>JAPFFP010000094.1:18623528-18641864 GCA_026153255.1 Solanum medicagineum | reverse complement strand
AGATATAGGTTGGTTCTCCCGGGCCTTATCGGCAACGGGTGCCAGTCCGCCCTAACGGGACTTTGGGGCGTGACAATATAAGAAGAATTTACGGTAATATCTACAAAAGAGAGATGGTCAAATCCTTTATACCAGAAAGACGTGAGGGGAAGAACTTATTATGGATGTTAGATAGTCCTATTGGCCTCTCACCCAGATAGGCTTTGAGATTGCTTTATTGATTCATGGAATAGAGGTTCCCTGATTTTGGCTTTGAAAGAGAATGTAAGTTATTAAGAGGGGAGGATCTGCCTTTATATGTTACTAGATTCACTGTATGTGTGTTGCACGTATATCTCTAGTTTTGAGTCAAACTTTCTTATTATATGTACAGTATATTTGTAGGAGTATGTTGCATACATTTTGTTAGTCAGTAACTGCGCATATATTAACACTATATGTTGTGTCAAGGACTACATATTCCCTATAAATAGTTCTAATTAATTGTAGCAAATTGATTATAGAAAAAAATAACTATCATGTGGGTAGTTTTTCATGTTTCTGATGGTTCATGGATCAGTATAGAGTAGGATGGATTATTCTTATTCATGGCTATGTGGGCAGAAGCTGGACGTGTGAAGAAACATACGCAGCTCGGAATCAAAATGTGATCACTGAAAGATGTTAATGTGTACTTGTAAAGGTTAATGAAAACATAGGGTTAAAATAGTTGTGTAATTAGCACAGGACCTTGTGATAATAGTTACCTTTCATATTTAGTGTAAAATAAGAAATAGATTAAAGAAGAGAGTAATTAAGTATTACCAATGAGGAGGGTCGCGTATGCTAATAGCCTGAAAGAAAGGGCGCCAAATAGATTTGAGGTTTGAAGAAAGTTAGCGTTAAATGCAGCAAACATAAGAGTGGCAGTGAAATATGTACACAAAGAATGTTTTGGATGCGGGAGCCATTGTTTGAATGGTGTCGAACAAATTACAGTAAGGTAGAGAATTTACAGGAAACGTAAGGTTAAAAGTGACATAGATATGGGAAGATGGTGAACACAAATGGCATTGACACAATCCATGAAACAATTTATAATTTGTTTAATCATATCTATGCAAGCATAAGATTGGCAGTAAAATATGTAGGCAAAGAATGTAGTTGGAATTGAGAGGCAATTCGTTCCATCCGGGGAAAAATTAGGCTAGCAGGAACATAGATATGGGGAGAGTGTAACTGCAATAGCTTTGGTGGCATACCATGAATAATTTTTAAGCCGTTTAAGTATCTTTAAGTAGGTGATGATAAGGAACAGAGGAGTAAGCCAAGGGTGAAAAGGCGTCGAACAAATCGTAGACTGTTTTAGTGTGTCTACATAGTTGATGGGGAGAAACACAGGATTAAGAACATTGCGAAAAGGCAGAAAAGTAGTAGTAACAAATGAAGTTATAATTTGACAAGAGTAATGGATGAAGTTGTACCGTAGCGTAAGGCAAAGTGTAAATGTGATTTGCGACGAATAATGTGCATGTGGAGGGGAAAAACCATTGCGATTGAATTAGCGAACTGAAAAGGTTACGTTTGAATAAGAGGGTGTAGAAGTGCATAACTGTTCGTTATTGTAGATGGTGTATGTTCGATGAGAAAGAACATGTCCGTCTAAGTGTTATATAGAGTGGGGAGGAAGGGGTTGTGTTGGCTCATAACGGAGAGATTTGAGGGGTTGCGTCTGATCATAACGAAGAAGTGGGAGGAGGCAAGGCTTGTGAAGGAGCATGTAGCGTTTCTTGCGAAGGAATGCGATGTTATAGGGTTGGGAAATGACAGCACATTAAAATTTGCTAAGAGGGCAAAATAGTAATTTAACATTCGAAATTTTAAAGTTCATGCTTTTAAGGTAATATAGATTACTACATGATTTTAGGCTATTGCAAAAAGTTCAAAATTGCTTCCGCCCCTCCATATCTGCTACCACACAATGAATCGGATTCTTTCAGAAATTTCGGGAGTCATAGCACCAACTATTTAAGAATAAGAGTGTGTTGCATTAGAGTTTTGTCTAGCCTCTTAGAAATAGAGTAATTAGATGCTTATAACAGCTTAGTGTTAAGTTCTACACTTTGTTTCACGAGTAAAAACGTGAGTCTCACTTTCGAAAAATCAATGAAATATTACATGCCAGAACTTATCAATCAGTTTCATTATACATACATAATTTTTAAAAAAATCTATTTGTTTGATGAATATTAAATTTTATCATCAACAAGATAGTCAGACTTACGCGACATAATTTTGTTGCTAGCTATATAGCACTCAATTTTTGTTGTAGAGTTGGAAAAAAGAAGTTTGTTGTATTAGGCTTGTGCTATGAGCAAGTTCGAGGAAAGGGTCACACCAAATTAGGTCTTATTTATGTTGGGTTAAATTTGAAAATCACCATAACTTTTGAGCTTCCAAAACACCAGTGACTTTTATTTATATAAGAAGTATAATTATGGTTACAACTTTGGATATCCATTTTCAAGAATGAAAAGAAAAATCAAGAATAGAAAACTCCACAATACATCCCATTTTGATGCATCAAGCGGATGCTAAATTCCAAAACATGATGGATATCTGTATCTCTTCTTTTCTTGAATATTATGCTCCAATTCCGGTAGAGCAAATATCATCAGGATACCAGAAAGCTTGGCAGGAATGATAGCCAGCAGTCTAGGTTCACGGAAAATCTATTTGACCTTCAGAAGCATTCAAGACTTGGAAAACGTTCAAACAGCATCTAATAAAAGATGACTTCCCATATCCTAACCATCCCCCAAGCCCATGGAAGCGCCTTAGACCACTCGGCCAAACTGACTTTATGTTTTAAGGTTTTACATATTATAAAAACAAAGTATTGAAAGCACCCTTAATTTAATAAAAATTACTATTCTTGTTAGTTTTGTCGCTGAATTATACAGTTTTAAAAATATTCATCTACTTGACTAACTAAACTTAAATATACTTTGTTCTTGCACCACAAGTGAAATACGCCATACATTCTCGTCAAATATAGAGGTTTTTTTTTAGTATTTTTCTTAAGTTTTTATTAAAATCTTTATACTCCTTTAAAAATTTGAGATCACTTATAATATTATATCGTATAATAAAATAGATTAGATGTGTAACTAGATAAACTAAAAATATGCGTCAAATTAACATGCTTTTAATACTTGTTAGTTGTTTCCCTAAAAAAAATTGCAGTCCATTTTGAGTGCTTCTTTTTACAACGGAGGACTATAAAGGCAAATCTGACAATACATTGTGCATCGGCGAGCACTCTCTACCCTGACCGGTGAACTCAGAGTTATTCCTCCGGCGGCCATGACTCCGGTTTCGTCAAAGCTTTACGCAGGTCTCTTCTTTCTATCTCTTTCTGTGTAGCTGAAGCATGCAATAAGTCATATGCTAGTGGAATACGAGGAAAACAAAAACCACACTTGTGCATAGAAATCATCATAGCTATCTAATTAAATGTCTCAAAGTAATCTTTTTGAATAATTTCAGATGACGTTAGCTTATTGATGGTTCTGATCGATACGAATCCCTACTTCTGGAGCTCAATGAAGAACACTGCCTTCACATTCTCTAAATTCTTATCTCATGTAAAACACCCAAAACCTTAAGTTTGTTTTTTTTAATTAAAAAAAGAAGAGCAGTCTTTGTGGTTTCCATTTATTGAATCTTGATGCTGGAATTTATGGGGAAAAATGCAGGTTCTTGCTTTCTTGAATTCAATACTTTTACTGAATCAGATGAACCAAGTGGTTGTGATTGCAACTGGGTACAATTCATGTGATTACATATTTGATTCGTCTACTTCGTCAATGCAAAGGGCTGAGTTGTTGTTGGAGAAACTGGAGGATTTTGTGGATAAAGATGAGTCCTTGAGTCAAGAAGATTCAGTGGATGGAGTTGGATTTTCACTGCTTTCTGGTTCGCTTTCTATGGCTTTGTGCTGTATCCTCAATCAGTTCATGTTTGTTGGGTTTTTTTATTCTCATTGAATTGCAATTTTAATGATTTTTATCTAGAGGCGAATCCAAGATTTGAATTTGCTAGATTCATTGTCTAAAGTTCTTAGCTTTGAATTTATTGTACCTTTGAAATTATAGGTTCAGAATATAAATTTTTCTCAAGATTTTAATATTTTTCACTCATATATTCATGTTCGGTATTAAAAAATACTGAATTTGGTTGAACCTGTAGCCGATAAGCTACATTTGCCACTGGTTCCTAAATCTTTTATGGTGCATAGCTTTGAATTCATGTTTGTGAAGTGTTTCTCTTGACCTCTGTAAACTGTTAGATATTCAACGGGTATTTCGTTCAGGGCCTCTTCATCCACAGCCTAGGGCAAGTTTCTCATTTCAGAAGCAACTGAAAATGGGTTCTGGGAGTTTAATTTGCTAATTTCTACTAGTATTTCCGTGGATTTTGTTTATCCAGTTACACTTGTAGATTTTGTTCTTATGTGGTATTTTCCTGGTCTATCCATTTGGGATAGTAAATTTTAATATTTATAAGCATAAAATGTTGTTTTACCAATTTCATTATCCATTGAAATATCTCTCGTCCAAGCAAAACCATCCCCCCTCCCCCCGTGGCCAAAAAAAAAAAGGCCGGTTAACTTTCAAAGTGTTCTTATAATCTTATTTATTTGTCCTGCAGTTTTTATCCAACAATATGGTGAAAACTGCCATTCCCATCTTTATCACACTCACAAAAAAGACACTACCAGTTCCAATGAAATGCCTACAGTTTTGCTGCCGTTCCCTGTCAGATTTCATGGGCAATTTATTAATGTTATCAGATATGCTACATCATTGATGCCGTTTTTTTGTGTTTGTTAATTTGATCATTTAGTGTCCTTTAGCAGTATAGTAATTGTTAGGAAAAAATCGTGCCTTTTTTTGTTTTGTACTTCAAAATTTGATTCCTATTTTGTTATGTTGGTTATGAATATTGGTATTTGCTAAGATATTGTGCTTGAAATTATGGCAGATATTGTGTCTGCATGGATCTCCAGATGGACCGGGACAGTATGTTGGATTTTAGCCGCACCTACAATCTTTTCATTAGTAGGTTCTCTACTGAAACATGTTCCTTTTTTGCAGATATGTTGCAGTCATGAATTCAATTTTCTCAGCTCAACGTTCAATGGTATATAGAGGCTTTACCAACTCTTTATTTTTCAATTTTGTAACTGATTCATTTCCGTTTAGATTATTTAGAAAGTTGTCACATTGTTTTCATAAATGTAGAATTTATAAAGTTAGGGATTCGGACTGAGATTGTTATATTGTAAGTCTACTCTATGAAATACAATGCGTTTTTGTTGCAGGTACCCATTGATTCATGTGTAATAGGATCTCAGCATTCTGCTTTTCTTCAGCAGGTAGCATTTCTATACCTGCAAGTTTTAGTTTAAATCTTTTCTTTCCCAGCATGAGTTATATTTTGGCTCACTGATGTAATGGTGCACATCTGGGGACAGGCTTCTTACATAACTAGTGGTGTATATTTGAAACCCCAAGTATCAGATGGACTGTTTCAATATCTCTCTGTAAGTGTTATTTAAATTGTTAAACTAAGTTTCCTCTTGCTTACTATTTTAACTCGTCAACAGCTTGTATCCAAAATTGAGCATCTACTGTTGTGTCCGGTGCTGCCTTTTAACAATAGTTTCTATATGATTTGGAAGCATGTTGAATAAGTCACTATACTTTGATGTGTTTATTGTATGTGATTTTGTTTCCGAGGAGCATACACTAAAAAGACCTTCAAAAAGTTTTCCCTATCTTAAATCTGGTTTTGCACTTTTGATATGTACTCTTATCTGTTGCTGAGAATATCCAATGATAAACGAAGTCAGGGCATTGTATAATTCATGCCATTAAAAGGATATGATAGGAAAGTACCAATGTGCTCTTTGTGGACTTAGAAACTCTTCTCCTAATGTCATCTGTACTATACAGTTAGTGACTTTCCCTTTTGCGCTCTATAGTGAACTGTTCGTGCTTTATCTCTGCGAGTAAGAGAGATAATATCATGAAAAAATATGCAGTTGTTGTATGACTTCTTTTCAACATTTTGATCACTTTTCATGGAAATGCAATGGCCCATTGCTACAACCACTTTCATGACTAGAATACAGCATCTGCACTAGAAGTTATTTAGAAATTGACTGCTCATCAAAAAAGTTATTTTCATCATTATGATTAAAGTAATATCAAGTTGCATTTTTGTGTCTGATGCAGTTGACGTACCATGTGTTTCCATTCACCCGCTGTGATCTTTAAGATGGTTGAATGCCTTTTTTTATTTCGAGATTTTTCGTTTAGAATCTCTTCTTAAGATCTGTAATTGTTCATTTGAAAATACTGACGAGACTGTAATAAATACAGACAGTTTTTGCGACTGATTTACATTCTCGGAGCTTTTTGCAACTTCCCAGACCTGTTGGAGTTGACTTCCGTGCATCGTAAGTGATTACCGTGTCTATGATTTAAATTATTTCTCATATGATGAACTGGTAATATTATAATTGCTAAGTATCCTCATGAATATTTTATGTACTCTTTTTCTCGAGTGTTTTATCCATCTAGCTTGATGTCAATTAAGAATAGACTGCGTTACTTTTTCTCTGGCAATGTGAAAGCTCACTATTGTTTTACCTTTTTTCCCTTCTATTATGTAAATCTTCTCGTTATCAACATGTGTTTATGGCAGAGAGAAATTCTCCTCAAATCTTTTTATTTGAGATTGTTGTATCGTCTGCTAAAACCATCTTAGCCATACCTTTCCGAACTCCAGCAGTTTTGAGTCGTTACAAGTGTTACGAACTTATGACTTACTCTGAGAGTGCAGCTTTTGACAAGATACTTCTCTTGAGAAAACACACCATGTTATCAAGGAGATTTTTCCTACTAAAGCAAAAGAAAAGTATTTACTGAATATCCTACTATCTGGACTTGAATAAATCTGTGCTCCAATTTCCAGTCCATTCCAACAAATTCTTGAATTTAGCCTCCGCTTCCTATTGAGATTACTCTTTGCCCTTGTTCACACTCGATTAAGTATAGCTGCTCAACTGATTATGTTTGTGACTAACTTTCAGGTGCTTTTGCCATAAAAACACAATTGACATGGGTTTCATATGCTCTGTTTGTTTATCAATATTCTGCAAGCATCACAAGAAATGCTCAACTTGCGGGTGAGTTCCGTTATCAGCTTATTAAAGTGTCACATTGATGATCTTTTCATTTCTCATTAGTTATGCTACTTTAAGAACAGTTTCTGTCCAAAAAGTCCACATGACCTTAAGATCATGTCACATGTTATTCGTGATACTGGTTACTATTTAATCAGTAAGGAGTTCTACTGCAACCGAAACCAAGTAAATGCTGTGGAGTGTGCATTACGGAAACCAAAGACTCTTAACTCCATCGCTGTACAGATAAGGAGTTGAGGTAGTGTAATGAACAGCAATCCTAAATTCTATTAGATAGAGTTGCCATGATTTCCATGCCGTAGACCCAATACATCTAGGTTTTCACTCTTAACGCTAAAAGAGAAACACATTTGTTCAATCTGTGTACACACTCACGTTTCCTTCAAAGAATCTCCGATTTCTCACCTTCTAGACCATCGACAAAGTACGAGAAGGGAACTGGCAGTATTGGTTAATGTTCTGTATCAATCATTGTTTCTTGTTCTCCTTTTAGTTTGGATTAGCTATATCTTCGGTTATAGCTTCAAATTATTTGCAAGGACAAGGGTTTCATGCGCATAATAATCTGTATTTTAGTTATCTGATTTTCACATTTTTGTTTATGTTACATATACTGCCCAGTTTCCTGGAAATTGTTGAGCTCTGAACAGCAATTTTAGGATGCTAGGTGCAGTTAAAAGTTCCTATTAAAGAACCACTTGTGACTGGCTGGATGTTTGATTTAGAAGGTGAAAAAGACGGGACCTAGATATAAGGAGAATACATAGTAACTGTCCTTACTCTGTTATTAGGAAAAAAAAAATTTGTTTGTGGTAATCTGGAACACAGAAGTAGTTCTCATTCACCACTGATGTCTCTTGCTGTTTTCTGTATGTCTTTTTTCTTTTCCTCGACTTTTGATGAACTGAAGCCATGCATTGACAAAAGTTGTGTCTAGTAGTTGATTTATTTTGTAATTGTTTTGCTGATGAGAGGAAGATGTGGTACATACATATATGCACCATGAGGAACTTAGGATCAATAATCAGTGGAGAAGAACATATTCTAAACATTAGAAGCTGAGGCAATGTTACCTACTTTGCACTTTCTTTACATTGGGCTGGTAACCTTTTTTGCCTTCTGGTGATGTTTACTATCTGAATGACTTAAGAGACGATACATGAACATCACTCGCCTAGTTAGCTAATGTCTTGTATATTTTAAGGATTCAATTCTTGTTTCCTGAGAACATTCCAGACAAAAACCATAGGCATGGTCTGTTTCAATATAATAGAAGTTTATCATGTAGTAGCATCCTAACTGTTCTTCAACCACCCACTCCACTGATAGCTCAATTCATATGATAATGGATGCTTGAGTTTGGCTATTCTAATTTTTTGGTTTGGTATCAAATGCAGATCAAATTTTGGAGAGGCACGAAAGCAGGATCCCTCAGCCTCGGATCAGAGGAGAAAGACTTCAGATGGTAGTTGAACAGATAAATCTAAAGCTATTTAACACCTCACAGGTCGCTGCAGATTTCTTATGATATGAACTCCCAGATGGTTATGTTAAAGATGAGTGATGGTAGACTATGTTGAGGACATTAAGGAAATGGGTTGTTCTTTACAGTTAACAGAGAAGTCATTTACAAAACTTTGTGAACAATCCTGTAAGTCGTGAAATTATCATAATCCTCTTCATTTACCCAAACTCAAGATTGACCATGTCTTTTGAGAAAAGGTTTCAATACATTTAACATATACCATGTCCAAAAGAATATACGCATATTTGACATTATTATTTTTACGTACTCAACAATACATTTTGCTTAACCGGATCTGGATACTTTATTCCTCTGCAGGAGGAGTGGGAAAAAGAAATATACGGCTAAATCTATTAACTACATCTGTACAACTTCTGATTCCGCTAGACATGGGCATTTCTCAAAATTACGGAATGGATAAATAGTTGTAACTGATTTCAAGATCACGAGGAACTACGGTTGCAGAGGTTGTAACCAGATATGATAGAGCTGAAGGCAAAAGCAATGAAAGCCAGGAAAGACATTGCAATTGATGCACTTGCCATTTCTGTGAACGCGTCTTTTCCCCAATTTGATACCCAGTCGTCTACCCTTGTGGCAGAAGAGGAGGACGCAGACATAAGAAGATATGATAGAATCTGCACAGGTACGAGACCAAGAGACTAATCAGAGCGCATATATATATATATATCAAGAATAATAATGCCAGATATGATGATACATGAAAGATAATTGTATTGCAACTGGCACACAATCAAAATAAATTAAACTGACCCACAAGTTAACTGGCTGATATAAACTATACTCTTAGGAAGCTTTGGGTAAATGTCATGAACATTACAACAAACGACAAAACCTTAGGGTCCATATTCAGATGCATCTGATCATTTTTGAGTCAAAACCACATTACACACAAGCTAAATTGCGCCGGACTCTTCACTTCATATTAGGTTAGCAAACTGTTACTGGGCCAATGTGAGGTCTCATAATTTTGGGAATTCATCATCAAATATCATTAGTCATCTTAGTTCCTTGAAAAGTATCTAGGGCCTTCCTAATGATGAATTCATCCATTAAGTTATTTAGCCCTGAATTCTTGTTCTTTGAAGTGTTGAACCCTCTTTACAGGAGGGTCCAAATATCTTTGGGAAGTTAAGACTGTTATAATTAACTTTATAGGTCCATTGTTAAACTCATATCAAAAACACAGTTTTATGGATTAGTAAAGTAAACCTGTAAGCGCCAAGCAAAAACTTTGAATAAGCTTGTCCAAAGCCTAGATGAGACACTGAAAAGTTTTTCTTCAACACATAGAGCTGAATGAAAATCTAATAGCTTCTAACAAGGCACTTGGAAGTTTTTCTCTCTCAAACACCACCATAAGAATTCCGATAGAGTCATTTCTTTTCTTTTGACTGGGCACGACTCTGAACTAAACGCAAGACTGAAGAAGCCAATGAAAAATGCTATTTTTCCTTTGAATCAATTGACTTTAGAGAGGTGGAATCATCCCGACTCTGCACCTTTCCCTGTTAACAACATTCTAAGAGCCTATACAAATACCTAAGAGCACCAGTTGCCAATTTATTTCAAACTAGAGTCGTGTATTTATTTATGGAAGTACACTAGTTGGAATGGTATTACTTGCCTGATCCATTGAGAAATTGAAATGATATCGCATATGGAAAGTGAGGAAGTGTTTTCCAGTTGCCAAACTGTGTGCTAGATCAAATGCTTGAAATCCAGAATATGCAAATCCAATAACATTAACAGCTACCAAATACCTGTGGCGGAAATTGGGCCTAACATAAATTAAAGCTGTGGAAAGCAGTTCATAAGGAAAGAGTAAACGAGAAACAAGGAAAACATGAAAGAAAGAATCAACTGTGAATCCCTTCGATCAACCAAAATAGAATTACATTGAGACCTCTATAACCGTCATCCACTATAACAACATTTCACTACAAAATTTATTGAGAACCGACTTTTATATGACAGCCTACGTTTTAATTTATTCGTCCGATTTTGACTTGGCATAAAATTTAAGAAATCAAAGAAGACTTTGAAACTCGTTATCTTAAACTAAAGATACCCAAAATGCCTATCAATTTATGGTCTTAAACAAGCTACACGAAAACTTAGTGTTAAAGAGTTGTCAAACAAATCAAAACGGACGGAGTAAGCTATATTATATGTTCTTTATTACATATTCTCACTATAACAGCCAAAACATATTCGAACAACCAATGCAGCTTATAGAGAGGTTTGACTCTATTTGCTTCTGATGAAAGGAAACTTCAAAGTCACAAAAAATTCATCTATCAGCTGAGGTACACACAGGTACAAGTTTCCCTGTGTAAAATTAGCTCCTCCACCAAAAAGTCCACTTAAAAATGGTATCTTTACAATTGAAACAAAAATAACATAAACAGAGGGATAGATAATATAAGCAGAAACTAAAGAAGGAAAAGAAAATGGTCACCTGTACTCTTTGTAACGATCAAATGAATCACCACTCCAACCTTGAGTTTTATCAGCTGCCATAGCCGAAAACGAAATCAAGCAAAAAATAACCTCACAAACCCTAAACCCTAAAGCCACCTTGTTCATCATAACATCCCTTTTCGACCTTTCCAGAATCGACTCCACAGCTGCCCTCGACCGCCTCTCACCGCCGACTTCTCTCCCTTCCACGTCAGCACCGCCACGTGCCGGACCCACCTTCGTCACCCCAGGTGTCATATCCTCCCTAACCGCCCTGCTAAAATACACCACCGGAGACCTCCTTTCCGCCGCCGGCGGTGGGGTCGGCGGCAAACTCATGTTTTCCGACGAAGGTTTTTGCGATGATCTGAGTGGGGAGAAGAGCTTGTTTACTGCAACGATTGCCTTTGAAGGTGATTTGGGGTTTTGGGGTTCAGGGGAAGGATCATCAGAACGTAATGGCGATTCGGATCGAAGAGGTGAGTGGAACGAATCAATTTGACTCACCTGTGATTCTGTGTCCGACATTGATATATGACTGCTGCTCTGTTTATGGAGATTCCGATGATTGGAAGTGAAATTGGGTTCTGAGTTTTGATTTTTCATAGTGGGTTTCTTGAAAAATCTGATCTTTATTGGGAAATTTTGGAGGAAAAACAGAGGAAAAGTAAAGAACTGTGAAGAAAATACTTTGGAAAAGAAAGTGGGCTGTCTCTGTCGATTCTTTTGAATCACTGAAGTTGTAATGAAGTATGTGTGAAGGTCTATAGGTGTTATGGTGTTCTCTTTTCAATGACGAATGCGAGTCTGCCAGGTGGATATTTTGGAATTTAGTGTGACGTGGCGATTACTGATTGGTTGATGATTAATATAAAGATGGTCTGGCTCGGTAAGGCTCAGCTTAGGTTGTACGTGAATCTTTTAAGGAAGTGATTCTTTACGTGATGTTATTGAATGTTTATATGCATGCTAAAATACGACGCTGTTTTTCTTTTTTTCATTAAAAATATTTATTTAAGTTTGGTCTTTTATATTAACTTTTTAAAGTAATACCCCTTCGTCCAATTTTACTTGGTCTCTTGTTGACTTAATTAAGAAGTAGTAAATGATGGATAATTTTATCAAAATACTTTTTGAATATAATAAATGTTATGTTTTGAAAAATGTAATGAGAAAATGCCTATAATTGATGATAAAGGTAAATTAGAAACTAAATATAAAATTATTTCGAATAATTCTTTGATTATGTTAACTTAACACACTTTTTAAAAAGTAAAAATGAAGTAATGATTTTACTATGTTAGTCTTTGTAGCTCAACAATAATATAGGAACACTTGTTACCTCAAATAACTTTTTCTTTTAGTGTTTACACAAGTTACAATAAATTAAGATATCTAAATCATAAAAGTCATGAGGTAAAATGTGTAGTTGATTAATCAATTATCATGATTAGCACTATAATAAATATTCTCTCCGTCCAACTTTAATTGGCCTTTATTGACTTGACACAGGGATTAAGAAGTAGTAAATGATAGGATAATTTTACCAAATTACCGTTTGAATATAATAAATCTGATGTCTTGAAAAATATAATAGGAAAATGACTATAATTAATGATAATGGTAAATTAGAAACTAGGTGTAAAATTATTTATTGATTTCATAAAATGGACAAGTATTATTGGACATCCCAAAATAGTATAGGGGTCAAGTAAAGTTGGATGGAGGGTGTATAAAGAGACATATAAATTGATTTATTTTCTCCGTCTCATATTAATTGTCATGTTCCATTTTCGAAAGTCAAATTATATTAGTTTTAATTAATATTTTAAAATGTATTTTTCATCAAATTAATATGAAAAAGTTATAAGTTATATAATAGTTTAACTATTGCATAATTTCTGAATATTTAAAACTATAGAAAATATTGAATTGATTTAATCTAATTCAACTTTGCAAATGAGTTTAATTGACTTTCAGAAAATAATTAAGCACGAGAACTAAATTTGGGTAATTTAAATGGTGAAACTGAACTATTAAAACTATAGTGTAATAAATAAATCCAGACCAGCATATTTCAAAATTTGAACAAGAAAAAGCCAAAAAAAATCTTTGTCCCACCTTATCTCTTTGATCTTTTTACAAAGTTTCATGCTAATAATTTTAATATAAAGGAAATAGGTTTTAAGCTATTAGAAAAGCTACGATCTCCCTTCCCTTTGGATTTCATCTGACATTTTCCCATTTCAGAATTAGAAATACTCCTCCTTTTCTATTTTAGTTATCACTTCAGCTTAAAAGAATTAACTTAAAATTATTATTTCTATTATTTATAACTACATAAATATCTAAAATTTATTTAAAATCACAAAATTTTAAATGTTTTTATTTTTATTTTAACTTTATGCCTAGTCAAATGAAAGAAAAAACTATGAGTACTGGGTGATTGAGCTCTTTTTTCTTTTCTTTATGTTTCATGATACGACATCCAATAGTTTGACTCACAATCAATCGATTCGACCGGTAAGAGCACTAAAGATCACCTTTTCATCTTTTTTTTTTCTATATCTAATATCTTCTGCTTATGGGTTTGATTTTTGAGACGAGCATTTTTCGACAACAACCTCTCTATCTCTATGAGATATTTATAAGGTCTGCGTACATTTTACACTTGTGAGATTCTACTGTATACGTTGTTGTTTCTTTGAATCTTCCTACGCTATGAGTAGTCTTACTAAACCCTAAAATTAGAAAAAAACTAGACTTTAAGACAGAAGAAATATTGTGACTAGGAAGAGTGTGTTGACTGCAACAAAGTGAAAAATGGTGGCAGGTATGAGTAGGCATTAGTGGCCAAATCAAAAATTCATTAGCATGGAAATAGGTCTATTTGAGGGCCCATAAAATGTTTTATAATTCTGAACATGCTTTAAAGTAGCATATATACTCAATGAATATTTATTTACTATTAATGTGGAATAATTGATTTCAAGATTTTTAAGAATATTAATGTGACGTCCTCTTCTTATTCGACTTGGGACTTGGGAGTTAGAAAAAGAGACACTTGCTTTCTTAGCACTTCATCAGGTCTCGAAAAGGGATTTAAGAATTATTTTAGGTTAGGCTTTGTTGCAACAAAGACAGGTTTTTGTGTTCACATGATATTTTTCTCCTCCAAATGGAATCCTTCAAAACTATGTTTTCACGGGACCTAGGCAATCATCGACAGTTAAGCAAAGGATCACATTCTTAGTCTCTCTTACATGTCATTCTTTTTGCAGTTCCAGGTTGACCACAGTTAACATTTGGTCAAGACGATCTCAGATCGATGATTTGATATTCCAGCACGTCTGGGAACGTGTGTGTGAGAGAGAGGGGAAGACGAAGTAGAGAACAATCCAAAAACTTTCCTTCTACAAAGTTGAAGCACAAAAGGAACTTCTGTTGATCAAAGATGCCTACATTGCCTCGCGAAAAAAAAAGTAGGCCACCAAAAAATGTGTGCCATTCTGCCTCTGCCACTTTCTTCCACAGTTAATGTCAACAACTTTCTACGACCGTAGAGAAGAGGAACCTCATTAATATATATGAATTTCAACTCCCATGGAAACTAGAATACTATTATCCACATCATATCATTACAAACGTATGCATTACAAGATTGAGTTTTAGTTAAATATATGCATTACAATATATGAGTTTTAGTGTATATGATGAAAACCGAAAGGATGTATCATTATTGGAGAGCAAAAAACTCAGTATGGCAAAAAGGGAGGGGGAAAAGGGTTGGCTTTTTCAATCACATTGCAGGGTGATGCCTCTCTGATAAGAACACTACAAAGTTATCTGGCAAAAGGGAAAAACCTGTTGGAAGAAGGAATATGCTCTTCTCCTAGCCTAACCGCATAACTGGGTTTGAAGTCATAACACCAACTTGGATCTTTACTCTGGTAATTTCAAGCGATTGAAAAGTACAAGAAAGCTGTGCTCCGGAATGACATAAAGAAATCCAAGGTCTGCACCTTTGAGGTGTGGCCCCATTCCCTAAGGAAAATTAACAAACATATGAATAGAAACCAGGAACTCTAACCTACACCTTTCATCAAGCTGTGAGAGAGAAAATCCAAGGGCAAAAAGGACGTAAGAACAAATTCCAAGCAGTTTTATTACCTTGCCGTTGAGTTGTAGAAGCTCTCCTTCAACCCACCTTGGGTTTTTGAAACCATATTCAGCTATTCTTCCTTGACCTTTGTAACCAGCAAGCTGGAAGAACAAACAGGATGAGTCACACCTGTAATTCTGGTGCAATCTAAACTGGATTATCTGACTCTTCTAATTCTCAATGCATAGATCATTTCCCATATAGCGAATCAGTTGATGCTAAGTCATGCTAAAACTAGGGCTCACCATGAAGAGTTGCATTCATCAGTGTAATACAGCATCATGGTTAACAACTACTGCTTTATGGGCACACAAAATAAACCAACCATGTACATGATGTCCCAATATTTTTAGCTTAACAAGTTTCCAGGTCCAGAGCAATTCTAAATTTGTCAATTTTGAAGTAAATGATTAAATGTTGAGATGCCGGTATATATACAACTTTCCATATAATAATAGCAGTAGTGGTGGTAATAGTAGAGGTAATAATATTGTTCCTACAGCCGAGGGTTCATCGGAAACAGTCTCTCTACCTTCCAAGGTAGGTAAAGTCATAAACACTACCCTCCTCATATCCCACTTGTGGGATTACACAGGGTATGTTGGTGGTGGTGTTGTAGTAGTAGTAATATTTGTCTCCTCTCTCAAACCACTTAATTAATCCAAAAAGAATATGTAACATCACACAAGTAGAGGTAGAGGTCACTAAGGCTTAGGCAGACGGAAAGAATTCTCTTACTATCAGTTTACTTGGTTACTAAGGTTGTTATTCTACAGCTCTTTAACTGCTTGGCAACTGCTTTTACGACATCCATCATCAGTAATATTTTTCATTGTATCTACATTGCTTACCAAAGAGATTAATGACCAATTTGAAATTAATCACTCTTGACATCAATAAATGAAGAGATACGAGCAATTTTGTCTGGTGAATAAAAGCATAACCATCAGGAGTTCTCACCAAGTAGCACATATTGGATTGTTAGCTCATCTGCCTATAGCGGAGATGTAACTTTGACAGATTAAAATTTACATGGTATAAGTAATTTCTCAAAACAATGCTGAAGTCCATTGATCAGTCATCTTTTAGAATTATGATCACAGAAAATTAAACGTTCTCCTATTTCAAAATAAAAAATTAAAAAAAATCATTGCTTTCTATTAATAGCAAATATAAGTCACAGGAATATCTGTTAACGGTCTAGTCAATCAGAGCATGGAACTAAGAACAAATAGCATTAAAGGGGGACAGTTGAAGAAACTTTTGGTAACTAAGACATTGTTCAATCTGGTAAATCCAAAACAATGTTAATCACACAATACAAAAAGCAGACTCAAAAAAGCAATTATCAACACAACTATTACTTACCACACCAAGTTCATCTGGATACATCCCCCTGTTGGACAAACGACTTCCTTTATTTATCTTAGCTCGAAATGTCACCTGAAAATCAAAAGCTTGACAACTCATTAGGCTTCATATGAAAAAACAAAAAACAACTTTCAGAGTTAACTATCGAACCTGGCCAGCAGGCACATTGATATCCCCTGTTAACTTAACTGCCTCAACATACTCAAAAAACTCCACATTAGAGGATTTCTCAGCATCATTTACATTCCAGTTACCATATTTACGCCTTAATTGCACGACCTCAGTTCCATAAGGTCCAAAGGCACCAACATATAGACCTAGAATTAAGGAAAAAGCTACATTACTGACAAAATCTTCACATATTTAGCTCTCTCTCCCCACCCCATTTCTCTCCTGGTTTAGGAGTTGACATTAAAGAGACAAGCAAAGCGATTTAAGGCATACAAACACATATTGACATGGAGGTATAGCAAGTATGGAGGGAAGCATATTTTAGTGTGGGATATGGCTGTATTTATATTTGTGTTTACAAGAGAGAGATAGAAGCGGGCACAGGGGACAGTCTTACCTTCAAAAGGATCTAAATCCCCAGCAGAGGTTGAAATTCGACTAAAACTTGTGTATTCAGATAATTTGTATCGCTTCTGTGCCTGACTAACTGCAAGCTTTAGCATCTCTTTAACATCTCTAGAAACCTACAGCAAGCGTACATTCAACAAATCAATGGGGTACACACCTAAAACCATCGAAGCCATAAAATCTTGACAACACAACAGCTAAATCTTAAACTAGAGAATGAGAAAAAATTGAAAGACACCAATCTGAAAAAGACAATGAGTCCCCTGACAACTTTTCTCACTTAGGACCCAGATACTCTCTTAATATGATAAGGTAGCTGGTTGACTTTCCATCATATTACTTTGTTATAGAACTCACTGTGACATGAGATGATATCCTCAGACCACAAGTACAAGCAGAACGTAGCGATTATATTAAGGAACATGTTTGCATACTTTTGAAGAAACTTTATCAGAACTCCAAAATGCCTTGGCCACATCAGGAGGCATTAGTTCAGAGATACTCTGAGCTGCAATAGCTGCTTCATTAACACTGGATGCAGTATTTTCTTCAACATCCAGATCTCCAGATCTCTTAGGAATGTGAAGCATAAAGGAATCCCTTGCCACATCTTTGATATAAACAGGTACGCGAACAAACTCATCCTTTACCGGATTGTCTTCTTTATTATGTAATACACCTCCGACAAAAAGCTTGGTATCTACAGTTTTTCCTTCTTCACTTGTGCCACTATCTCCTCCAACTGTAACTCGATCAGGATTCACGTTATCCAAATCACTAGTTGTTTCATCCGTCTCCTCACTGGAAATAGTGTTCTCATCTTCATCCTCCAGAAATTGCTTCACAGAATCACCATCATCTGTTATTTCTTCTGAAATATTGACTTTCATTACTTTCACTTTCAGATCAGGTATTTTATCTTTAAGAAAATTTATCACACTTCTTATTCCCTCTTCAGCA
>JAPFFP010000094.1:18587456-18610963 GCA_026153255.1 Solanum medicagineum | reverse complement strand
AAGGATACATACTGGTTGCTAACATTGACAGGAAGAACCCGTCGTACCTGCAAGACTCAAGATTCAACACCAAACATACTCAAACAAAGTTAACTTGAAAAAGCAAATCCTTCCATACTATAAATTTTTAGAGTTACCAAAAGATGGAAGATTTGAAGAACTGACCATTTAAAATCTGCCCCTTTCATTTCACTTCGCAAATGTTTGAAATTGGGGTGACCAAAATCAGAAAAATTCGAACTTTTTACTTGTCGATTCTGTTACACTTCAAGAATCGATGAGTAGGTTTGTATACGGAGGTATTGAAGGAAGAATTTGTACAAATTTGAAGGCTGTCGGGGGAAAGGTAAAGTAAGAATTTTGCAGACTGAAGAAGACTGTCTGATGTCATCCAAAAAAAAAATACAATAGTATGTAAATTTTTATTTTATTTTATGCATTTATTTATGCAAATAATATCTGATCATCTCTATCTTGATGGTAAGGTGTGCCCATATTTTATCATCATTTATGAGATTTCACTGATATGTTATTATTGTCGTTGTATTGCAAATAATATTTGATATGATGATGGTTATATACTTATATTATAAAATGTAATCATAAAGTTATAGTATTACATAATTCAATCAGATTTGTTAAAGTTTATTTAAGTTGGCTAAATCTGATCATTTCTTTTATAGTGAAATTCTATTAGCACTATATTCATATTAATTTTTCTCACAAACGTATATGAAAGCTAGAATAGATCCTATTGTACTCCACTTCTAAAGAAAGTAATTTCTATTTTAATCGACTTGTCGTAACATTTATTTTCTTCCTTATTTCGTAATGAAAACCAACGATATATTCTTATTAATTTCTTTCACAAACCTAATAGAGAATTAGTGTTTACTCATTGTTGAAGTTTGAAAATTGGATTCTCGCAAATAATTTGTTGTGATGGGTATTGCTAACAAAAACTTATCAAGTATTAAGGAGACTAAATTTAAAATTTTGGATGTTTTGACCTAGTTTTTGAATGGACTTGATGCTTAAATTCAAGAAAAAGGAAACTAAGTCAATGTTTTGTATAATAATGTATAAGATTGTAAATTCTATATATATATATATTGTATACTCCTATCATTTTTTTAAAATATGAAACTTTTTGTATTTTGCTGTATACCAAATTGAATTTGGGGCTTAAAATTTGAACTATAAAATTTGGGCTATAGTTTTACTATTTTTCTTATATATATTATTCGATATGTGGGCTGTATCCCCAAGCCCATGAAACGTAATGTGTACTTTGTCATCTTTGCATCCGCAAATTGGCATTTCGTTCCGTGTTATTATGTCTAAGCTTTTCATTTTTTGAAAAAAGTCTGTCGATTTTATTTTCGAACTATTCTTATCGGCTCAACTATCATAGTAAGAAAAAGAAAATTAAAGTTACGATAAAAGACCAAAATCAATGTTGTGCTTGTGATTTGTGAATTGTAAAAGTCAAAAGGAGCAGGTTTCACATGCATACTGAATTTTCATCCTTCTTCTACATCTTAATTATTACTACTCACTATTTTCTAAATCATGTCTTGTGAGTTGTGACATCAATTGTCAAGTAGATATATATATATATTGGGATTGAAAAGTAAGTTATAGTCCAATAAACAAAAAGTTCAAACTGATTTTAAATGTCGGTGCTATTGTAGGGTCTAATTATGAATGACGTAATTAAAATATATATTTAGAATTAAATCGTATTAAGTCTTTTTTGGAGTTCCTTTCATAGAGGTTAGATATTGGTCTGATTCACTTGTGTCAATTTGATTTTGTCTCAATCAATCAATATGTTTCCAAGAACTCACGGATTCCGACTCATTTATAGTAAGAACAGAATGGCTCAAGCGCTTCCCTCTTATTATTGATTAAAGACTCGACAGTTCAAAGCTGAACGATATAACCTGCATGCCTCTAGCTTGAGTTCTTAAGTAATTGGGCAGATTAATATGATAGTAGACCAAACAGGGGTATCACTAGTATAAAAATCTCGTTCATACTTTTGATTAATCCAATCATTCTAATTTTAAATAAATAAATTATGAAAAGATGAATCACCTAAACCAATTTTAGGTTGTACTCCTACTTATAATTTTTATTTATTTAAAAATTCTGAATCCATCTTAGAATAAAAATACAAAAGACTACCAGCAAAAATTAATGGAAAGGACATTTTCGTTTCCTAATGAAGAAGTAAAACATTTCTGACATGAGTTAGTGTTCAATTAATGTCAAAGAAGAAAGGTTGTTGAAGAACAGAAAATCCAAAAATGGACAGTTGAAAGGAAATACTTACCATCAAAGGATGTCGTAAGGGGAGAAAGTTGCTTCTTTGTTAATTAGAAATCTCGAATTCAAATTTTGAATATAAAACCAAAATTTCTTAGAAGCACTCGAATGGAGCTTTCACAAAGCAAATTTAGATATGGCCAAACTTCAATATCGATATCGAATACCGAATAAAAAAAACATATCATATATGTTGGCTACATCACACAATGGCTTAATTATTGAAAAATAAAAGGAAGGGGGCGGGGTGGAGGGAGAGGGGGCAGCGGAGGTTGAATATTGGGAAGAAAGAGAAATAAAACAAAAAGTCAATGTATATAGGTAGATTTATTCCGTGCAAATTCAAATTAGTTGCTGACATGAACTTAAAATATTAAAATTGAAGATGAAAATCAAAGAGTGTTTTATTATCCGAATAATTTGACCCAAACTTATGTATGAACAACTCATATATACCTTTTTTCGTACATGCAAAAAATATATAACTTGTTTTTTGTTACTAGTAATTCATGAATATCACATAGTTAAACAAACAAACCTATTACGTAAACATTGAAGGATCATTAGTCTGTTTAAGGAACAAGTTATTATGAGATTGTTATTTTATTTTTAATATAAGATAATTATTATAATTTCAAAAATAATAAAATTGAGAATTTCATGCTAATCACACCTGGGATAAATTAATTTCAAAATTATTTATTCATTATTCATCCTATCAAATGAGCTTAAATATTAATATAATAATCAATAATCAGTCCAATAAAACCTCCTGACTTAACATCTAACATTTTTCAATAAACTTTTTAAATCAGATAATTGTAAGTCAAATGTTAAGAAACCTCTTCTTGGGATTAAAAAATACAAGAAAGGTCAACCCTGTCATTTCATTTTAACATTAGTAAATAAAAAATGCCATTATCATTATGATTTAATTGCAAGGTTTCAACTCATCAAAGTTGGTATTTTAAAAAAAAAAAAATCTAAAACATGGATGGTTTGTGATTTTGTTAAAAACAAAAAAGTTTTTATAACAAAAAAAAAAAGAGATTTAATTATAATTTTTTTAATTATCCTTTGGGTGTCTCATGCTCACATTAGAAGCAGACTAATTCGGACTCGCGTCGCATAGGGTCTATTCGAGAGAAGCGTTTCCTATCAAAAACTTTTCCATACTCAAGTTTCAAATTTAAAATCTCTGATTAAAGAAGAAGCAACCTCCTTTGATGGTGTATTCAATTATAATTGAAATTTTTGGTATATACATTTTATTTATATACAAATGTTGAACCTTTCTTCATAGAAGTCTTTTAATATACATATATTTATTTGTGTATAAATAAAATTATAATAATATCTCGTCTCAATTAACATAATATTATAACAAATAAATTTTCTTACGCACTGATATTAAACTTTTTACAAAATTATATAATTTTTCATAACAAATATGAAATCAGAATTAGAATGACAATCTACTATAATTTGTTAAATTGAATCAATAACGTAAATTTTTTATATTAAATTCAAAATAGTGTAAAAAAAAATGCTTCGAATTATTATTACTATTTGACGTGGACTCATTCTAGAAAAAGATAAGATATTTCAAAAACCTTGAATTTTTAAAGAGTTTATATCAATACATAAATATTTTTTCACATCAGTACACCATTGTTACATGCGATAGATGGTGACATATTTTATTTACAAGACTTAATCTTATGAATTATTAATTTCTATTGATGACGTACAATTCATTTTTGTTAAATAAAATTTATACATGTCTTTGTGAGCTTTATTCTTCAAGAATAAATAAGTAAATAAGAGAAATAAAAGATGGGATTTTTTTTATTATTATGTTATGTCTAATATTTATATTAAAATTTAATTAATTTAAATTTAATAAACAAAATTATTTTGAAATAATATTCTTTTATTATTTTTTTAATCTCGTTATTAGTCGATCTTCCTTATTTTTCTTTTCTTTTTTTTTGTATCTAGTTTATTCTGCTTAGGAGTGTGTGAGAGAAAGGTTTTCTGAAATAACTTCTCGATCTATAGTAATAAAATTTATGTATATTTAATACTTTTTAAATTTTATTTATAAAATTTTACTCACTATATTATTTTTATATCTGTTATTTTAAATCGAGACATCTGATTAAAGAAATGGAGGAGTGGTGGGTCAAATAGCACACATTGTCTTGAGGCAATTCCATGTGCCCACATGGCATTGCTGTGCTCATAATACTCTTCTCTTCAGTTCCCCTTGTTCCATATACATATTACACCACAAAACAACTCAACCCTCCTTACACAATATACCATAAAAGGCCCTTCTTGATTTTTCTCAATTCTTCTACTGTGAAACTGCTAAAAATCCAATCTTTACAACTTTACAGAAGCAAAATTTGGCATAAGATGGAGAAGGGGAGTGATGGGTTTGTGAGAGCAGATCAGATTGATTTGAAAAGCTTGGATGAGCAACTGGAAAGACATCTTATCAGAGCAAGGACTATGGACAAGGACAAGAACAAGAAGAAACCACAAGATGATTCTTCCATTAACTACAACACTTTTACTGCTACAGTGGCCAACCACCCCACGACCCTCACCCCCAACCCCAACCCTAACCTCTCTCTGTTTAGCTCATCTGTTCCTAGGCAAAGATATGACTGGGAAATTGACCCTTCAAAGCTCATCATCAAAACTGTCCTTGCTCGTGGCACCTTTGGTACTGTCCATCGTGGCATTTATGATGGCCAAGATGTTGCTGGTCAGTTCTTGATTTTCCAAATAATCTTTTAAACTACATAGTTTCGTGTATTCATCTTTAATATAACAGAATGATAAAAAAAATTGGTTCTTGACAAAAAGATTTGATTTTTTTTACTTGTGTGGTGGAATTTTGAGTAAAGCTCCATTTTAATGTTGTGGGGTTCATTTTTAAGCTTGTGGGGTTCCTCTGGGCTGCTGGCATAATGGTAATTTTTTTTCTTTTTTCTTGATTGGTGTTTTGGGGGTGGAGGGGTATGGATTTTGCAGAATACTGGTGAGTCACTTTGAGCTTTTTCTTATGCAATCCGTGAATAGAGGCACGGGTTTGGATTGAATTTCTTGCAAGTTGCAGATGACGGCATTAACTTGGCTGTGTCTTGCATTTGTTGCTGTATTTCTGAACTTTCATGTGATTCAGTCTGTTACTCATTTAAGTATTAAAGTAATCCAAAATTAGGACAATTCTGGATCTCATTTTTCTGTTCCCTCCGTATTAGTGTCAGTACAATTCTTTTTTTTATTTTATCTTTTGGTGTTAGTTTTATTGTCATTGTCACTGCTACAGGGAATTAACAATGTCCAGACTTGCTCTTTATCTTTTCCCCCTTTTTTCCTGGTTCAATTTACCAGTTAAAAGGGAAAAAATATAAGTTAACATGTAAGTTATTTTGTGATAGTTAAACTGCTGGACTGGGGGGAAGAGGGCCACAGAACAGAAGCTGAAATAGCATCACTAAGAGCGGCTTTTACTCAAGAAGTTTCGGTGTGGCATAAACTAGACCATCCTAATGTAACTAAGGTGACAATAAGCCTCTTCGTCTTATGATCTGTAGAAAGTGTGTATAGCTTGTTGGATATTACTGCTTGTTCTTTAAGTTTCATAGATATTTACCTGGATTACCGTCTCATCTTGATGATTTAGCTGTATATAAGAGAGATTTTATTTTTGTACCCGATTCTTCATCATCGCTCGTGTGTATCTTGATATCTTTGAATTACATATTATTTAAGGTCTGTTTGAATGGAAGTTTTAGCGTTAACAGTCAAATTACAATATTGGCCCTATGTTTCGATTCTTCCATTATCTTAATAAATTATGAGCTCTTATTCAACTTGAGGACTCTGCAATTTGCTGCATTTGAGCTGTTACGTTGCACATGGAGTGCAGAGTTCTTTATTACTTAAAACATCATTGCCAAGGATTAGATAGCTCGTATACTAATCCTTGTTACCTTCTTGGTAGAGAAATAATTCCAACTCGAAGTTTACGTGTATTCTATTTTAGGGGCTATAGTTTATTTTTATTCAGTATGTTCTGATGATTGGATGCATACATTTAGGAGCTCATTTGAGCATTATTAAAACCACGATAAATGTAGAACTTTAGTTGTCCAGGTTCTCCTCTCATTTAAACTGCAAATCATTTGCAAGAGCACATTCTATAATAGACTGCATATGCATTGATTGTTGTTTAGATGTAATCATAAATAATCTCTCTCATGTAATACAGTTCATCGGGGCGACCATGGGGGCCTCTGGTCTAAATATACAAACGGAAAATGGTCATATTGGCATGCCTAGTAATATATGTTGTGTTGTTGTGGAATATCTTCCGGGTGGTGCCTTAAAATCTTACCTTATCAAGAATAGAAGAAAGAAGCTAGCATTCAAAGTTGTAGTGCAGATGGCACTTGATTTGGCCAGGGGGTAAGTTGTGCCTTGTCTTTTTTCCTGCCTTCCTAGGCCCAGGTCTTTATCTAGGATCTCTCATTTATCTCCACCAAGTCGATCAATTGAACTTTGCAGGTTAAGTTACCTTCACAGTCAGAAGATTGTGCATAGAGATGTCAAGACAGAGAATATGCTATTGGACAAGACACGTACTGTAAAGATCGCAGACTTTGGGGTTGCACGAGTTGAGGCCTCTAATCCTAATGACATGACAGGGGAGACAGGAACCCTTGGCTATATGGCTCCTGAGGTATATATTTGAACTGGAGTAGGAGTTACCTTTTTTAATTTTATGTCTTCTTGTTTGTTTGCTGTCCATTAGATGTCACTCTAGTCGCTTCTAACACACATTGACCTAATTTTCCTGCTATCCCACTGTACCAGCAATGCACTTAAGCCTATTGGTCCACTATAAAATGAAATCTGATACTAGAATAAGGACGCGTTGTTAATGTGTATGCTTAAATTACAGGTTCTAAATGGCAACCCATACAACAGAAAATGCGACGTGTACAGTTTTGGCATATGTTTGTGGGAGATATACTGTTGTGACATGCCATATCCTGATCTCAGTTTCTCAGAAGTGACTTCAGCCGTGGTTCGCCAGGTAAAGTCTCTTATGTTTAGCACTTCATGGAGTTCCAAAAGAAACACAACTGGTGATGTTGCCAAGCACATGAAGAATCTAGAGCACAGAAAGAGAAGAGTATATATGACTCCCTCTTATATTGACTAAGCTTGTGAGAAAATAAAGACGTTTGATATTTATTCCATGTTTCGAGCTACCTTTGTTTATTATGGTTTATTCTCTGCCACACAGAATTTGAGGCCAGAAATACCAAGATGTTGCCCAAGTTCCCTTGCTAATGTGATGAAACGATGCTGGGACGCTAATCCTGATAAGCGGCCTGAGATGGATGAGGTAGTATCCATGATAGAGGCTATTGACACATCCAAAGGCGGGGGAATGATCCCTGTCGATCAACAACAGGGCTGCTTCTGTTTCCGGAAGCATCGTGGACCTTGAACACTCAGAATCCGTGCAGATATACATATAAAAAAGTAGGTTAATTCTATCTCAACTACCAAATATTTCCGAGTCCTGAACTTATACAGTGCCAGATACTTGTGGTGATTGTGGATATTGGCTGGCAAATTGGGCTTCATTTCTCAATTAGATGGTGTAAAGCTTATACCTTTCTTTTCATTTTTCTTCATTTCACCTGTAGTTGTTTGGGTTTACTACTTTTAAATATATAATCTTCCCCAATATTTGACATTGGTGGTTTGGATTTCAAATGAACTACCACCTTCTTCTATGTATGATTACATAAAGGATAATAGTCAAAACAAATTGAGGAAATTTTCGGCTTCTTGTAACATTCAAGTGATGCAACCAAATACTAGTCGATGTTGCCTCTATTGGTTCTTTTACTTTTAAATTTGGAATGAATTTATGTTCACCAGACATCTGATTTAGCAACCTTTACTTACACCAACAACAACATAACTTGTGGAATTCCACAAGTGGGGTCTGGGGAAGGTAGAATGTACGTAGACCTTACCCCTATCTCACAAGGTAGAGAGGCTGTTTCCTTGGAACCTTTACTTAGATCGTCAACGATAAAAATGTGGGCTTGCCATGCAATTCATTTGAAGTTAATATAAAGCGAAAATGTGGGGTAAATACATCAGAATATAGTATTACAATGGTGTTTCTTTTTCTTCGTTTCTCTTTGTTACCCCACATATATATACACTCTTCGAGAACAGTGTAGGAGTTTTATCTCTGCAAATTTGTTTATCAGGCTTCTGATTTGTTGGATTTGGAAGTACTTAGTTCAACTTGTTTTTCATCTTCATCCCAGTTTGTTGTGCGGTAATATTTTGCATAGAGGATCAGCTGCACTAATCCAGACAATGAACCCAATCCATTGGGGATCTGTTTTATAATGTCACAGACCCCAAAAAAAAAAAGAGACATGTCAGTGACTTAATTGTGGTGTCGATGCCCTCGTACTCTGAACTATTTCACATAAATTAGGACAGAAAGAGCATGTAATCGCGTACCAGGATATAAGGATCGAATTTGAGGAGTGCATAGGTTGCCCAAACCAGGCCATTAGCAAAGTTTGCTAATGACAAGTAAAATGGCATGTATTTTACACTCTTGGTGGTGATCACTTTCTTCTGCTCAATACGAAAGAGATTATGTTAGTGTATGTGGTTACTTAAATTTATGTATACAGTCAAATCACTCTATGGCAACGAACTTACCATGACGGTCAATGGCGAGGTGTACATGATGATATTGAAGACTATAGCCACAATTCCTATAAGCATGGATCTATCCTTGGTGCCATGGAGGAATGTTAGTGTGACAAAGACGAGGATTGCCATGAAGATTGCTTCAATTATCAAAGCAATTATGATCTTTTGCTGCAGGTACGTCGTACCAATGTGTTAAATTCGAAAAAGATAAGCTTTTTAACTTATATACACTGAGAATCAGCTAGGATATATACGTACGCGCTTACACCAGTCGGAGTAGATGAAGAAGATTGAGACATAGAGCAACTCAATAGCTAGACCAAATCCATTAATGGTGATGACAAGAAGACTGTCAGGGTGAACAAATGGCATACCATAAAACACCCACACTGCACAATTCAGCACTGTTGCTATATAGGGGTCTGGCTTGAATTCCATCACAGATTTTGCTTTCAAAATTTTCACAAACGTTGGCCTGCATGCACATGAAATTTCAGAAATAGCGATACGCGAGGCAAAACACAGGTAACAAAGATTATTCGCGAGGCAAATGGAGATTAGAGATGAACTTACCCTGGAGATAGGAAGAGGAAGAATGAAATGACATTACCAATAATTCCTATAACCGTCCTAATCGTGTTTGGATCTGCCATCTTTGCTAGAAAAATACGAAATTAATTAAATGCTGCGAGATGGCAAAGATGGATGGAGGCTGTTTTGGTTTTTTTGCTTTTTGCGTTACACAACCTGCATCCAAACAGCAGCCATTTCACAAAATTTTTCACCTAATTATTCTTTTATAGGCCTTTAGTGAGAGATAAACTAATCCTAATCAATGGTCGATCCTTATTACTTTTCGCTTTCCCTCTCAGTTAAGTGATATGCCTCTTTTTCCGCTAAATTAATCTACAACCAATTTAATCCCAATCTACTTTTAAAATTTGAAATCTTAACTATATTAAACGTGGATAATAATTGGTTTGTTGAATTATGGGCAACGGTATTCACCTATTTGTGGATTCCAGCACTTCACCATATAAATTCTTATCCTAGGCCTTTAAAGACAGAAAAAATTAAAGAACCAAAGTCTATAAGAAATACACTTTCACACTGAGATAAAAGCCAATCGTGCATGCATGGCAAACATAAGACCAAGACCAAGATTTTTTAGGCTAAAACCATGTTATAGAGAAGTGCATTACAGACCAGTTAAGAGCAACCAAATTTATTAGTACAAACGCTTAAAGGTAAAAACTAAGGTTCATTGCATTTGGTGAGTACTACATAATGGGAAATATATGAACCCGAACAGAAATCTGTGGTCCAGTCTTGAGAAAAAGAGAGAACCCTGTGAAGGTTTGGTCACTTCTTCTCTGTGTTGCTTTCCAATTCCCTATTCAGTTGAACAGAGAAGTCATCATTGACATCATCATCATCCCAATCATCTGCCCACTGTGGAGTAGTTACTTTCGACATCTCCTTCTCCTCCCACTCTGATATAGACATCAAAACCAGATGTTAATGAAGAGGCAAAGGGACAAAAGTGGTCAGTCTCAACCAATGTTAGCTTGAACACTCCAAAAATACTGCTGCACCGTGTTGGATCCTCCAAAAATGCACTTAGGAGAGGATCAGACAAGCAGGTGGCATTTTTGAAGAGTCTGAGCATACAAGTCTCAAGTTAATAATAGATTTTCCAATATATACATAACTAAAAAAAAGGTATAAGGAAAAAAGGAGAACGTTTTAACTTAAAGGGTCGTTTGGTGTAAGCGATAAAAGTAGTTAATCTCAAGATAACTTTTGACTGTCCTTTAATCCATTGTTGGGTTGCAAAAGCTAGGATAACTTATTCCATGATTAACAATTAGTACCGGAATAACTTATCCCCCGAGGGTGGAATAGTAATCGCATGATAACTATTCTTGGGATAAAGTATGTAAATTAACAAACATACCCTCCTTAAACTCTCTTTTATACACCACTTTTATATCCATGTATATTTAACATAATTTTTAACAATATTTATAATAACATTCAACTTTAATTAATTGTTCTTTTTATGATAATATAATTTTCCTATTAAAAAATATATTTTATTGATACAATTTTTATTTATAAATATATTATAAGTTGAATTTATTTGTCTAATACTTATGTTTATCCAATATTTTGATTTATCTTAAAATGTTCATTCTACTACTAAATTACATACTTTTAAAAATAAATAGTTTATTACTCGCTCAAAATCATATTTTATATGTCAATTAAAATGTAAAGAACTTTAAGATATAGATAATTTTAGTAATAAAATTTCTTCTACTTTTATAAACTTAAAATAGAAGTTTTATTTTTAAGCTAAAATAAGATGGAAATTTAATTTTTAAGCTAGATAAGAATTAAGATGAAAATTTTATTTTTTTAAAGTTAAATAAGATGATAAAATTATTTAAAGCTAAATAAAGTTTTATTTTTAAGTTAAATAAGGTGAATATTTAATTTTTTAAAAAACACATGGCACAATCATGGAAATGCATAACCCTCAGAGGTTGGCCTGGTGGTAATAGACTTGAGCCTTGGGTTTGCTCCCTTTCAAGGTCTCAAGATCGAAACTCACTGGGTGCAAACAATTTCTGAGGGTCATCGGACTGGGTAAAACCTGAATTAACCATGGTGCACTTGCGGGAAACTCCTTGCCGAGGGCCTGTGCACCCCCGAGATTAGTCGGGGCTCTAAGAGACTCGGACACCCGGTGCAAATAAAAAAAAAAAAAATCATGGTAATGCATACACACAAACATTCAAGTTAAATAAGATGAAAATTTTACTTCTAAGAATGAATAACTAAAGTTTGCAAAGAAAATATAAAAATAAACACATAAAAGTGAAGAGTATTTTCGTAAGCAAACAACTTCTCTTAGAAATTATGTATTGAATATAATTTTGAATATAACAAACCAAACAAGCAATAAAAACTACCCTCACCATAATTAATCCCAACATAACTTATAGCAGCATAACTTATATCCAACCAAAGGACCCTTTAGGGAACAAACCTAAGATTATTTTTTTATGGGTTGAGCGAAACCTAAGATGATTAATGCTTCTCCAAATTGAACAGATGTGCAAAAAATCAATACCAACATCACTTGGAACCAAGTGCCAGAATCAGACACTGGTTTGTATGAACTCCTTGGGGGTTGTCATTTGGTAAATTAGACGAATAACTAAATAGTGCTTGCATGACTGAAGTGTTTTTTTTAAATAACGAAATCCCAGGAGATCTATGGTGCACGGTCATAATTCAATGGCCAATGGACCCCTTTATCCTTTCTCATTTAAAACCAAGCTCTGGGTTCAAAACCATGACTTTCGGGTAACTCACACATCATGTTACACTTTTACCACTAGACCAAAGTCCTAGCGACTATTGCTTGCATGACTGAAGATAGGGAGATCAAGCAGTTAAGATATGTCAAAGAATGAGTGAACTATTAATTGCAAATTGTCAATCTTCAAGAGTTTGGTCTTCGTGCGCATCTTGAATTGATAGATTTAGAAATAAACTTGCTATCTCCATAGACCTATCAAACAACTAAACAAGAATAGGCCACTGTTACTCATGCACCATTCATCTCCATAATAAATAAACCAGGCCTACACACACAAGTACTCACCCTCCCCCACCCTCTCCTATTCACGTAAAACCTCAGGGTTTAAACAGAATAGTTCAATTTCTTAAACTATAAGGATGTATTAGACATATGCAATATCCTAAACTAGTTAATAATGTCAAGATAACTTCAGAAGCAAACACAAGGGATATATTACCTAGTTATTTCTTCATTCCTTATAAGAACTTCAGCTAAGCTAGCACACCAAGGGCTACTAGCATCATACAAAACAAATTCGAACCTCTCCAGAAGTGACCCAGTATAACAGGTATATTATTTGGTTATTTCTTCTAGAAAAAATCTCTCCACTTTTATAAATCAAAGTACTGCAACCAGAGGTGCAACACAGTGTTCATTCATTCAAAAGAACTCCTTTTGAACAGGACTTAATCAAGTAAACAGTATTTGCAGATCTATCAACCAAAAATTGTCGATCTCAAACTAGTTAGAGTCATTCAAATGAATTCTCTTCATCCAGTCAGCTCTACTCACTATTCAAAGTATTCATCATAGTTTAGACTATTTTTAAGTTGGACGTCAATCTATCCTCCACTACACTGATTTGGTTGACTACCAACTATACTTTGCAAAGCTCACATAGGCAGAGTTTGCACAGTCATGATTGCATTTAACACTCAAAAAACACATAACGAATAATTAGCAAGAAGAATAATGCCAAATCTCAAATTCAGAAGCAAAAATAATCCGCAATCGAAAGAATAAGAAAAAAGCACTAATAACGAGTGTTAACTCACCTGGATCAACTGCAAACTCTTCAAAATCGTCATCGTCCTCAAACAGATCCATTTTCACGTCTCCAACCTGCGGTTTTCGTTGTTCCGTTGCCAGCGGTTTTGCTTGTTCCGTTGCCATTGTGATTTACAAACAAAATCAACACATTCACACTAGAAACATCAACAAATAACTTTGAGATCGAAAAAAAAATCACAAAAAGTATAAGGAAAATCCAGAATGATAAACCCTAGCTGCTGTTACTGGAAAACAGAAATACATATATGCTTGAAGTAGAAATTGAAATCAAAGAGACAAAAAACATAAATCAAACTTACAGTTTGTACTGAAAATTGACGATTAATGGCTAGCTAATTTTGTAATGAGTTCTGAGAGAAGAATTTTCTGGCTGTGGAAGTAACCTTATAGCATCCAGGGAAAAAAAATCCGCGTGGTTTTCTTGGGATTGGCAACTATTCAACGATGTCGTTTCTTCGACCAGATAATTAGGGTTAAAAATCAAATCCAACCGCTGTCGGAATAACCCGATTAAAAATTTTGATACTTGATTTGATTTAATTACGATTTGGTTTTTAAATTTTGAAAATCGATATTATTTAGTTTGATTTTGATTTTTACTCAAAAGAATCACAAAAAAATTAAATCGAACCAAATAATTGTATATATAAAATTTATATTATTTATATAAATAATATATAAATATTTTGTTAGACTTTAATTAACTTAAATCTTTAACTTTACCATTTATATTTGAACATTCTCTTGTTAGTATTTTGATATATAATTTTCTTATAAACCTGAATAGTTTTTTTTTTGGTTTTACCAAACAGTATCTCGTACCCATATTGAAGCCCGACAATTCCCAAACATTATCTGGTACCCACATTGAAACCCGACAAATATTTGGGGGTAAACGGCTCCCTAACAAAGGCGACTCCGTACCCGAGGAAACTCGAATTCCAAACCTCTGGTTAAAGATGAATGAGTACTTACCGCTCCATCACAATCCTTGTTGGTTTTTCACGGATAATTATTTGATTATTGAGCTTGTTTTTTTTTTTTTGGTACAATGACTTTAGTATTACTTAACTAAATCACTTTATTCGTGTAATAATAACTCTAGTACTATTGTTTAATTGAATCCAAAGTAGTTTTTTGTCGATTGTACTAGGTGTCTGTATCTATTGAGTTGTGTATACCCTCAACAAACTTATTACTTTCAAACTAAAAAAAAATTTCAAACCGAACCAAATAACAATAATCAAACTGATGGTTATTTTCTTCGTTTGGTTTTAGACTATTAAAAATTGACTAAATTAATTTAGTTTTCCTTTTAACTAATAACAGATTGTCCACAGGCTGTATTCCCCTCGGATTAAATGTATGTTAAGTGAATTTAAAATAAGATTTAGCATTTGAATATTATTAATTGATATGTATATTTAAAAACACATTTATCACCAACTCGTATTAAATTTACACAACTTAGTTACATACAATTGTTAAGATTTTCTGGATGCACAAAATATTTCGCATTTACGCATGACTCAGGAAGGGCCAAGAGGAGCTAATTCATGTAACATCTCCAAATTCTTTATTTCAATGCACAATGAAGGTATAAATATGAGCTTATAAGTTATTTGATCAACAAAATCTTATAATGTGCCATGTCTTTCCAAAATATTTTACCAGGACCTACCATACAGGTTAACCTACCACCTCCAGGAAGAAAGGATGCAGCTCCAAAATTACAATCTCTACACTTCTGACTTTATGGAGCCAGGAAAGCAACATAGGCCGCCACGAAAAGGCGAAAAATTGACTAGTTCAGCTCCTCTACAAAATGTTGCTGTACTTGGCTTCAATTGATTATAGCCTTGAGATTTCTATGTCACTCTAGTCACTATGCTTTTCATTTTTAGTCATAAGGGCAAAGGTTCTTGGGGGTCTCTTGAGTTCATGGACTGAATGCACAGCCAATGAGGGAGGAAAAAATATATTCCCATAAACACAAGAACTCCAAGATCAGCCTCTTCACCAACTGCTGGCCGACGAGGACTAACCAAGTATATTTGGGTTGCACACCATAAGCAGTATAAGGAAGCAATTACCAACATCAGCTTGACAGAGTTGATAACTCGTAGTTTGAGCAGTTTGAGCGGCTTCACTCTGGAAGATAATTATGACCAAAAATAAGACGTGTTAACGACAGAGCAAGCAACTGATATGAAGAAAAAAATATCATCGAATAATCCATCAGCAAACACCTGTTGATATAAATGAAGTCAGCGATCAAGCAGCTACATAAAATGCAAACCACAACAACAGCATCTGGATTGATAGGCGCGCGACCTTCCCACCAACCTGTGCTCAATATCCAAGTGTACATAGTTGACTTCCCATTTTCCTGTTACAAGAGGAATAAGGAATTAAGCAAAAAGGGCTATAGCTGATTTCAGGTGGTGGACAAAGAGTTTGCACCAAAAGCAAAGAAAAGATGCACTTTATTGTTGGGAAACTTTTGAACTGCATTTATGACTGACAGAAATAAAAGTATTTGACATGATCTCCAATTAGTTGTAAAGAAGCCAATAAACAGGCGATTCTGAGATCAATTTGACATTTCTTAGAGAGCTTTAAGGAAAAAGGATTAAGCCATATGAACTGTAACTTGGAAGGAGGTGAATTCACTAGTTAAAATAACAATCCATGCTTCCAAAAAGTAATAAAGGCTCCTCCTTTGTCTAGTATTAGTACAAGCAACGTCTGGTTGTCACCTTCCTTCTTTAGGTCTTTGGAGGTTTTTCAATAACCCTCCTCGAGGATTAACCAACCGCTTTGATGGACACACTACTATAGTTTTTCCCTTTCATCTCACCATCACAAATAATTAAAAGATGATTAGAAAAACCTTTTCTCTTATAAGACAAGGATGTGTTTTCCAAAATAATTGAAGCTTTTTAAGTTATTACTGTATAATTATGTAAGTTTCCTTCTTGCGGGGGGACAGAGAAGCAACTAATTCGTGGTTCCTGTTTACCTCATCCTCCCTCATTCTATGCCTGAAAGTTTACAGATACATCAACATCAACATCAACATACCCCAGTGCCTCAAAAGGCTCCCGCTCATTGCAGGGTGAGGGGAGGTTGGATGTACGCAGCCTAACCCCTATGTTTAAAAACATAAAGCGGCTGTTTCCAGATGACCCATGAGGAGCGTCGAAAGTTGCATTGACTAACTGCTACTTCATAAATGAAAGAAGCGCAGACAGTTTAAAGAGCCATTTTGCTTTATTCCATCATACTCCAAAGCCAAAAAATGAAAGTTTACAGATGCGACTCATTTATATTCCTCCTCCCATAATACATAACCAAAGTAATTGACTTGTAGAAGCTAATTTAAAAAGCTGGTTAATCTTCAAACTATACTTCTGACAATGAAGATGCTTGTAGAACTATATCTCCAAACTATCTTTGCTACGACAAAATTCTCTTCAGAGACTCGATTAATTTAGAGTAGAGACTGATAGATGCAGTCTTTATTTCTTAACCGCAGAATAGTATTTATACAATGTCGACTTGCATAGCCTCTCTTCGAGAAACAATTATCAACCAGTTCAAGAACCACATTCAAGCCAGTATAAAGAATAAAGACATATTATCAGCATTTGCAAACATGTCATACAAATTCTAGTGTGTAGCCAACTGTACATTGATCAACAAATATACAATTTCCAGATCTCTTCACAGTCTCTTTGTCCCATCTAGTTCAGTAAATCAGACTGATCAAATAAAAAGAAAAAAAGAAACAGAATTTCTCTTTTTTGGAACTACTAGGACCCTGATGACTCCACATTAAATGAAGAGCAGTGCAAAACTTTTGGCAGGCACGCTCAGAACGCTACTTGTGCTAAACCTTATATGCGATTCTATACTAAGCTGGCATTCAGTAACACAAATTGCTACCACTCTCTCATAAACTGCACCAAGATCTCATAAAAGGGCTAGAGCAAAATATAGCTCACAAGAAACATGAACATCTATGATCAGACATTACCTCAAATAAATGGTCCAAGAAAAAATGTGATAAAGAGCCAGCAGCCACCAGGAAAAGACACTGTTTCCTCATAAGAGGCACCTGTTCGCATAAGGGAACAACGAAAGCCAAAAACGAATGAAACACAGTTAGCTATGTCCTCCTAAAAAAGTAGCTTTTCTCAAAGAAGAAACACCAATACAATCAAAATTCACAATTCAAACAATTCCCACACACAAAATTGTTACTACAGCAAACATATAGAGAAGCTGAAAGATTAAGGGCTGACCCTAGAAACGAAATCAAGCATAAAAACACAATCAACTACAAAAGGGGCAGGGGAAAATGAAGGAAAAAGAACTACCCATGTCCTAAAAACAGTAGCTTTACTCAAATGAAATACACCAACACAATCAAAATTCACAATCAATTCAAACACAAAATTGTATCAAGATAGATAAGGGGTGCTAACCCCAGAAACGCAATCGAGCAATCCCTTCTTGAGGAGGAATTCGGAGACAGAACTGTAAAGGATTGACATGGGGATACCAAGGATCAGTATATAAAAAAAGGGGTCATGGATCCAGGGCTCAATTGCATAACCCAAAGCACTGCCTAACCCAAGGGTGGAAGTAAGCCACTCAGAGAAAGATCCAATGTCCGGTCCAAAGAAAGCGTTAATGGAATAGGTGAGACAGTGATGAGGACTGAACCGGCCATTAGATACACTCATCAGACCTATACCAGACCCCAGTGTGTACATCATGTGCGGTCCCGGCCCTGGCATTGTAAATTCCGGCGCGGCGCCCCTGCATAGACAGTCCAACGATTTCTGTAAAGCGGAAAAAAAAGGATCTTTAAGTTTTGATTGTTCGTTGAAAAGGGAAGAAGAACAGGCCAGGTGGTCGTAAGCTGCAAAGGGATAAAGCCACACTCCCTTTTTTTTTTTTGCCGTATTTGACTCGATACGATATCTAATAATAAAATAATTAATTTTATTATATATTTGTTAAATAAAAGTATTTTAAGATTAAAAAATTTGATTTTTATATGACAGATTGGACTAAAAATCTATGGACCAATTGTGTTATTGGATCCTAAATGTTAAATAAATCTCTTACAAAAAATACATAATTCATAGTTAAAACTTTTAAATTTTGCTTAATTCACCTCTTAGGCTCTAACTCTGTCCTTGCTCAAAAACAAATTTAAAATATGAATATAATGGTCCAAGTTCAAAATTCAATCACAACCTATGTGATTGATTGGATTTCGAATCTTAGCTAAAATTACTGAATTTATATAAACTCATTACTTATGTCCTAGATTTAGTGATTCAACCAACAAAGAATGTGGTGCTCTCTTAACTTGAGGATTCTTGTTCGAGCTTTCGTATGGAGAAATCCTTGATAGAAAACGTTTCCCACAAAGAAGCCCTACGCAGTGTGAATTCAAATTAGTCGAATTCCAATAGTAACACTAGACACCAAATGAACAACTAAAAAAAATTAGTTATCCAACCTCCACCGCCTACTTGTGTGGATAGAATTGTTTAGGAATTGAAGTAAAACTTTCAAGTTACACTTGCATTATCATTAAGGAGTGACTTTTAAGTTACAATTTCATGATTGGCAATATCAAAGTGCTAATCTCAGGGTTAGTTAAGTCCAAACAAATTAGATATTTTTAAAGTGAAATATATTCTATCATAGTATAATCCTATAAGTGGTCCATACAGTAGAGTAAATTTTTTGATCCTTGATTTTCAAATTCAGCTCCTTTTTCTCTTTTCCCTCTTTATTTTTCTTGCATTCTTATTTAAACTAGAGATACATAACATGAATAAAATTAAGTAATTAAGACTTAAAAGGACTAAAACAAGACCCCAATCATGATTTGTCATGCATTTGGTTGTTAGGGTAAGTAGGTTGTAATCTATTATCACATTTGATTAATACTCTTCTCAAGGTCAAAGACCAAATGAAGTAGGATTAAGGTCATCATTTGGTTGGCTGACAGAAGTTATTTAAGAATAAGAATGGATGTAAAATATATATTATCATTAGTTATAATAACATATAATTAAATACGAGACAAATATGATTTCAATTTATCCTAAATTAAGTTGAAATTGATGGGTCTCAAATCTAAATTTGAATATGAAAAAAAATCCTATTCAAAACACCGGAACGCTCCAAGGGACCCCTCAAGTGTCATATATTTACTTAAAGGCCCTTTAAAAACTTCCATTATGTCATTTCCCACCAAATATACCACCATCCAAAGTTCTACTATTAAGCATTACCGTGTTCTTCCGGCTTCTCAAATCATCAAGCTAATGCTTTAAGCATATTCCAATGGCCGGTTCCGAATTTCCTAACCCATATGCAGAAACATCAAGCATCGACAACTCCGAAACGCTATTTCAAAAACGTCGTCGTTGTTTCTGCTTCCCATCTTTCCGTTCCCCAAATCAATTAACAAGATGCGTTAAATTGGATTGGTGGCATAGGTTACGTAGCGGTGCGGTGAAGGAGGGATCTGTATGGTCTAATGGAATCAACGCTTTGAAGAAGCTTCGTGAGTGGTCGGAGATCGTCGCGGGACCTAGATGGAAGACTTTCATCCGGAGGTTCAATCGGAACAAAAGCGGAAGTAGGAATGCGAAATTCCAATATGATCCTTTGAGTTACTCACTCAACTTCGATGAAGGACGGGGGAAAAACGAAGAGGAGGAGGAGGAATTAGTACTTCGGAATTTCTCGACGAGATACGCATCGATTCCGGCGTCTGGTAACTTCGGAAAAGATGGGCCCAGTTTCGTTTGATAGTTGATTGAATGAATATGAATTACAGTTACAGTTCAGTGGTGGGGGACTGGACAAAGAAACACACAGCTCATCAATCATAAAAGATAAAGTAGGTGCGTGCAAGTTTTCTACTTTTTGTACCTATAAAAAATTTATTGTGACTGCTGGTGGTTGTCTTTTTCTCTTTCTTTAATCAATTTTCTTCTGTTATCTGTATATTGTTTTTGTCGTTATAAGCTTTGTACAAAGAATTTCCTTTTTTGTGATGGAAGTCAAGTATTTTAGTGCTCATTGTTCTCTTTAATCTTTTGAATAGTTTTATAAAAAAGCACAAGGAAAGGGGCACAAGAATTTTGGGGTGAACATTTAGAGTAGTCTCACAATTCAGTGGAAGCTGACTCATTGTTAGGCAAACAAGAACAGTTTTGATGAAACAATGAAGTTAACAGACATTTTGGTTGGTAGATCGTCACTTCTCATGGACTCATTAAGAATGATTCTGATTTAATACGTGGCCTATAAGAAGTAGAAGGCGCCATAAAACTAGGTTCTTAGCTGCGTACTACAGACTAATTTGTTTGAAGTAACATCTTAACGAACAAGCAAAATCATCTAATAGCAAGCAGCCAAAAGATTGCAAAAATTTAACCAAATTCTAGAATTAGGGCTGCTCCTGAAAATGACCATCATGCAACAGCCAACTACACGTACATACAGATATGCCAAGATTGGCCAAGTCTGGTGAGTTAGCTAGAACAGTAAAAAGATAATATAAACTAACAGATAAGTCACGAGCATCTGAGAGTCGAGGGGATCTCAAGTTACCAAAGACAAACGACGCATACGGCTGTATAAATATTAGATTACTCAACATCCCGTTAAGGCTTCAGTTCAATAATACTCAACTTCAAGCAAGATAAAGGCAGTGCGTTTCAAACCTGCAGGCTGACAGAGGTTACGCGAACCAACTTGCAGGGAATTCTCATTCACCAAAGACAATATTAAAAGATTTACTCGATCATTCACACTCCCACTCTGGTAAGCAACAGCCAACACGGGGGAATAAACCACCACAGTATGAAGACCACAATAAACCTATGCTCCAAATTTTACATCTAGCTCTCAGGAATCATTTTGTACACTAATAATGGCTAGAAGATAAAACACACTTCTCACCACACCATTGATGATATAACCTTGAAGTATCTTTCATCTGTGGATCAGACTAAAACTAAAGTTAGGAATCAAGTGAATACAAAAGGTACAATGCAGCAGTATTAAAGAAAAGCATGGCAGATGGACACTTTAGAACCAAAATTTGGTGTCAACCTCCTTATATTTTTATGTAATTGCCAAAAAAGAGGAGAACAGCCAAGAAAGTAGGCACCGAGAAAGATCATTAGCAATGGCAGCGAGAAAGATCATTAGCAACAAAGAACATAGAAGGTATTCCATTTTACTCTGTCCAGAAATCCAACCTCCACAGGCAATATCTTGGTCAAGGATAAGATAACTTATCCGCAGTTGCCGGGCGTTGCATATTTCAAGCCTTCCAACAGTTAAAATATTTACAGAGGGAAGACTCATCTGTGTCCACCCAGAAAATATGGCTGACAAAAGTGCTCACAAACCCATTGAAATCCTCCTTCCTTTCATAAACTGAAAGAAATGGTGGTTGGAGACTTGAACACATCATTGCTCACATCTCACAACCACAAGAGCATACGAGAACATCATACTTTTGAGGAGCCCACCATAGTCCATTCTTTGATAACTGCAAGAAGCAATGGAAAAGGAAAGAGTCATACCAAATACACAGCAAATATACTTCTTCATGCTCAAACCACCTAATTGCTTTTAAATCAAAATATGGTACTAAGTATGCACAAGCTCTTAACACTTGAAAGCATTACTAACTACACATTCCTCTGTTAAGGATGACAAGTATCCTAACAGCATATTAAGATCGCATTTTCAGGAGGAACAAACACCCCAAGTGTTACTTGATAATAGGCTAAAGACCCCAAATAAATATAAAGAATTTTGAATCTGCTTAATTTTCTCCCGATCAATGAAAAGTATAATTAAAAACAATATGTGCTGTCAAACACCACCATAGAACTTGTATACATACGAGGCTGGCGGAAGAGATGCAAGTTCGAGAAGAGCTAAAACACATGGCAAAAGGAATGTACACAAACAAACAAGCAGCTCAACCACAGCAGGTCACATGTAATGAAAATGTATATTCCAAGCACATGCCTAGAATCTACTGCTTATACAACATAAAAGACAGATGGTTAACAGTCTAAAACACAAAGAAGAATATCATAATCACAAGTAAATGAATCTCATATCACCTTGAAGACCGCCGCATTGCAGTTTTCTGCATTCCTACTGCCACGGTGATTGCTTGAACCTGAAGCTCTCACTGTCCCATCCTCCCTCAGGTTCCTTCCTCTTCAGTAGACTCCCAGCTACAGGATACATCCTCCCATGCTCGTCCACTTGCCTTGATACCAACGAAATTGTCTCTTCTTTCCCTTCCAAGTCCACAGCTCCAGGACCTGCATTCAGATCCAGACCTTGCCGGCTCCGTTTTCTGTTGTGGTCTGTAGCTCCATTGCTGCTAGTATCGGGAAGGGAAACCACATAAGGCCTTGGGTATTGAGGTGACACAGCACCTAGCAACTGTGAATTCACAGGTGGAGTGAAAAGTCTTCCACCCGAGGATGAATCAATATAAGAGGTTGATCCAACAGCATACGTTCCAGAGGGAAGTGGGAAACTGGTTCCAAAAGGAAACACAGGGTACTGGAATGGGGCAGCAGGGAATGGCATAGCAGGAGATGATGACAATACCGAGCCCCTGAAAACATCAGGAGTAAAGGGGGAACCAGCAGCAGAAGGACCTACCATTCGTGGGGCACCTGATGGGATTATCGGAAATGGTGGCTGCTCCCCACGATCAGGTAAAATTGATGGAATTGCCATAGTTGAGTAACTGTTCCCTGGAGCAAACCAAGAAGTTAAGTTTCCCATTTCAGGATTGTTCATTCTGAGGCTAGAAGCATTTAGTTGGGAACGCATGTTTCCCTGATGACTTTGGTGGAATAAAGGCTGT
>JAPFFP010000094.1:18564239-18580884 GCA_026153255.1 Solanum medicagineum | reverse complement strand
ACATCAATTCACCGATCTGCAAACATCAAATTGTTAGATCCAATTAATTCAATTCATACACAAACAACTACTCGTATAAATCCACATACGCCGTATAACAAACACCAAAAACACGAGAAACATACAAATACTTGAAATACAAACCTTAATTAAATTGGAAAATACGAAGTCGGAGTATTTGAGGAATAAAGAAAAGAAACTGAAATCGCGAAGTGTTGTGAATGAAGAAGTAAAAAGGAAAGGTATTGTTTCGAGTTGAGAAGTTTCGGGTTGTAGAGATAGGGAGGAACGGGCAGGGGATTTGGGCAGATTGGGCAGACTGGGCAAGTGCATTGGTATCTTTTCTTTTTTAATTTTTGAGGTTAATGTCGTCGTGGGTTAATCGTACTCTAGTGTACTCTAGCAATTTTATGTAAGGCAGAGTTTGATTTTTTTGAGGTGATAGTAAAAAATTGCTAGATATACACCTACGAGCCCTCTGTCTCATGCATCTAACCAGCTCGCATGGTTCACTGGTTTTACTGAAAACTCTCATTTGAAGTAGAGCATAGTGCGCTTTAGTCGCTGGGCGAGAAAGATAATTTCTTTCCTTTGGGTTTATTCATTGATCTAAAACTTAGCACTTATTTTCTTATTGATTCTCGAGGCGGTGGCATTCTTGAATGAAGTCTATTTGTACCCTTGAATTTTCAATTATGAAAAAAATTAGACTCCGTCATGCCAGCCGATTGAAAGAATGTTGCTACTAAGCCAAGCTATTGTTGGGGAACTCGTTATAAGCATTTTTCTGCTTCTGCCTTTCTAGGCTTCACAATAGTTCCCCCTTTTCTTTTCCAATTCCTTCTTTTCGTTCTACTTAGGTGGAGTAATCTGAACTCTCGACAGAATATAAAAGAGGACCATAGGTCTGTGTAAACACCCTAACGAACTCATGTAGACACTCCTTAGCCCGAGGACAATCTCTCAAATACACATGTTGATGTTATTGACTTGTTTTGTTTTCTTTTTATATCAAATTATTTGACGATGCGTATATTTTTTGAAGAACTAAATACGACTTGAATCTCACCATAACCAACGTCAAACAACATAAGAGTGTATTTTGTGATTAGTGCCCTGAGGAGTTCTAGTTGAAGCAGACGACGAGGACAACTTTCTTTCTTCCATTCTAGCCTTCTTATGAGAGTTTTTGATAGTAAGTACTCCACTCAGTTTCAGTGTAGAATTTTGTTGAGTGAGACGATGAAGACAATTTTCTTTCTTCCATTTTAGACTTCTTTGACGGTAGGTGTGCTAGTCAGTTTCAGTATGGAGTTCTTGTTGAAGAAAACGATGAGGACAACTTTCTGTCTTCCATTCAAGCCATCTTATAAGGTTTTTTGACAGTAGGTGTTCCAATCAATTTAGGTGTGTAAAGTATGTAGTGAATTTGTCTTTTATGTCAATTAATTTTATCTCAGTGTGCAAAGTACGTGGTGAATTTGCCTTTAACGTCGACTATTTCTTCTGTCTCAATATATAGAGTAAGTGATGAATTTGCCTTCTACATTAGCTAATTCTTCTATCTCAGTATGTAAAGTACATGGTGAATTTGCCTTCTATTCTAACTAATTTTTCTATCTCAACGTGGAAAGTACGTGGTAGATTTGTCTTCTGTGCCAACTAATTCTTATGTCTCTGTATATAAAGTACATGGTGGATTTGCCTTCAACATGAGCTAATTATTCTGTCTCTATATGTTTACCTTAGCTAATTTTTTTTGTCTTAGTATGTAAAGTACATGGTGGATTTGCCTTCTACATCAGCTAATAATTCTATCTGAGCATGTAAAGTACATGGTAGATTTGTCTTCTATGTCAACCAATTCTTTTACCTCAATAATTATGTGATGAATTTGCCTTCTATGTCTACTAATTTTTCTATTTAGTATGTCTACGTGAGCTAAATTCTTTTATCTTAATGTGTAAAGTACATGGTGAACTTGCCTTCTCTAGTTTTGGTATGTAAAGATCGTGGTGAATTTGCCTTCTATGTCAATTAATATAAAGTACATGGTGAATTTGACTTTTATATCATTTAATTTTATGTCTCAATATGTAAAGTATGTAATAGATTTGTCTTATATGGATTTTTTTTGGCGGAAAAATGCAGCAATGAAAGGTAAAGAATTAACTTGAGAGGACGTTTTTCTTTTTATGTGTTAGTGAAGTGACTTTTCAAAGAGACTTCAATGAAACAATATTTTTTTAAATTTTTCATTCATTATTCCAATCGATTCAAATTTCATATTTGCAACCGATAAAATCAGAAAAAATCCTACTTTCATTTAAAAATAACTCACTCATGAAGAATTCGAATAATATAACAACATTAGAACGTAATATCTATTGATTTGAATTGGGGTGGGGGTGGAGGGGTTTGAGTTGACAGATGTGGGTGAGATATGGAGTGAGGTATTTGACTTTTAATTTTTCTAAGAAAGCAACTCTCTATTTCTTTCTTTCTTTTTTTTTTTTAAAAAAAATATTTGGATTGATTGGCATGAGATTCATCACTGACCCATTGTGTTTTCTGGTTCCGTACGCATGTGGGTGATTTACAAGGGCAAAAGGAATAATTTCCCATCTTCATGAGGGGCATATATATAATTTGACAATAAAGTTCATCATTTATGTGAAGTGGAAGGGTAAAATGCCATATGGTTGGAAGTTAAGGTTGTCTTGTGGTTTACCAACACTAGAGATCTAGAATATGTTGGTAAGTAGGAGCACATTCAATTAAATATTGTCCTTTTCGAGAATTTTCTTAATCTTGTTTGAACACTGTAAATTTGACGTTAAACAGTTAAAATTCACCAAATTTAATGTGTACGTCACTCTATTTAATGCTTCCTTTGTTTATGCACAATGGAAAATGTTATGTCACATCACATTTCTCAACTAAATGATGTACAAATGATATATGAAATCAATTGTCAAGAAATTCAACTTATGTTGGTAAGGATGAAAGTGATCGCACTTGCTCTATTCCAAGAATTGACAAATACAAATCTCATATTGTAGTATGGGGATGGCCCTCCATCCCCCAACCCTCAACCCCCAAAAAGGAAGGAAAAAGAAAAGAAAAAAAGAGAGGGCAATGTCATCAGCTAACCTCTACCTACACGAGAAAAAAAACAATACTAGTGGTAATAAAGGAGTAGTTTGCTGCCAAAGAAGTTGCTTTGCTTTTGGCAAGTAGCAACCAAATCTCCTTTTAGTCAGAAAGATAGTACAAAAGCACTACGCATCTTATTAAAAAGCTGACTCATACACATGGACTACTTGTCCATGTCTTTTTTTTTATATAATACACACGTCTACACCAGATTTTGTGTCCACTAATTTAATGAGTCTCACGTTTATACGACATGAAGACAACTTACATCTCATCAAACCATATTCTTATGCTTAAGAAGATCATTAAGCACTTATAATGCTCTTCATCTCAGTTGAATGAAAGATTTTGGATGGATGGCTCATAGAACAACTGCACCTGCTTCCAAGGACATACACCATCTATTCAATGAACACAACTATGTTCGCTATAATATCATACTATCACACACAGACGCTGTAATACCGAAATAAGTATCAATAGAAAGCAAGCGCTTTTACCCCTTCTCTCAAGAGGAATGAAACATAGAATCCTAGTTGTGGACTAAATTTTTGAATCCATTCCTTCCACTGCCATTTATGAGCAACAGATGCACATAATCTTTGTTCATTCTTTAAACTGCCATTCACGACGACACATGGGACAATGTGCTTGAGTAGATTGAGAATTCACCCACTTCAAGATACAATGAAGATGAAATGCATGGTTGCAAGCACCCCATACTGCAAAGACAAGAAAATTATCAAATCATTAATAGCTTTAAAAAGGGGCCAGACTCCAGAGAGGTCGTGTTAGAACCATCCACAGAAAGATGATGAACCCTAACCATATCAAAAAAGAAATCAAACGTCCACTGTTCTCATACTATCAAAAAATCAAATGGCACTTCCTCATTTTCAAAATCCAGTGACACTCCTAATCTGCTGTTGTTTAACTAACATTTAAACTGACTTGTTAAGATATAATCAGGGGAAATGGGAGACAGCAAAATCACATGCGTAGACATATTTTTGGCAATCATCTTGTCTCCCCTTGATGTTTTCCGCAAGTTTGGTTGCAAGGTACTACTCCCTTATACCTGTCTGTATTGCCTGTAAGTACAAGGCTTCCTTCCGGTTAATTCACGTTAACTTATTACTACTAATGCAGACAAAAGCTTGAGTATTGCCTGTAAAAACATGGCATCTGATGGATTTGCCGCTCCCTTCGGCTTGGGTGGGCATGTTGCATCTTCCTTTATACCAGCCTTGTGGAGGCATAGAGAGATACCAAAGACTCCCTTTTTCTCCTTTTGTTTTTCCTTCTTAGGTTTAAGGGTGGCTGGGGCTAAGGATTTGCGAGTTCAGGATGCAAAGCTAAGTAAATAAAATACTTTTTGTTCTAAGCTATTGGAAAATTGTATAAAGAAGGTGCAGATTTCACGTGGTCTCTGAATGGCATCTACATCATGATCTTATAAGAGTTTGTTTTGTCCACGTAAGATTGTCAGTAATTGTACTAGAGACAATTTTACAACTGAAACATGTGATACATCTTGAGCTGTCCAATTATCCTTCATTCCATCATCTCTGTTTCTGGTCTGTCTTAAATGTGCCAATAGAGACTTCTCAAGACAGCTTCTCTCCCCTTTTGAATTGTAGTTAACAAAAGTGAACCTTTTAGAATATAGGCTTAGAAAGAGACTTTGAAGATAATTTATAATATAGGGTGTGTTATAACAGTTTACTGAGTAGTTTGGGCAATATTTTCACCATAAGCTGTCAACAAAAAGATATTACTATAAATACCTGCCATGGATCTGGTCTTTCTTGAGAATCAGTATAAGCATATTCTAAGTCTCTATGTTACAGAGCATTTCAGCTGCTTGACTACATCTTGCCATGACTAGTTCATATTGCTGACTCAAATTTGAAAATAGATTGTTAAGTGTCCATTTGATTTGTCCTAACTGTGAGACGTTTGTGGTATTGAATCACACTTTTTTCCGTAAAAACTAATGTCCAGCTACTCTGATGGAAATTGAATAATCACACTGTATCACTACTTTAACTTTTATGCATGTTAGAAATCAAATTTGGTTTTAGGCATGAAGATAGGCTTCAAGTGCCAGTAATGACTTGGATAAATTCCCACAGACACAAGAGTTTCCAGAAAAAACACAACCTTCTCAATAGTTTCCACAAAGGCTTTTTTGATTCTTAAGAGTACTTCTCTTGATTTCCACACATATTTTATTTGCCACTTTTCCTGTAATACAAGTTGGATATGCAATTTCCTTGAAGTTAGATAGGAAAAGTAAGAGCACCCAAGCTTGTGTTCTAATGGTCAATGAAGTGGGAAGAACATTAAGGTCTTAGTTTCAAATCCTAGCGGAGACAAAAATACTAACAATAGGTGATTTTTCCATCTGTCTACGCCTTGATGGAAGAATTACCTCGTACCTGTTGTGGAGGGGAGGTAGCAAGTATCTTGTGGAATTAGTCGAGGTGCATGCGAACTAGACTAGACACCATTGTTATCAATAGAAAAAGTAAGGATAAGTTATTCATAGAATAAAACCAATGTAAACTACTTCTCTTAGAATTTTTTAAATTCTCCTAGCAAGGTCTTCAGTTTATGGAAGAGAAGAGATGGGGGTATAGGGCGAGAATTTTATATAAATCTTACCAGCAAGACACATGTTCATGCTTCACAGGACCAACTGCTCTCACTTCAGATAATCAACAGTTTAAGGAGGGCAACCTAGGAAACATTACTACTATGCCTCTTTGGTACTTGATGGACAAAAGATGTAGAAGACTGTTTCAGCTTAGTGTGGTGAAGAAGCATTAAAAATTCTTCCCTTTTTCATCCATATTTCTGGTAAAGAGAACATAACATGTTTTTATTAGCTATCAAAGTGGTTTGATGGACATGGATGACTCATTTCGGTTCATATACATTATTTGAAAATTCTTTTGACACCAACTGGGTGTTTAGTAATGAAATCAAACTAAAAATATCCTGACAAGCAGAGACTTAATGGAAGTGGTGAACTAAGGTAAGTACAGTAATAGAAATAGTGTGCAATTAAAGTAGGATTGTTCTCTCCATTGAGTGCTTAACCAAAATACCGTAGATCGAAGGAGTTTTATATAGATTGTAGTGCTAAGTTTTGAGAATATCCATGTTTTCACTAATGCACTTACTATGCATCCAACAAAATTGTACCCTTTCTTCTGCTCTTGTTCCAGCTGCATTTGCCTGTCCTATATCATTCCCCAGTCTTACAACCATATCAAACGAATTAAAACTAATTTTTTCATCCAATAGGACAGTGATAGGTAACACTAGAATAAAGGACCACAAATATTGTCAAGCAACACTTTATATCTCTCCTTATGTTCTTGAGTAATACCAATGTCGAAATATGTAAACCTTGAAAACAAAGGCAGGGGGATATTTCCCATTTTGTCAAACACATGATGAATGCACAATTACATTTTTCTTTCTTGTCTTGGAAAGATAGTCCAGCAAGCTTATAGTCTCAATTGGAAGGCACAGACGCACAGTCTAGGAACCAAAATATTCTGATGCTTGCATTATTTCATCAATTGCATCAACAATCTATTTCAAAATTGAAAGTGCAAATACCTCTCGACAATGTTCAGACATATAAGGCACTGTCGATATGTATGCAATCTACAAAACATTATGTTTTATCCACGTAAATAGATCAGAATCGGTGCGACTCATTGGATATGCAGATACACTAGGCTTACGTGTGATGAGTTTGCAATCAGGACAACAACCATCAAAAGCCATCCTGCATATACCACAAGTTTCATCTTGAGCATCCCATGTCCATGAAGCAACAGCATGCCATCTGCAATACACAAGGAAGCAAGATGAAGTAATTACATTATGCAGTCTAAAGTCAGACAACTATTAAAATACCAAATGCCATGAAAGGGACATACTCTATTCATGATCCCAGCAAAACACACAACAGAACTGGTTAAGGGAAATTTCATGATATAGTCTATCGCAAAGAAATATAAAACTTCCATCAAAGCATTTAGACAACTTGAAACATAAAGCTTTCCCTGCATTTACCTAACAAAATCAGAACATGCACTTGTGCACCTCATAGAAAATGTGAAATAATCGAGGAATATAAATCCCTTCCTTTCAAAGCTGAGATTAACGATTCAAACCCATCACTAGCTAACACCCCACCCACCACCTAATGTCTATGTTGCTCGGACTCTTCAAAATTGTCGACGAGTGCGTGTCGGATCCTCCAAAAATAGTGTATTTTTTAAAGAATCCGACACGGGTGTGGCGATATTTTTGGAGAGTCTGAGCAACTTAGCCTGATGTAAAAACTTATTTTCTAAAATATAGATTTTTCAGAGGAAAAAGACCAAACGGGCTAGTGAGAATGATTCTTTGTAATCCTAAGATGATCAATGGCTCTACATTCTCCAACAAAATTCAGAAATAAGTGATATTCAAATCCCAAGACCTCAGGATAAGGCATATCCAATCACTAATTACATATTTACAACAACCTCCTACGCAGCCAGATCCCACAAGTGGAAATTGAACTAATTACATATTTAGATAGAAAAAAAATGTTTTCATATCAGAAATGATTGCATAACATTGCTATAATTCACTGAACTTTTATCTGCTCCAATATAATACCATATATATATATGTTTCATAGTTATAGTTTGCACATTTCATATCAATGAAATAATCACAAAAGGATACGCAAAATCTTGACTTTCATGGTTAGCTCTCTGCAATATCAAGACAAAAAACATTACAGAAATGGTAAAGCGAGGAAAATGGGAATTCTAAATTCTACACTGAAATTAAAACTGAGAACTGGCTTGACAAAACAAATTGAAGTAATTTGGAAGAGATGTAAACCTTTTCCCGAGACAAAATCTATGGATTCTGAATTTCTGAGAGTGAATTGAACTGAAATGATCTCTTTTCTAGGGCTTTATACCAACTTTGAAAATGGCGGAAAAAACTAGTATGGGCCTGCCTAACTTGGAAGCCCATACTGAACTAGCTGGGTACTCCCTTTTTAAATTATAAAAATTCATAAAACTTTACGAAATTTGAAATATATCATTAAACTTTTCGGATACATAGGAAAAGGATAAATCAGAGAGGATAGAACATCTGAATATACAGGGGGAGATGTGTCCAAGAGGAGAGAAATGGATATAGGGAATAGATGTATTCAATAGGGAGATAGGATGTATCATCAAAGAAGAGTGATGTATTAGAGAGTTAAATGGTAAAAATTTTTAGAGATTATAATAAAGTAAAATTTGTATTTAGATAATTTCTGGTTAAACTTAATAGACGCGCATTCATACTAGATATACTAATTCTTACTATACTTTCAAATTATTACGCATCTTGCTGCTAGTTAAGAGTTTTCTAACATATACTGAAAAAGATACACCTAGATACTTACATTTTTGTCATCATATACCCTAAAAATAGAGGAAGATGAGTGAGATAGGGATGAAGATGAGCGAGATATATAGTCATGTATCTCAAATATATAAGAATCACACCAAATATATGTATATGTATATGTATATATCTGGTATAATTCATATATATCTGGAATATCATGTTTATAGGAGAGTGGTGATCAAGATGGAAGGGAGGCGAGCGATTACTTGTGCATTCACTTGAATACAATATATTTAAAATAAATTACACGTGTTTTTTGACCTTATGTTCCCGAAAATGCATGTCTTAGTTTGTATCCAAACACATTAAAAAAATTTAGTAAGATTCATAATATTACAACTTAGATCGTATCTAAGTAATTATCTTCTAAATTAGTGGGGTTTTTTTTTTTGGTAAGTTTCCCATTATTCGGTCTATTTTGGCCAAGATAATTCTTCAAGGATTACATACTTGAACTAATTCATCATGTTATGTAATTTTAGAATGTAAAAGCAAGTCAACCTTTTATGTCCTCGGTATTACACTTCTTTTTCTATTTGATATAATTTTTTTTTATATTAAAGAGATTTTTTCAATTGAATTGATACTTAAAATTGAGTTATAATATTTCAAGTAGCATTATTGCATCTCAAATTAAAAGAAATTTGGAGAAAATATTCCTAAGAATTAAAAATATTCAGTTCTTCTATCTTAAATCCTAGTTCATGTCTATATAAAAAGTAATATATTTTCTTGAGGAGACATCTCGATCATATGATGAAAATCTTAAGGAAGAGAATCAAGAGAGAAACAAATTTGTACGCCTAATGTTTATTATTAAAATTATTTTTTTATGTTTTTATCTATAATTATAATTTTATTTTTTATTATTTAAAAATTTGTTACAAAATAACGGGATATGGAAACTCTTTTCAACCTCGTCCTCACTTCATTTTGATATGTAGACAACCAAGGAAAATTTAACTTTGATAAACAGTGTGCCAAAAGATGGATCAATAAATATAAGGAAAAAGGGACCATATTATTTTTCCTCCAAAAATAAATATAAGGATATTGACAGAAATATCCTGTCATTAGTAGAACAATTAAATTATTTATCCACTTAACTCATTTGCTTTTTTCTTCTTTCAGACGGCATAAGCATCACTATTCTGTGATACTATATAGGTATATGATATTATAGTGATATCATATAAAATTGAGTTCAGTGCTCTGTGATACGCCGTTCCTCTTTTTGGGTTAGAAATGTTGTTAATCGCAAAAATGATTTTTTTAAAAGAAATCAAAAATCGATTTAAAACTTAATTAATTTATGAGAAAACCAATTTTTTACAGAAAAACAACAGCAGAGTCATCACTTAATTTTTTTAAAAATTAAGAAAACTTAAAATAATTTTAAGACTCTAACAGAAAAAAAAATCTTAAAATTTTAGAGAAATAAGTAAGGGTTCTTATTACTATTTTAAGAAGGTATTAGTACTTAAAATAGCCGCTAACACGCGGTTATCCGACAATTTGAAAATTATTTGACTAACTTTGAGATAAAATATTTAAGACTTTAAAATTTTTTGATAAAAATTCACTTAGTGAAAGAATTTGAATTACTTTGGAATAAGACTTAGAATAATAATAATAATAATAATAATAATAATAATAATAATAATAATAATAATAATAATAATAATAAAGACAATTAACACGGAATAACTTATCTTTGAGGAATTAATTAAATTAAACTAAGCAAATAATGTCAGTACAAATATATCACAAATAAACAATAAGAAGAGAAAATGAAAGTTAGGCCCAAGTCTGGTTGCTGTACACCTACGTCAAGTCACTTGGGCCTGCAGCTTCTGTTCTTTAGGCTCTTACTTGCCCATTTAAGCTTGTTTATCAATAGTGTATATATGTTGTACATCAGCATGTCTACCCTCTTTCCATTGTATATTAACCTGCCTATTGAACATTCCAAACACCTTAATCATTCCTGCTACAGAATAGATTTTATTATTTTTTCTAGACCATGTCACTGTACACACGCTGTATATCAATGTATACATTAACGTTTTCGGGGGCCAAAAGTCTTGTGACGCAACTTCCTTAACATGTACACTAACTCCCCAAACTGTTTGGACCTTCATGGCCCCGAGAAATGCAAGGTAGAAGCCTCGAAAGACTCGAACAAAGGCATAAAAAGCAAGAAAAAGAAAAAAATTTGAGATCTAATAAATTATTTAAATCCACGATTGAAAGTACATTTAGCATGATAAGTCATAAATCTAGTATATTACATTTAAGACCACACAAAAAACTCGTCAATTCTGGAACCAAGAATCAACACATGAAATTTTTTAACTTAAACCCAAGAATTAACACATAACTCATATCTAAAAATCAACATATGAAATAACTTTTAACGATGTCGTTATTTTGCAACAAATAAAGAGAAAGCCTGGATTTCTAGACAAAGTAATTGCACCATCAATAAATCAAAAGTTAAGAGAATTTGGACACGAATGAGTTCAAAATCAATAAGAGTATTAAACCAAGTTGGAATCCAAATGCCATAGTTAAATCAAGACTAAACAAAGAAAACTAAGGCACCCTCCATATCTAACAAAACTAAATATAGAACACAGAATCATGTTAATAAAATTGGAACATAAATAACAATCCAGACGTTTATGAATTTGCATTAAGAGCATTGCGGCTAAAAAGCGTAACCATAAAAATCGATCATTTTGAAACTTTACTTAACTGAGAAGCTTGAAATTGACTAAAACATAACATATGTCGAACAACGAAATCAACAACTAACTCAAAACAGCATCACAACACGATAGAACATTTTTAGTCAAAGCAAGCTTAACACAAACAGAAGAACTTCGATACCTTCCAGCTTTTTCACACTCACATAGTTATGAATTTAAAATAGATCCAAGGTGAGCGAGACAAGAGTATTACCTTTATCGGAGTAGCGAAACTGAGACCTCGACGAGCTTAAGAGAGAGCTTCCACCATCAATTTTCTGAAAAATATTTAAGATCGGAACAATTTTTTTGAAAAATCTTGAACTATTTTTTTTTAAAACTTTGCCTTATTTTACTTTTTTTAGAATGATGAACCCCCCTAAAACAAGTGATGAAGAGGGGTATTTATAGGCCGAAAATTAGAATTTTGAATTTGAATACGAAATTCAAAATCCGTGGGTCCCACCTAAAAGAAAAAAATAAAAGAAAAAGTAAAGTAAAAAGGAAAAAGGAAGAGGACATGTGGGGTCGGAGAACAGATTTGAATTTTAAGATACACGATGAATTAAATTAGATCAATTAACGAGTTTCTTGAAATATCAAAATGAAATACTTAATTTTAAAATAATTTCTGATTAAATCAAGATAGTTAACAAGAAAATAAAATCTTCTTTTTTCAATAATTATGAAAAAAATACATAATTACATACGTACAAAATATATGAAATAACTTAAAATATATGTTTTTTTCCAAAGATAATTATTTCACATTGTTAAAAATTGAAGAAGCTCAATAACTAATTTATAATGTGAAGGGTCAAAATTGAGTGTTATCAAATGCTATTTTTTCAAAAATAAATACATACTAAGTAGTACTCTCTTCGTCTTATTTTAACTTAATTTGTGAGCCAATACACACATATTAAAAAACACTTAAAAGATAAAATTTGAATCATACTTTTCACTATTGTCCTTTATAAAGTTATAAATATGTAAGATAATTTATCTAGTAAAAATATAAAACTTCAAATATTCATTTTGAGTCTTGGATAATTCAACTATTTTAAAAATTATAAAAAAAAATTAATTTGAGATGGAGAATATATATTTTAATTTATTAAACTACTAGCTAATAGACTGAAATATTTTTGACTTTCAAAATCAAGTTGCATGTTTGGGAATCTTACATTAACTTTCTTGTCCTGCATTGGAATCTGTGTTTAATAAAAATGAGATCTTGTACGAATCCGTCATTAGAATAAATGTTATCTCTAGAATTAATAAAAAACATAAGGCTTAGAATTTTTTTTTTAAAAAAATTAATCAGATTACTGACAAAAGATAGACTATTTTTATTGAAGTATAAATTAGCACGTAAATTAATCCAAGGGGTGTGGGGTTAAAAGATTCTCTTGATTATAATTTCTTTTTAGTACAAATATTTTTAAAGTCATTATTCATTAATACAGTCTAAAAAAAATTTAAATATCAAACATAAACAAGTCAAATGTTTTTTAGTTGTATCAATGTGATTCTTGATGATCTCTTACTTGTTCATCTTCTATCACATTGTCCTTCACATAAAAAAATAAAAATAACTGAAGCAATAATATTAACTTTGTAATATAATTGTCTAGAACATCAATACGATATTATTGAATATTGTGTTGAACCAAAATTTGATTTACCAATTACTGAATTATCGAATCAAAATTTAAAAATTCGATATTTAATATATATCTTTAATTGCAAATCACTAAATCACCAATTTTAAAATTAAAAAATTTCGATTGAATACTAAACATTAATTCCTATACAAACTTCAACAAAAAACTATATTATTCAAGTTATTTTCCTCGCATTTTATTTTGACTATTTTTTATGTCACTATTTCACCTCTATCATAAAACTCAGCCATTAGGAGGTTGATGTAAACTTTTTTTCCCCCTGCCAAGGATTTTCCATATCCAAAGCTCCAATTTGAAATTTTTTATTAGGAACAATCTCATCTATTGCATCATATATTTAGATGGTGGTTGATGTGGAACCTGGACACCACTGTAATTTGAAAAGAGTTATTAATGAAATTGCTTTGATAAAATTCTTAAAAAGATAATTTCTTCAATTTAAGATTTAATTAGAGGTTTTGAATGTTGAAAAAGATGATATAACAATTGTCTGAACAAATCTTAATTATTTTGCATAATTAAAAATAAATTTTTTTTCCATATAAAAAAGAATTAATTATTAAATAATATTTTCCGAGAATAAATTTGGATCTTTTGCATAGTTCAAACTCTTATAAAACAGTTCTAGTCTTGGCCTATGCATTTAGTATGGCCATGAAAGAAATTATTTTTTGATATTTAATTGATAATAAATATTTTAAAAACAAAACATATTTCACCCTCCCCCACCTAAACAAAAAAAAAAAAAGAAGAAAAATGTCTTCCTAGACATTTTCTTTAATTTACATTTTCCTTTTTAAAGTTTGAGAGATTTAATTTTACATATAAAAAAATTCTTCATCTAACACTTATAATATTTTAAAAAAAATTTCACCTCCTATTTTACAAGCCCTGCTAAATTCAAATTCACGTAAAAAAAAAAAAAAATACGAGTAAAACACTTTTCAGCAAATACGAGTTCGCAACTAAAATTTACTTTTAAGAAATGATTTCCAATTAAGTTTCCTCATTATTTTACATTAACAGGAAAGTGTGTGGTGCTACCATGTGGCCTTGTTGCTCCATTCTTGTCTCTCTTCTTCCTTTTTGAACTTCATTTTTTCAGTCACTGAGCTTTTTCTGTACCACAAAACCTTTTCTTCAGCCTTTTGCTTTCTCGGTACTTTCCCTCTTTCTTTCTGTACCTTTTTCTTAGTGACATTGTTTTCTTTCCATAGTTTTTTCTGAGAGATTTGTAGATTTGAGTGTGCTGCAGATTTGGGGTTACAACTGCTTTACTCTCAAGAAAATCAGTGTGTGTGTGAGAGAGAGAAATGGCAGGAGGTGGAGGAGCAGCTCCAGCGGCAAAGGCAAGTGAACCAGTGCCACATCCACCAAAAGATCAGCTTCCCAATGTTTCTTACTGCATTACTAGTCCTCCTCCATGGCGTATGTTTTTTTGCACCTCTTTCAATTTTCTGCTACCCCACTACATTCTTTTGCTTTTTTTTTTTTTCTGTTTCTGTTTCGGGGTTTTGATAATGGGTACCTGTTAGTTTCTTTGAAAAACACGATTCAGTGAGTGGTTCAAGTTCGAATCTCAGCTGCAACACTGAATGTGAGCTCATAGGAGGTTAGGGAGTTAGGGTTGGGCAATGTGAGAGAGTACGACTAACTGGTGGATTAATCGAGGTGCACACAAGCTAATCTGGACCCATATGGTTTATGCGTCCTGATTCTTGTGAAGCCATTTTCTTTCTTTCCTGAAGACTTCACTGTTTATTACACAATGTGTATTGAACATCACTTGCTCTGGTTTCACATTTTCTATTTTTCTTTTCAGAACTTATGTTTCTTCAAGATAAATTAATGGTGAATTGTGTGTGTCATGTTATGCATTGGGTTAGCCAGCATATTGGAATCTGACATGGTCTGAGATGGGAAAAAACTCCCAAAATGTGCACCCTTGTTAGTTGGTACTGGTTGGTGAAGAATCATAGAATTGCGTTTCATTCAACAAATTGAGGCTAATTTGGTTGTAATGTGGATGGGGTCTATTTTGTTTATACATCTCAAGGTCTCTGTATCTTATAGTCGAGTATGATGCATTTACCCATCGGTATAGTCTCGCACGAATTGTCTCATACTTAGAGGGTTTATGGCTGAAAAGCTGACTGTATAAATTATTTATTTTGTGGACTGACATATTCTGTGAAGTGTTTGCTTATTTTCCCGTTAAGTGCTATTGAGCAAAGTGTTTTGGAAGGCATCTATGTAAAATGGTGAAGTTATCCGTTTTAAATTGGTTTCACCATGTATATTGTGGACCAAGCTGATTTTGTCTAACTGTTGGAATGCAGCTGAAGCTATTCTACTTGGATTTCAGCATTATCTTGTTATGCTTGGTACCATAGTTATCATTCCTACAGCTCTAGTTCCGCAAATGGGAGGTGGAAATGTGAGGCCTCCAGAACATTGAACTGCTTAACTACTTAAGATATGGATTTTTTTGGACCTCAAATAGTGTTATACATTTTAACTGGAAGAATACCTGCTCATTGCAGGAGGAAAAAGCCCAAGTTATTCAGACATCGCTATTTGTTGCTGGGCTGAACACCTTGTTGCAATCTATCTTTGGGACTAGACTGCCTGCTGTCATTGGAGGGTCTTACACCTTTGTTGCTCCTACAATCTCGATTATCCTCTCTGGACAATGGAATGACGAAGATCCTGTGTCGGTTAGTGTCCTCAAACACCGAGTCATTTTCTCTTGTATTGTCAAGGACAAAAGTTGAGATATTGGTTTAGTTATATAGCTTTCAGTGGATTTAGTTGGTGAATTTACAGCCTTCCTTGTTTTACCCCTCTCGGGTCATTTAGGTTCCTAACACAACAACAACAACAACATTACCCCGATGCCTCAAAGGCTCCCGCCCATTGCGGGGTAAGGGGGGGGTCAGATGTACGCAGCCTGACCCCTATGTTTAAAAACATTGGGCGACTGTTTCCAGATGACCCATGATGAGCATCGAAAGTTACATTGACTGACTGCTACTTCACAATTGAAAGATGCGCAGACAGTTTAAAGAGGCATTTTGCTTTATTCCATCAATACCCCAAAGCCAAAAAATAGTGAATCTTTGGCTCTAACTCTGCACCATTTTTTCACATTCCCTGTCTGTTCAGAATTCATGGCACGACCACTCCATCACTTCCGTTCCTTTTCCTTTATTTGGTCCATATGGTGTAACAACCATTTTTTGTTACTTTTTGACTATTCGTTAATATGTTTAGTCAAAATTTCTCATAATTTCAGCAATATGAAAGTGCGACAGCAGACTGTTTTAGGATTTAAATGATATTTCTTCAGACATTTGAATGAAAATCATAGCTTCTAAATTTTGTATAACAAATCCAAATACCATTTTTTTAGCAATAACCAAAACCAAACACTAACAATAATTTCGATAATATCATTTTGAGAAAATAAATTTAAATATCATGTAAGCCCTAAAACACGTGTAATTGAGAGAGTCATCATATCAGTGCCTTGGGGAAATGCCTACCTTCAGGAGAAGATTCCCG
>JAPFFP010000094.1:18549191-18564139 GCA_026153255.1 Solanum medicagineum | reverse complement strand
AGGTGCCATTCCTCACGTTTACCGTTGTCCCCAGACTTCACTCTTTCAACACTTGTATACTTTCTAAAGAGTCAGGCCAAAAGAAACTGCTGCACAAAATTTAAACTCTTTTGGAGTACTGTGGTCATGCCAGGTGATGTTACGAGTTTACTACAGAGCAGTGTCTAAGGATAGATAAAAGACTGAAGTTAGTTCCTCTAAGCATTTTGTGGATTGTTTAGATAGAAAGAAAAATAGATGGTCTGAGGGAAAGATTGAGCACATTTCTTTTCTTAAAACTAGATGCTTACAAAATAGACGGTTTAGCTGCTTAAGGATTTTATATTTATCTGTAGATCCCCTGTTGTTTTGTTCTTTTCTCATGACTTCTTGGTACTGAGTTATAATGAATGTTGCATTACCTTGTCTTAAGAAAAGAAGAAGAAGAAGAAGAAGAAGAAGAAGAAGAAGAAACTGATGCACAAATAATTTACTTTCCACTTGATGATTTATGTCTGTGCATATTTCTTTAACTTCTTCAATAGTCAGGAAGATACTTAGAGAACATTGCATCTTGGTAATATTGCGTCTTAATTTATTGTTGATGTTTTCTCTGTTTATTCAGAGATTCAAGAAGATAATGCGGGCCAGCCAAGGTGCCCTTATTGTTGCTTCCACTCTTCAGATTGTCCTAGGGTTCAGTGGTCTCTGGCGTAATGTTACAAGGTTTGTCATATCACAAGATTTCTCCCGGCATTTGAGCTAGACTTCTCATAATGTTACCTGGCTTTATACCACTTATTATGGACGTACTTGCCTTTGCTCTTGGATATTGTTATGCTATATTTCGTGAGCGAGTAATTTCTCTAAGGGCCACTTTCTTAGTTTCTTGTGTTTAAGGTCTGCTCAGTTATGTTGAGTGTGTTGTGTTCGTTTAGTGTGCTAGCTCTGATTGGGATTTACTTCATGTGGATTCTTAGGTTTCTGAGCCCACTTTCTGCTGTTCCTTTGGTTTCTCTTGTTGGCTTTGGTCTTTATGAGTTTGGTTTTCCTGGGGTAAGCAGAAACTCACCACACTTACCTTGCCTTACTATTCATCCAATCATGATTGTTGAATTTGTTTCATCTCTGTTTAGGTTGCCAAATGTGTTGAAATTGGGTTGCCAGAGTTAGTCCTTTTAGTCATTTTCTCTCAGGTGGGATGCTTTGTCTAGATATCATACATTTCTTGTAAACATTATCTTAACACACAACATAGTAGGATATAAGGTATACATTCATAATAAACCGCTGTTTATTGCAGTATTTGGCCCACCTGATACGTCCAGGGAAGAATATATTTGATCGTTTTGCTGTTCTTTTCACGGTGATCATTGTCTGGATTTATGCACACCTACTCACTGTGGGTGGGGCTTACAATGGAAGGCCACCAAAGACACAAGCAAGCTGCAGAACTGACCGTGCTGGACTCATTGACGGTGCTCAATGGCATGTGCTTCTCTCCTTCATTTTTCACTTTTCTAATGTTACTGGCATGGGTCTAATGTCTACAGAATATTAGTATTTTAATATGTATGTGGTCCCAAAGATATGGAACTCCTTCTAGGTCGAGCTCATTGCACCGGGCTTGCCTAGTACCAATTACCTCTCCTGTGTCGTTTGCCAGCTATTGCATAAGAGTGGGGGTTTATCTTGTGAGCACCCAAAGGGAAGCAGCTGCGGGTTCCCCTGGCCATAAAAAAACAGATATGGAACTCCTTGGTGAAAATTACAACTTTGTGAGCGTAACAGTGGGTCTTGCTTTTATTGCTTACGTAAGTTCGAAAAGGATTCTACAGAATGATATAAAAGTTGTGTTCTAGGGAAGTGGCACATGTTAGCACAGCATATAAAGGAAAGCAAGATGCTTATGTTGGGATATAAGGATTAGTTTCTCATAACCTATATTGCATTACAATCTTCAACACAATAACACTTTGTTTTGACATATGGCATAGACCATTGTTTCCATTCTTAACTCATAGATTGTAAGAAATCTAGAGTGTAACGTGCCATATTCTTTTTGTCTCTATAGTTGACTACCCCGGTGGCTCCTGTGAGCAATAGTTCTGGAAAAGAGTAGACATTGGTGCGAAAATATCCATTAAACTGACATTGCGGAATTTGATTGAAACGGAAAAAAAGAAGAAAATACGAGAGATGCATCTAGTTATTTTAGCTATATGATTTTGCATGTAATGATGCTTTGTGATTTTTCTCTCATCACCAGTTTAGTCACAACTGATCAACTGGTTGTGCTGTTCTGTTATTCCCCACATTGAGCATTGCTGGCAGATATGGTGATGGTGCTACAGATTAGGAAAAGTAAACACAAGTGGTTGTCCCAAAGTAACCTATCTGAATCTCATATTATTTGATGAAGACCTGAATCTCATATTATTGACTGCATACATTGTTGGTTGCTCAATTTTGAAAAATGGAGTATAACAAAACTTTAGATTTTGTTATCCATTTCATCTTTTTCTACTAATAATGGTCTTATGATTGTGACGTGGGATGCATATTGTTTGAAAAATATTCCATTATGTTCGTTACTCATATAAAAGTTGTTTTCGTTAGTTCAGTGTTCTTCTTAATTTGTTACTTTAGTCCATTAGGAAAATATTTCTCCAGAATTTCTAGGCAACTTATTGTAACTTTAATAATTTTCTCTTTTCTTTTGCTGGCTTTGAACCTGCAGGATTAGTATTCCTTACCCTTTCCAATGGGGACCTCCTTCATTCAATGCTGGTGAAGCATTTGCTATGATGATGGCTAGTTTTGTTGCTCTTGTAGAGGTTTGTTCACCCATCAGAGCTTGGTCAAAGATACTGAAAATTGTGAATGCTTTATTATCTTGTTCTGGCAGGTTTTTCGTAAATATTTTAGTTTCAGGTTGTTTCCTTTGTTGTTTCTTTTGCTGATTCCACTATGATCCGGATTGTCTTATATTTTGGTTATTGTTTTTATGACACGTCTAGTTGTTTTTACTGATGTTCTAGTTACTTCTCAACCTTTGTCTGCTTCCTCTTACTTTGTACTGTCTATTTTATTTTTTTTTTTGAAAAAAACGATTTGCATCCTTTTCCAATTCTTGTGTGATTTCACCTCTTTTCAGTCATTTTTCTGAAGAAAAAGAAAACAGATACTTATACGCTCTGAAAGATATAGGCTTTGAACTAACTTCCTTTCACGCTTGTTCTTTGGTGTTTTCAGTCCACTGGTGCTTTTATTGCAGTTGCAAGATATGCAAGTGCCACTCCCTTACCACCATCCATACTTAGTCGTGGTGTTGGTTGGCAGGTAAATATGATTTCTTTCCTAGAATTTCTCCTATCCCTCATCCTCCTGTAAAGTGAAAAAAGTAAGGAAAGTTCTGTTGCATGTCATTGAAGTGGAGCTTTATTCTGAACCAAATGCATAGAATCTTTTGGAGGTTTATGTGAAGCCGTAAGTAGATTAGTGGAGCTACACAAAGTTGGGACGTCGTCGCTCTCGTCCAGTATCAGCATTGTCAACACACATCAATTCTCAATAAGATTTATTTACTGTTTTTAGGTAACCTAACGCTCAACTCTAACTAGAATGGTTTTCTTCTCATAAGTGATAAAACTAGTCATAATCTTTGACCACTCAAATGCAATCTTGCAACCCAACATGGCTATCTGTGGTCCATGTCCAGAATTATTATTTTGGATCTCATGCCAATTTGAGTAAATTTTGCAGTTGATCCACTTTGGGTGTGACAGTAGATGGCGGATATGATATTTCTTCCATTAGTGGATATCATGCTTTATGTGGTTAAGGGATTGGAACATTCAGAAATTTCTGCATCCCTATCTAAAGATCTTTACCTTGGAACTCAATAATTCTCTCTCTCTCTCTCTCTCTCTCTCTCTCTCTCTCTCGTCCACACAAGTTTTCTGATAATATTCATCTTTTCCACTCTCTTTCATTTTCTTCTATTCATTTAGCAACGGATTCTTTTATCTTGGAGAATGAGTCACATACACTTCCAGTGCATAGAAGTTGGACTCTATTGCATTTTATTGAAAGTAAGGGATGGGCTAGAAAGACAGCCTAAAAAGGGTTTATTCAGTCCATCAAGTGCTCCCAGACTAGTTGGGGGTAGAAGAGAGAGTGCCCTGGATGTATATCATCTATGCAACCTTTCCATCACCATCAGTGAATGATAATTCAGGATCATGGGAACATAAATATGTTTTTTTAAGTTACATTCTGTTTTAGGGTGGGGGTAGGTCAAATTGGAAAAGGAAGAAATCTATTTTGTTCATCTTAATGAAGTTCACGAGAAGTGTGATTGTTTCTCTTCCCCTATTCCTTTCTATTTCTTCATGCCTTGCTTTCTTTAATTTTGAATCATTCTGCTTTTGCCTCAGGGAGTTGGAATTCTGCTATCAGGATTGTTTGGCACTGGGAATGGATCTTCTGTATCTGTGTAAGTCCAGACAAACATTTTGCCGCTTGATACGGATACCGCCTTGTTATGATAGTTGACTAAGTAGAACTCATTTTTCCTTTGTGTACATGCAGGGAGAATGCTGGTCTTTTAGCACTGACACGCGTTGGCAGTAGAAGAGTTGTTCAGATATCTGCTGCATTCATGATTTTCTTTTCAATTCTCGGTAAATCACCACTCTTAGCACTTTTATCGAGCAATTCTTGTGGGTTATCTTGATACTTGATTCTCTCCACCCTCTGTCGGTTTGTCTTGACAACCTTATTATCATCAGGGAAATTTGGAGCTGTCTTTGCTTCAATTCCAGCACCTATTGTTGGTGCTTTGTATTGCCTTTTCTTCGGTTATGTAGGTATGTATATCTTTAAGGCTAGCACATGCCCTGGATCACTGCTTAAAATCTTTCATATTATTGAAAGCTTGGGAATTGTGGTTTCTTATGTTGTTCATTCTTGCAGGCGCTGGCGGCTTAGGCTTCCTTCAGTTCTGCAATCTTAATAGTTTCCGCACCAAGTTTATATTAGGTTTCTCCGTCTTTCTGGGCTTGTCCATACCACAGTACTTCAATGAGTATACTGCTGTTGCCGGTTATGGACCTGTTCACACACATGCAAGATGGGTATAACAATTTGACATCATTTTATAAATGTCGTAAACATTTGACTTATGTTGCAGTTCCAGTCATGTATTAAGAGCTTTTGTGGTTTGTTACACTTCAGTTCAACGACATGGCCAATGTGCCCTTTCAGTCCAAAGCTTTTGTGGCGGGTATCGTGGCTTTTTTCCTAGACAACACAATGCACAAAAAGGATGGCCAGACAAGAAAGGACAGAGGCAAGCACTGGTGGGACAAATTCAAGTCCTTCAAGACTGACACAAGAAGTGAGGAATTCTACTCCCTGCCTTTCAATCTGAACAAGTATTTCCCATCTGTGTGATTTTGGCGACGCCATGGAGACAAAGGTTCATACTTCTAGTCCTAGAGTTTTGCTTTCTCCTTTTCCACTTAAAGCTGTGTTTGGAGGGAGGTTGCTGCTGCAACATGAATTTTCTTCTTTCATATGTACCTTCTTATATTCGAAACGAAGTACAAATAGTCTGACCATTTTGATGAAGCTTAGAACAACAGTTATTTAGTTTTTAAGTATTTCCTGCTGTTGTAAATTCATGGATATATGGATTTAACTAGCAATAGAGCAAGCACTACCTTCTGTTAGCAGTTGTTACAGAAAACCTCAACAACAAAATACTAGGACAATTTTCTGACTTATAAAACAAAGTCAACGTGATGCATTAAAATTCCTGTTATGTGTAGGGTTTAGAAAAGGACTCGACCACAATAGTCTATTGTATGCAGTTTTATCTTGTATTTTTTTTAACAGATTGTTTCTAAGGATTGAATTAGTGACCTTGCATGATTAAACGGAAAAGGGTCAAAAATATTTTTAAATTATGCAAATTAAACAAAAATACTTTCAATTAATAATTTGATCAAAAAATAACTCTATTGTTAATAGTTTGGTAAAAAATATCCCTATAATGTTCTTTTCCTAATAAATATATTATTCATTTCTTTTTGAAACACATCCTATTTCTAATATAGACATTGCTTTTAAAGAGCCATATTTCTTGGTTGATTTATTTCCAAATTGCTTAAACTACATAAATAAGTAGGAAGTAAACTTTTTTCTCAGTAATCTCATTTTATCAATTAAAATAGAATAACTCTGTGTGTGTTTTTATTTGTTCATATAGGTCATATATATAAAATCGTAGTTACGCCATTATTAGTTTTCATATAGAAAATGATTAAAAATAGTCCTACTAAAATAGAAACTATTTTATTTTCATAATTTTTTTTTTCAAATTGAAGTAGGATAAACATTCACTAATAATAAAATTATGATTAGAAAAATATTATGAGTGAAAATAAAATTTCTCCTAACCAATTTTTAAAAACTGAATATTTAAAGATAGAGTTTCAAAATCTTATCAAATTTCGTGATATACTCTAAACTAGACTTCATAAAAGAAAAAATATGCACGAAGACGTAAAAGACTTATATTAATCAGATTGATTATTAATTACAACAACACATATTCAGTGAAATCTCATAAGTGAGGTCTGGAAAGGATAAAAAGTATGCAGACCTTACAGCTGCCTCAGAGAAGTTGTTTCCTCATTAAAAATATTTTTAATCAATTTGGCATAATTTAATACAATTTCTCAAACAAAAACTTATACAACCAAATAATGATGATGTTACACTGGTACTGAGGGTGAGACCAAGGAAATAGGACCACTGAACCACTATGAAATGTTATTTGTTGGATTTGAAGACAGAAAAACAGAAAAGGTGAATTTGGACCAGCACTTGAATTACTTTTATTCCATGCATCATTTGGAAAAGAAACCACTTGTTCTGTACCTTTTCTTATAATTTCTTTCCAAATTGGATTTCACATATCAAGTATAATTTTGAAGATATTAATTGGTCAAAATTGACATTGTCAATATCATTATGAATTGAAGTCCTCTAAGGCTATTTAAAGCATGAGTTGAGTGTCACAATGTGTTAGTGTTTCAAGTACTTAGATGATTTCTTATTATTTGTCCAAATTTTTGGTAGTATAATTACTTTGTACATGTGTTATTGGTTGGAAAGTAACAAGTATCATCAGACTAAGTTGCTCAGACTCTTCATTTTTGGTACTGTCACTCGTGTTGACACGACATGAGTGTGAGATTCGTGTCCAATTTGATTAACCGATTTCGGGTACTTTGACCAAAATCGATGTGGAAAGATTAGACGGTTTAAATAATTTCTGTAATCAAATACAAAAGCTAAGGTGAAATTGAAAAAAATGGAATACCTTTTATATAGAAATTTCTATGTCATTCCTTTTTCTTTAATCTCATTCTAGAATCTCTTCAAGTTCTCCACATAATATCTCATGATTTAGATTTTATCACTATATTTTTAGATATTTTGATTAGTTTTAGGTGAATCTCCACACCCTTATCCTTACGTGAATTCATATCTCTGAATTTTAAGAATTTGATCATGAAAGATCTGACCTCTAGATCTACACCTGTATCAGACGCTCTTATCCAAGTCCGAACAACTTAGCCATGAGAAACATTAGTATGCGGACTCAAAATTTAAAGTTTGCAAGGACACTATTGTGAGATGCTAGCAACATTTTGAAGTAATGACAAAATTACAAATATATAGGTCAAATGTGCAATTTAATCACTTTAATTTGCTGTATAATTTTACCAAATAAAGAGAAAAGATATGCATGGTCTAAAAAACAGATAATTTCAAATATATAAAAAAATTAATTAAGTTACAACAAATATAGTTCATATTTTATTTACATAAAAAAATAGCTTTAAATTGGCGAAACTACATATGACTATATAATATATCTTGTCAAAAGTTATAGAAAGTATACACTGACTATACAATGCATATTACTTATACATAAATTATATACTAAATATATATTATAATACATAATATACACTGATTACACATGCCTAACAACGAAGAATTATTTTTTTAATTAGTTTTATTGAAGCATCCCTCCCAGCAACAAGGGCGGAGCTAAATTCACTCAAGGGTGGTCAACTAAACACCGTTCATCGATTTTTTTTTCGAATATAGGTTAAATATAGATATTTTGATATATATTAATTGTTGAACACCCTTGATACCAAAATTATCTACTTGGTTATGTTCTAAAAATATAAACACCTTGACGAAAATGTTGACTCCTGCCTAGCAAAATTTGCGCATGCAACAGACAGAGGGAGGACAAGATTTTCTTGGGATGGTCTTTCTGTAACTTTGAGGGGAAACAACAATTGTAATAAGTCAGTGGAATATCAGAGGATGTTGGACAAAGCTGGCTACAGCAAACACAGAATTGTTCCAATTTTGCACTAACAAAAATCTATCTACAGAAAGAAAAAGAAACAAAAGGGAATATTTTTCTATGATGATTTCTTTGGGAAGTGAGATCTGTGACATGTTGGTGGAAATGATGTTTTCTTTCCACGCCTTTGTTTGCTCAACCATGCCATAACATCATTCCTAATCCCTTGATATGTGAATCAGTTTACACCCATGTTCGATAAACATATTTATTATGTAATTTGTCTATTTAGATGTTAATGAATTATTTCATAATTTTTAAATTTTTGCTGAAATTTAAATTTTTTTTTATGGAAAAATTATATATATTAGTATATAAATAGATTAAACTTTTAAAAAATTCTTGATAAAGTTTTTGACTTATTGAGACCACACCCTAGTGAAGTAGTGAGAGCACGATTAACTACAAATATCTTTCTGGCGTGTAAGATTTTTTAATGTAATTGACAAGTAAAAATGAATGAAGGGAGTAAAATCTTTATAGATTGATTATGTGAATTTTTTTTACCTTATTGATAAGATAAAGGCTTGATTCCCACCTTATAATCTCTTTCCCTCAAGGGCGGAGCCACCTATTGATTAGGGGTTCATTTGAATCCCATTCGACAAAAAATTATATTATTTATACATAATTAAAATAATTTTTATGTATATATATAATAGATATTGAAGCCTTTAACAAGTTCATGCATCTATTTCGTCAAATTTTGAACGACTAAATCAAAATGATGGGTTCACCGCTGATTCCTTGGCCCCCTTATTTTTCCTTTTAAAAAGTATGTAACACTTATATAAAGGCCATAGCCTACAGCTCGGAGAGACCGCTCTGTTCTCTGTTCATTTTCTGCAGGAAAGCAAGAAAAGAAGATAATTTAACCATAAAAATGGGGAATTGCCAAGCCGTTGATAATGCAGCTCTCCTTTTACAACACCCAAATGGCAAAGTAGAGAAGTTTTATTCATCTGTCACTGCTTATCAAATCATGAAGATCAATTCTGGTCATTATGTTTCTCTTCTTCTCAACACCACCACCACTACCGCCAATAATACCGCGGTACGAGTTAGGCGAATAAAGCTTCTCAAGCCTACAGATTCACTTGTTCTCGGTCAGATATACAGACTAGTTACTGCTCAAGGTTAGTTTAGTAACTCAGCTGACTGACGATTGGTCAAATGATTGATTTGATTCAGTTACTCAAATTATAATCCCTCATTTTCCTTGATGGTACAGAGGTAATGAAGGGATTGTGCGCAAGAAAGTATGCGAAGCTGAAGCAGTTAGAATATTCATGTGAAGAAATGATACAGAAATCAACTTTACATTCTAAGGCAGCAAGTGTTGGAAGATCTATTCAAGAGAACTCTAAACAGGTGAATATAATCTTCTTTTTTTTTCCAAGAACCTATTCCTTGAATTTTTGTTAAAAAAATTATGAACAAACAAAACATAAAATCCATATCCATTAGATAGAGGTTCTTTCTGAAATACCCTCGTCTCAACGTGATTTTCTTTTTTTTGAAATTTCAGGTTAAACAGGAAAGGCATAGAAACTCAACAGGTGGAAGATGCAGAGCATGGCATCCCTCATTACAGAGCATATCAGAGGCTGCTTGCTGATTTGTGATGAATGATTCGATTATTTGATTAATTAAATTGTTCTTAAGTATGAGATTCTGGAGAAAGAGTGTCCCCTTTTTGTCACATGTATAGCAAAGAAAAAAAAAAGAGAGATTTCTCACTTCTTAATTTTTGGATCATTTGGAGGCATTTGTTCAATTGGAATTATTCTACCTTGTCGGCTTTATTGTATGCACCAAATTTTGTGTACTTGAAGTACTACTACTATTGATTTGATAAATGTATGGATCTAGAACATTTATTGACTAACAATTCTCCAATAGAAGTTTGAGTCGGTGGGGGTGGATTACCGATTTACATGAACTTGATAAATTTTTTTTCTGATTCTTATAAATTTTAAGAAAAATCCATAAAATATTCATAGGTATTCAATTACGATGTTAATTATTATTTTAATTTGAGATTATAGTAGAAATTCATAAAATTAAAATGTCACAAGGTTGGACATCTTTCCGGCAAGGCAGGACAAATGCGAAGGAGGAGTAAAATGAGCGAAGCCATAACATCTCATGACATCAAACATACTGGAATTCTTAACAGATAAGGCGCCGTCCAATGATACCAGACGGAACTATACAGATAGCAGTTGCAGGGAAAAAGAATGATATGCATGCGTGCATTATTGTCTAGGTAAGATGTAAGAAGTCCACGTCAGATTGAATGAAAAAGAGTTATTTATTTCTTTACCTATTACTAGAACATAGCCCATCCCAATCATAAATTACCGTAAACAAATGTTGAAAATTGTCCGCCTTGAACATAGAGTAGGGTGTTGAAGAGTCTGAAAAAGAAATGAACCTATAAAATAAAAATTACTGAATCATAACAATATTTTCTTATTGTTTTTGCTGGAAAGAACTTGCATCAATATTTTCATAAAATAAAATCATTATCTGGATATAAAAGGCATGCTTTGTGACAGATTATAATGAATAAAGGTAATTTCCAAATACTTGGAGTAATAATGCCTTGTCTAGTTTTGACTTCAAGCAATCATTTCACCCACCTTCCCTCCTCATCTCTTTATAATAGTGGTAGTACGGTGATGATTCAAAATGTTCATATACATTATTATATAGAAATTTATTAATTTCGTGCAAAATGAGTAAAAATTACTTTATATTTTGCTATTGTGACCATATCCTTGCGTACAACAAAGTTATCCCTCCATTTTTCTTATAAAAAAAATAGTGATATCTAGACTATTAACTAGTCTTCGGGAACTAGCAAAGGTTGTGATAGAGTAGTAAATACTCCTTCGTTCTTAACCAGAGATATCTGGTTTGAGTCCCTTAGGTACCAAATTGCCTTTGTTAGGGAGTAGTTTACCCCCTAATATGAGACTTATCAGCGCAAATTGGATTTAATCGGACTCAAATGTGAATTCGAACACCACCAGACTCGTCTTTGTTAGGAAGCGCTTTATGAGACTTCTCATCCGGATTAACTTCTTTTGTCATCTCTCATAATTTTCACAAATTTAGGCAAATTTTAACTATCGACTAGGAGAAGTAACCTCTCTCCTCATAAAACTCCAAAGAATTTTCAGAACAAGCACACAGCAATTACAACGTGTGTTTGGTAGGAAGAAGAAAAGATTGTACTGGTCTTTGGTGGCATTAAAGCACAAAACCATAGACTTATAAAGACAAATGAATTAAACTCTTCTTTTGGCTCTCATGAAGATGTCATATATAGATATATGTGATATGGTCTTGAATTGTATATGTAAGCCAGAACAACAAACTGGTCCAACTCTCGACTAGAAGTGGATTACCCTTCAGTTTTTCTCATGGTCTTCCATCTGGCTGAAGTTACCTCTCTCCTTGAAGAGTTGAGTGTGATGATGCCTACAGTATAATTTATGCTCGTGCGCTACATAGTTTGATGGACTGATCACACAGCCCCCGTGGCTGCATTTGAAACAAGCCCTGTGGTACAAAGTGCCATCCACTGCTACCTATAAAAAACAGCAGATACATTAATCTATGAGCTTGATTTAAGAAGAAATTAGCACTTCAGATATGCCAAGTTAGAGGCACTCATCCAGTGGCTCCTAAGAGAGCTCAACTTTTCAGATATGAACTAAAGAATTTTGAAATAACCTATATGTCTACTCTGCGCCCTGAGCCTTTTTGGATTAGTTAACATTAGACAACAAAAGAAATTGTTAATACCTTTTCCAGGGGATAAACAGTTTTCTTGCAAGCAACACATTTATCTTGAGTTCCACCAAACAAACTCGAAACCTTACTGTTTGATCCCTGGGAGATTATTACAAGACAATTAATTTTAAGATCAGCAGGCAAACTGAAATGGGTAATAATGTATACTGTAAAATGCTAGAGGAAGAGTCTTCAAACAATACCTGATCAACAGAACGTTCCCTGATAATTTTTGGAGTCCCTATAAAGAGAAATAACAAGCAAGAAGAAACTAGCTTTAGAAGGAAGAGTGATGAAAAGCTGAAATAGAAGAAACATCATCTTGCCTATCTTAACTACCTTCGAAACTCTTATCCAGACTTCCTGTCATTTTGAATAGCTGATCAAAGTGAGGCCGGCAATACAAAACTCCTTCAAAGGAGTTATAATTACTCAGCTAAAAAACATTAAACCAGGAAAATAAGATTAAGACATCTTAGAATTAATCACATGAAAACAAGGTGCCATAGAGATGCTTTAATATGAAGGAGAAAATGGAGATTCTTTATGCTCTAAATACTGTATCCGTCTAAGAAGTTTACACTAGATTTTGTACTTTTGGTTGATAGAGAAAAATATCTACATCTGTACGACTAACTCAATAGCACTTAAAGGATAGATTAACATGTTAACAAAGTTGTACGAGAAAAGTCTCATGGCCATCCCAAATCAGAGTTGAACAACCATTACAGTAGCACAATTACTCTCATGTAGAGTCAAGTTTCAAGATCAATAAAGCTAGTGAAGTAGGATGCAATTGCAAATACTCCACTTTAACTTCTCAGGTAAAGAGTGAAAGCAAAGGTTTTACGTATATGATACTTTTGATGGAATGTCTTCCCATGCGTCTATACATGTCAGCATTCTTGCATATTTCCATCCTAAAAGAGGAATGGAGCTCATGTATTTTTCACCCCTACCGACGCCACAAGGCTGGGGAAATTCAATGTTTGTTGTTCACTAAGTAACAGAAATAAATTTTGCTTCACATGCAACTAAAATCAGGGTTGTCCATATTCTTGCTCATTTATCATACTTATCCAGCCAAAGATTCCATACTCCTACTTGAGGGTCATCAAGCTCATATACCGCTCCTTTTGCACGGGGCAGGTAAGGACATGTTGGTAATCAAGTGGAAGCATATGGTAGCCCTTGAGCAATAGAACATTGAATCATAAACACACTTTGGGTTTACTCATTTTTAAAAGTTTGGCACTTGGCAGACCTGACTTCATGCTTCAACTAAATATGAGAGTCTGTGCTAGAAAGTAAGATTTAAGAGTGTAATTTCAGCAAAACAGAAAGCTCACAACTCAGAGAAAATTTAACAGCATGATTGATTTCTATAATGTGCTTTTCAGATCAATTGCAGTGGAATGCTTTATGCCAAAATTCTTTGACAGTAAACAACAAACCAATGCTTTATGGAAGAAAAAAAAGATGCCATTAAAAGGAAAAGATGACACGGAAAAGAAGAAATGATCTCTCGAACACCCACTTGTGACTTTGTATAACCTGAACAATTGTTTTCTTCATTAACATTCCCAAATGACACCATCGAAGTGTTTTTCTTTAATTCATAGCTGTAATTTGGAACTTTAGCCCTAGCTGGTCGTAACCAAGAAATAACTGGTTTCAGTTTCTAGTATTAAGCGTATTTGAATGCGGAAGAATGTCAAGTATCAACTAATAAATCAGGACTTCCAAGTTAATCAGCCAAAACTGGTTGGCATAAAGGCGGAAATGGGAACACACACAACTTATTGGCTAATGAAACAACTTCTTCCTCTAAATGGCTCCCTAGTTCAAGTGGCAAAGGTTGAAGGACTTGTGACTCAGGCCACAAGTTTGAGCCCTGTGCTATGCGAACTAAGCCTAGTAGGAGAAGAGTAGAGGAGTAGGCCCATTAACCTCAAGTTCGAAAGTTGCAGTTTGCCCTAAGGGCTAGCCTGAGACGGATTTCTTGGTCATTAAAAGAACAGCTTCTTCCCCTAAATAGATCATTTAAACCTCTACCAAATCTCATTTTGATGTTCTAATATGAATCTTTAAACCCATAATTCCCTAGAGTCCACGTAATCACATTTCACAGAACAATTTGAGTCAAAAAATTTACGCAGTTAAGGGAGTCCAGAGATACCCCCAATAGATGTCTCATTATTCGTCAAGTTTCCACCAAATCGATCACCATTGATACTTACTACAATTACACTTCACTAACAATTGCAGAAAGCTCCCACAAGTATCCAAAACTCAAATCTTTGAAAGAGGCAAATCAAAACAATCTCACAAACATAATCAAACAGAGAAAGCATCCATTTCTCTGTTCTTTTGAGATAAACAGAAGAGCATCATGGATCTCCAAACCTAACCCAATATTCATTTCTAACAGCACAATAAGAGCTCAAAGTTGCAATTCAACTACAAAACAGAAAAGAAATGGATCTTGCGTCTAACTCAACCCCAAAATTTAGCTCATGAAGGACAATTGGCCAACTCAATACAAAGATAACCCCCATTCTTTTTTCATCTGAATGGTTTCTCTTCAACACCCCACCTCACGCCCATGGCTGGGGCAATTTAATATGGGTGGCCAACATCATTACACAATAATAGGGATGGGTCCTCATACCATATAAAAAACTAACCCGCGAAGGGAGAATTG
>JAPFFP010000094.1:18522346-18535667 GCA_026153255.1 Solanum medicagineum | reverse complement strand
CCCAGTATGACATTTTCTTTCCCCATTCCAAGCCACACTTGGAATTCACTGACAGCCAATTCCATACAAAAATTTGGAAAAGATAACCTCACGAAATTCGTGAATATCATAATAATAATGTGTAGATCATACAGAACCAAACTTTTATCGCTCCTTCAAGAGTCTCATCAGCCATGGGAAAAATGCAAAGATCTCATGTGTTTATCCCTGGAACAAACCACAGGCTCTCTAAAGGAATTGAACTTCAAGAACAGCAAGGAGAAGATCAGCTGTAGCACAAAGTCTTCTGTTACATGGAAAAAGAAGCAACACCACACAATAGCTGCTGCTTCTCTAAAAAACAATTGTCACAAAAGAGGAAAGCAATCGACTTGTACCAGCAAAATGAAGCGACACCACATACTTGCTGCTACGCGTCTAAAAAACAATTGTTACACCAGCATAGTCTCGTCAAGATCCATAAGCAGATGGTATGCAGGTTAGAAAAAATCCAAGATATTAAATAGAAGCATCTAAATTTAAATGTTAGCTTTCAACAAAACTACCATGTTGAAGGACCTGATATCTCAACAAGACTACTTCACTTCATAAAATACACCTTAAAGCGACTCCCAAAGTGCAAGAACTTAGTATTCACAAGAGAATCTAAATATATATCACCAAAATTCACTTCTTTATTACCTTGAGGTAGCACATTGATACATATCTGATGGCAGTAAACTTATCAGTACATATCTGCCGAGCTAAAAGCCCATAATGTGGTAAGGATGCATTTTGCGGTTTGATCCCAAACTGAATTAAAGAGAAAAGTGAGCAGTAGACCAGTTAACAGCTAATACGAGGATAAAATATATATGCTGTGTATTTAATCAGATTCACAGCAATCAGACGAGATGAAAAGTGGCAAAAATATTCAAACAGAAAGATATCCATGCCAAGACTGATGCCCCATTGTTCTCTCATTTTTATTCATGATAATCTGATAGAAGGTGGCAAAATGTTCAAAGAGAAGAGAACATTTATACCATCACATTCAATCTATCTAACCTTTATCCACCTTATCTATTCACATAAGGAGTCTTCTACATCAGCACAAGCATCATACTATAATGAGAAAAATTATAAGAGAACAATAACAGTTCCCTTGTGCTTTCAGAATCTCGATCCTATATCAACATCTAATGCTAAGAAAATTGGAGTTCAACAAAGTCAAACCACACAGAGAAAGAGGACACGACATACACATTCATAGAAAACAAAATCTTCCTACGACCTTGAGATCATGCTACAAGAACGAGCCGCTCGAAACATCAGGCAGCCTGCATCTTTGGTTGTCTCTCCCTCAACCGTGTCATGTTTATACTGCTTCCTGCAAGCTGGACAACGCCCATCCTCCTCAAGAATCTTCTTGTGACAAAAGAGACAAAGCCTAAACCCGCAAGGACAAGGCAGAAAGCTTGTATCTGTAAAATCCAAATCCTCACAGCATATAGGACATGATGTGGGTATTGATACACTTTTACATCCCCATACAGAGCCTCCCCGATAATGCCGCCCCGAATTCATAGGGAACGTATACTGTTTCGACAAGTTCGGAAGACTTTGGGGACGGAATTGATCTTCGGGCCTCCACGCCTGAAAGCTGACAGGAGATCCAGGTACAGTTCCTCTGCCCTTGGGATTCTGCTGTGATGTATCCATCGCCGGTACCTTCCCCTCAGAAACTTCTAGCCGATAACTCATATGCACCACATTGTCATCCCTCTCTGGAGCTGAATCCAAACTAGAGTTATGCTGCTCCTGCTTCTTATCAGTGGCCGCTAAGGCATCAGCAACTGCTTCCCAATCATCCAAGCAGTCATCGTCCCCTTCATTGTCTTCCTCACTCATGCTTACTGAGCAACACCCACCACTGCTGCTAAACCCACCACTACTGCTACTGCTGCTGCTGCTGCCACCTATGAAATTGGTCCCAGAATCATTTCCTTCCAACACACTACTAGTGTGGCTGGTGGGGCTATTAGAAGGTGAATCAAAATCACTGTAGGTGTTCCCGTAAACCCCATTTTCATCTGCTTCTCCTCTCGGCTTTATAGCTAACTTCTCCATCAATTGGCCCCTTTCATTAGTAACCTGCATACCTGGCCCACAAGCCCCTCCCCTACCATTAAGTTCCTGCTTGGAGCCTTTATTCTTCACTACACAAGCAACAACCACCAAGAATTAAGGCACATAAATATAGGAAAATAACATAATTAATAATAGAAATACAGAAAAGTAGCAATCTTGAGATTGATCAATCATCCATCAAAAGAGATACATTAAATTTTTTAACTTTTTTCCCCTTCAAAAGGTATTACGCTGATGTCATACGCAGACACCTAAAGTTGGCATCAAGTTTCACCAAGACACCTCAAGTAGACTGTGTACCTATTAAACACTAACAATGCCTGAATTTTGTATCAATAAGACACTCTTTTTTGGACATGGCAAAATAAGTTACACTCATTTGTAGCACAGGAAAGGGTTTATTTAGCAAATTTATTTTATTTCTCTTCTTATTCCCCATTTTCCAATCACTACCTCCACTATTTCCCCAAGCTTAAACTCTTTTAATGTAGGCAGATTTCCGACTCAAATCAATTGTAGGATTTGTGAAACAGTGGTTGTCTCTATTTTGCCCTTACATCCAGTTTACTTTTAAAATGTCAAGGAGCTTCTAAAAACCTTTTTTCTATGCCAAGGGGAACCCGCAGCCGCTACCCTTTGGGTGCGCACAAGGTAAACCCCCGCTCCGATGCAATAGCTCACAAACCACATAGGAGAGGTAACTTGCCTAGTGTGATGAAGGAGTTTCTAGAAATTGTTTCAGCACACCTATCTCCCACCAGTCCATGTATAAAGGAACGATGCTTATCTTGGACATGTTATTGCAGCTTTTTCCATGTAATGGAGTGATAAACATGCAGAAAATAGAAATATTGTTTAAGATCTATTGCTGGAAAAATTATTGAAACGTTCCACTCTTTCATTGGAGCAATGGAAGAGTGGTGCTTGTGGTGAACTTTCTTTGTTTTCTTTTGAAGAAGAAGAAATAGGAGGGTACAGGGAGCAGCAAAGAAGACGATCAAATGGGGTGGGGATGGGGGCGGCGGAAAAGACAATGAAAAAGGAGGCGTATGGCAGGGAAGAAAACTTGAATGGGGTTGGAGGGTCTGCTTAATAAATGTTTTTTCAATTTAATTAGGACACAATATTTTAATATTCAAAATTTTAGCTAATCTGAAAGCTCTAAAAAATTAAATGACTATTTTGTGTAGTGTGCAATCTATTTTAAAAATAACTTTCCGAACACATTCTTTCCTAATGTCTCCATTCAGGTAGCATAAGCCAATTAGCTTAACAGATTGGAGTAATATTCTTCTCCACCCGTTGAAACTATTTTACTATGGATATCAAATTTTTCAACATAGTCATAATCTAAATCATTATCTATGCAAGGCACCACCAATGAGATAGATGGCTGGCTACTAAGTGTATATGCAGGCCATGAACTGGGGAACAAAATGTGGTTCTTGTTCTTGTAGAATTGTTATGACTTAAGAATTACAACAATTCGTAGGACACAAATATGTTAGAGGAAACCCTATGCTTTCTGTAAAATTAGGAGTTCTTACCTCGTATAGATTTGGGCAAAATGGCATGTCATCGATTCATTGGTTACTTTGCTATGTGTTTTGGCCTTTATTTTTTTCTCGAAATTTACTTTGTTTGGGTTACAACATCATCTAGACAATTAAAGTACCGTGACACAACTTAAATGGCCAATTAATCCACATAAGAACCGTTTGTGTACACACGCCTGAAAGTTTTATAAGCAGGTGTCAAATTTACCAAATTGGCACAATCAAAACCCTATTTCAGGGGTTCAAATGGTACAAATCTTAGTTAAGGAGTGTAACTTGGCGCCGACTTTAGGTGTTAGCATATGACTTCAGCCAAGATTTTTTACTCAATGGGTGTGAAATACCCCTGACTAGAATTAATATTACCATACATTTATTCAAAAAAACCTGTTAATTTTATATATTCAAGTCCAAAGTAATGAATTTTTACCCAACCAAAAAGAGCAGAATACTAAATACTAATAAAATATATGAAAAAAGTAAGAAAAGGAGAAACTTTAACAACCTTGTGAAAGCCACTGTTCTCGTCGAGCATCAAGCTTGCACTGCTTCAACTTAGCCGACCGATTAGCCTGAAATTTCAAGAAAATATCAGAAATAACACATAACACAATCATATCCACAAAACGCTTAAAATTTATCATCACGTAAAACTAAAATATAGCACAAAAAAACAACAAATTTAACAAAATTGTTACCCTTTTTTTCTTGGCGAAATCTCTGGGGTTAGAGGAAGCGACAGGGATTGAAACGTTGACAATTGAATCGGAAACCATTGTTGTTTGAGTCGAATCTCTAAATGAAAAATTTGGCAAAAACCCTAAAATTGATCAGAGAAATATATCTCAAAAAGAATTTAGGTGGATAGAGAAGATAACGGAAAATTGCTTTGTGCGAGGCTTGTTTTTCCAATATTTGATACAGAAAATTCTTTACTATATATAAAAATACAGTGTACCGAAATTGCCCTTTGGTTGTTACCAAATCTATGCGTTTTCTCACGCCGTAAATAACTGGAAAATGCAAGGGTATATTTAATCAATTTTACAGCTGCAAGTCTGGAACCCTGATTTGGTAAATTTTCATATCTATCGAAAATAATTATCTTATCTCAATAAATATCATATTTTATTCGTATTCTATTTATGAGTTTAGATAAAGTATATCAAAAAGGATATCCAATAAAAGACTATCCTTTTTATCTTAGTTTATATGATATAGTTTGAATTTTAAGAGTCAAAGAAGAAAATCTTTGACCGTGATTTATCCTCATATCCTTTAAATTTTAAATTTTCGTGATGTATAGTAAATTTTATGTAGTTTCTAGATATGAAATTACTTCTCAAAAAACTTAATGATAGTGTGTCCAAATTTACAATTAAAATAAAGAAGTTTGACTCCCAAAATTGTTACTCTATTATGGCCTCATTATATGGCTAGGAGAAAAATATTAAAAACACCCTTAAACTTGACGCAAATTATTAGTTGTGTTCATGAATTATTGACAATGTTAAAAATACTCTTCTATTTGACTAACTAAACTAAAATATATCCTCAAACTATCACAATTATTAGAGACACCCCTTAACTTGATAAAAATTTAATAGTGTAATTCACTCTTACTAAAAGTTTAGGGGTGTATTTAAGTTAAGTTAGTCAAGTAGAGGGATGTTTTCAACACTATCAATAGTTGAGATGAAACTAATAAGTTTTTAATACTTTTAAACTTATAAATAATGTATGCTAATAAAAATTATTAGTTAAATATGTGAAGTTCTTTTAGAAAAAGAGATTAATATTCAAATTTGTAATCTTTTACCATATAAGTAACTAATGCCACATTTGAGAAAATACGCAATGGCATTTCTCTAGCAATGGAAAAACAGTTGGCCTTGCTTTTTTTGCTTATGGACACAAGTTTCCTTTTGAATTGCACCAGAGGAACCACAAGGGAAACAATACAAAATGGGCATATAAGATGTGAGAAAAGGAAATTACCTAACTTACTATTTTCTACATTTTTTGTACATTATATTTCATCTTTTGGTTATTGTATGGCATATGATGTGTTCTAGTATCTTTAGTATCATAAAAATGAGCTTGCTTTTTATGGGTAATTGCATACTCATAAAGCAAATCCATTGCCGTTCTATTTAGGTATGTTACTTGCACAATGTCTCCCAGGAAACAACCTTAAGATCTGCATACATTTTACCCTCTCCAGACCCCACTCGTAGAATTCCACTAAGTATGTTGTTGTTGTAGTAGTACTAGCACAATATGTCTCATGGTAAAACCAGTAAAATGTTATGCACATTCATCTTGTAGTAGAGTTAACAATGAATGTAATCATACAAGTGGAACCCCGAATATCATTCCAACTCCATTTAACAGTCGTTAGCTTGCTATAACTCCGAATTGTGGAGAGTTTCAGCAACACAATAGCAATGGAAAATGAATAAATATGGCATGCTGCCCATCCAATTTGTTGGATGAGAAGATTATGAAGTGTTGCCGTGTTTTAAGTATCCTATGGAAAAACTGCGAAAAGGTCATTACATAATGCAACAAGATTCAGATATCCTCCGAGTTTCTGGCAGGACCTCAACTAGCAACATGATGACCAAGTGTAGGGCTTGAAGACAGGTCATTCTTCCTGCTGAGACACAGATCCTTCTTTCTCATTTTTCTGCATTTGCAGGAAGAAAAAGGTCATATATCAGAAAGCTTTCTTGTAGAACTAACAATTTAATTAACGAAACATATAATGGCAACAGATTACATAATATTCAGATGATTCAGTAAAGATTATCTAGGAGAAACAGTTTGTTGTCAGGATTCAATAGACCAAAGGCAGAATATGTACAGAAGGTCACTAACAGAAAGTGCACACAATGCGCAGGGAGCACATGGGATGCAGAGTCAGGTGCCTAGAACTAGGAGGACATAGTGTTTCAAGTTTCATACCAATTGGCAAATATAGTACACTGGCAAGCACAAAACATGAAGGATGGTCTAGCTGCTTACTTGACTCATTACACACATTGGCCTTAAAGCAGTTGCACATACACAATCGACGTAGCCAACTTAGAACTAAGCAACTCTTCAAGGATGTTTTCAATCGTAGCCCCAGGCTCAAACAAATCTTTCAGGAGCTCAGTAGATCACAAAACTAGTTCATTTGAGTTTATATATGAAAAGAACAGAAATAAAGATGTTTCAGCTTCAGCACCAGAGAAAAGAAGAGGTGCGGTAATAATGGAGACCATTCAGAGGTTGAACCAATTGCACTTGAATACATCATTGGTGCTCAAGAAGGGAAAGCATTTGAGTTGTTGAAAACCTATCCTACTAACGCGAAAAAAGAGATACATCAATCAACAACAATATTTGGTAGTTTGATCACTTTATACCCAATCGGAAAGAGTTCCACAGTTCAGAAATCTCTGACAGCTGAACAGTTTCATTTTTTTATCACTATTTTCCACTTTGGAAAAGCTAATCATTTACAGACTGTTTCAAAGAGAACAGAAGGGTAAGAGAGAGGAGCACAAGTGAAAGGTTCTGCAAGATACCTATCCAAATTCGCTTTTAGGAATAAATGGAGAAAACATATATCTCTTTGTCCCTTCCACTTATTCCAAACAATGGGAGGGAGGGACATAAACCGATGAATTTCTCTGTCCTTTACCCTTCTCCTACCCTCACGGAGCTAAACACCTCATTAAAAGTCCATATCCAGCAGTTTAACAACAACAACATACCCAATGGAATCCCACAGGTGGGTCTACGGCGTATCCAGCAGTTTGATGATTAAAAATACACAAAGACAGCTATTTCTTCGTAGTAACTTTTGATAACCAATTGACTAATGTTTACCCACGAACACAAACTAAGTATTAAGTTAGATCTTGTTGTGTAATCATACAAAAATATTAGAGCTAAAATACATGGATAAGATTTAGGGGAAAGGTACAGGCTCTTCCAACGCCTAAATGACAGCTGGAACTTCAGTCCTATTTAACTGTCTAGCTCACTGAACAGCAAGGTTTTCAAGTAGAGGCCAGTAAAGCTAACAGAACATGAGGTATAGCCCTTAAGCTGAACAACCCTCAGTGATTTGTTGCACCAATACAAAGGGGCAAATGTGGAAAAAGCAATAGGCAAACAATTGCTACAAGAGAAAGAAAATGGTAGTCAATCTTTTTAAATTTGTACTAGGAGACGTTCTCCATGAAAAACATATTAGGAGTAACTCCTCGCTGTTTCAATTTGTTTATCTGATTTTGACTTGGCATGGAGTTTAAGAAATAATACATTTGAATCTTGTGGTCTTGAACTAAACATATGTAGAATACACCAAAATACCCTTTAATCTTACAATGTTAAACATGTCAAAAAATTAGGATTAAAGAGTTGCAACTAAAGAAATAGGCATTCTTCTTTAAACGAACTAAAAAGGTAAGTAACACGAAGTGAAACGGAGTGATAATTGGGGTAGAGTATCAGGAACACTCAAGTCTAATATTTCACTAAGGTTAAGCGTATTTCCAATAACCTAACCAAACCCCTATGACACACATTCTACATGCGCAAGTTAAAGGCAAATGAATAATCCATGTAGATTAGATAAGGAGATAAACAAACGAAATGAAATAAGCATAACGGAAGATCAAATGGGGATACTAAATTATGGATCGAGATATCTTAGCAAATAAATACACAAACCCATAAAAGCACTCATTTCAAAGGTATAGGACGGCATCAGCTAGAAATTCGACACTTAGGTTTTCCATCAAACAGAAAAACAACTAGCAATCATATAGTTATAAGGAATTGTGAGTTTTACTGATTGGGCTTTATGCCAAGAGAGACCACGGTAGACGTTGACGGAGAATGTCGCCGTTAGATAAATAGTGGCGACGCCGAGCCCCCCGACGAAGGCCTTAAATACCAAGTCCCCTGCCTTGCTTGCCGCTCCCATTTGCCGGCGTTTAGCTGATAATGGAGAAAAATCACTGCAATCTGAAAAAACCCGTCTTAGGGGTTTTTATGATTTTGGTGTACATATCCAATTTGATTTGGTTTGATTTTTCATTAAAAAATTAACTAATTTAATCATAATACTTTACTAAATTTAAATTTATTAATAATTAATATAACGTTAACTTTTTTTTGTCTTTTGATTTTTTTATAATTATATTGTGATTGAAGAAGAGATCAAATTAATGAGGTTATTGCTTAATCCTATGATTATATTACCTAAAGACATCTCAAAAGCATCAGAATAAAATAAAACAAGCCATATATAATGACATTTTCAAGATATTGTCTTAAGAAAATATATCAAAATTCCACGAAAAGACACAACACTTGTCAATTATTTTTGGTCATATTATAACTCTACATATTAAATACTAGTATATGTTAACATTGAAAATTATAAGCTAATTTAAAAAATAGTTACAAAGCATATTATAATAAATATTTTTCATGATCAAAAGATTTAAAATTATATTTGTACTATGTCACTTTGATTTGGATTCAATTTGACCTTTTATTCTATTAGTATCAAATCAAACCAATAATGATTGATTTATTCTTTTCAACGGCAAACCAACTAAATCAAATTACAAATTTTTTTTTGTTGGATTGACTTGGTTCATCAATTTAATTTGACGGAACGATTTGACTTCTACCCTTATAATTATAATTTTTTATTTACTTTTTGTTATTTTCTTTTAAAACTAATGGTGAAAAATTATTTGAACAATCATTTTTGGCAAGTTTACGTTTATTATCAAAATTTTATTTACCTACTTAACCTATCACTCTCTTTGTATTAAAATGCACATCGTTGGCAAATAGTGTTTTCGATGCATGTTTTCATGCAAAAGGAAATGATAATTTAAGTAGGTAAATCAAACAATGAATAATGATAAAAGTGTAGGTATGTTACTTCTTGACCATTTAACTCTTCCTTTTGCTAATCAGGCTACCGTGCTTAATTCATCTTTAGTTGTTATAGCTAAAGTTCGATTACACTTAATTTTTTAATTTCTCACCTGATATTCGATGCTCATTTTTGGGCTAAGCTGATTTGGTTTGGTGGATTTGTGCTTTCTTCCAAAGAAGATTTCATTGTCAAGGATCAAATCGGACACCCTTAGCCATATTTATCCCTATATCACAATATTTGATGATGAAACTTCGCTAGTAAAAGATTTTCCAAAGACATAATAAACTACCAGAAATGTGATTCTTTATCAATAGATTTATTCCAATAGATATCTTTGGAAGTCCCATTCCTTAATCGATAGATACATTCACAATTAAACATGTAAAAGGATGACTAAAAGAGAAGTCTAGTCCACTAAGCTCTCGCTATGCATGGGTTTTGAGAAAAGATCGGACCACAAAGATCTATTGTACGCGGACTTACCTTACATTTCTACAAGAAGTTCCCACAACTCGAATTCATGGCTTCCTGAATCACATCATAGTAATTTTACCAATTATACCAAGCTATCTCTTCAAAGAGGACGATTAAACTACTTAAAAGGAAAGATGAACATCAATAAGTTTAAAAGCTACATACTGCACAAGAACAGCAACCAAATCTAAATAATACAACAGTGATATAGTTAACCTAATGGAAAACATAGGCGAATCCAAGAGTTGAACTTCACTGGTTCCAACAGTAATCTCAAGTTAATATACAATAAAAACTCAATTCACTAGGTACCGGATTTCTTGATACAAATACATAATCTGGGAAAAAGTTATTGGATTCACATGCATCCAGTGCTTTGAAGGCCAGATACGCCTCTGATGGACATCATGCCTGTGAACTATCAATAGGCTCGTGCATCTCACTCGTAAACCTCCATCCTTAATGACATGATATTCAAAAAGGTGGATCTCAGAGATAGCTGACAGAAGCTTCCTTATTTTCTAGAACAGAAGACATGGCACACATTGTTTCGCTAACACTTCTTAGACACACACATAAGCTGCAAACAAATAGGGAAGATATGAGCAACCAAGAGACAAACAGCATATTTCCAGAAACCTTAAACTAGTTTAACATGTTAACAGACATCAAAACTTGTGGCTAGACAACAGAAATAGGGCAATATGCTAATGTTACTAAACAGTAACCGAGCATTAAACCAGCATAAGAGTTGATAAATTCATTATTCCAAAATGTTCTTTTTCGAAAAATATATCCAGATGGAATATTCCAACTCCATATTCAAACTCCAATTTAGAAGTGTGTGCTTATGTTTCTGTTGTGGCAAAGAAACTGAAAAGTAGCTTCCCCTAAATTGTAGTACCATAAGCTGTTTTTTATTTTTCGAAGACAGAAGTACCCTTAGCATATGGATGAAAACTAACCTCGTGCATTGTCAACAACCCATTTATGACCAAAGTCTCATAAACATGCTCCCTCTCTCTATTTTGTGAATTTATCTTTTATATTTGACTGAAGAATTTGAATAACTAGACTCTCGTAATGCATATATCAAATCAATTTATCTATTCAAAACATATTAATTGTCAAGTGAATCTTTGCATGTCATTCTTCGTAGTATAACACAAAAAGATATTTCAGAAAGATTGGCCAAACGCAAATAGCTTCTACAATACTAACAAAAGCAATTTCTCAAATGACTCAAGTCAGACACAAACTACTACTTTCCAAAAGTTCTTCTAGTGATACTTCATCTGACATAAAGTACAGAAAATAAACAAATTCTGGATATGGTCGAATAAGCTATTAACTAGTCCTTTTTAAGAGTAGAAGGTTTGGCCTTTGCCACTAGAATCATGCCTCCTTGGTGTGAACTTTGTCAGGAAGTCCAGAAAGCAGATAATCTTAATGGAGTTGCAACGCATTCTCAGAACTCCGGGCAAATTTCCCACATAGATCTAAAATTAGACAGAACAACCAAGTTCTCTCTTCATATATTAAAAACTTTTAGATAATCAAATGACATCAAATATGACACCTTTTCTTTCTCTTGTTTCTTTTTGGATGGGAAAAAGCATACTTTAGCATTTGGAAGATCTCTACCAGCCTGCCTTCTCATACCAAAAATTATACATGTTGTCACGATCATGTGAGAGAAGACTTGCTTACATATCTCATATTGAAGGTATACCAGTTAAATTAGTATATAAACAAAGATAGGTATACACAATAGATAAACAATAACGAACCTGTTGAGCAACCTAATGCCATTTGCCAACTGTCCTGAGATGATTCTGTCACTGAACTTATCCCCTGTGTTGAGAAGACTATGTAGTTTCACGTATTCTTTTTCTTTGAGAGCTCTCTGCAATTGAAGCTTTCTCGTCAGATACACTCAACAACTCTCTTTTCCTCTTTCTTTCGTATGTGTACTTAAACTTAATCACTCTATCATTCAGAGATTCGCTAGGGACCCGATTGTTTACATCAGTCGCCCTTGATTCTGACTTTAACAGCCGACTGCAAAGATCTTTTATAAAGAGCAAATGATTGCAAACATTTTCAATATCTTCTTCTGAAAGATCCATCTTCCCCATCAACTCCTCATGCTCACCTCTTTCATAATGAACACCAGAAGCCTCAATAGACTGCAGTTCATTATCAGAACTTTCTGCATATCCCAGCTCCATGCCTTGTTCACCTTTTCCTGTGGACAATCCTTGGGCCATCTCAGAAGGGTCATCACTAGGAGCACCGCCTCTCACTACAGTTGAATCATCTGTCAAGAAGTTATTGGTTGGCATGTTTTCCATCTTTGAAGAACGTTCAGAAAATGTTCCATCCTGCATGATTTCCCTATCTGACGGGTTTCCTTCAGCAGCATGAATTATCTGAGTATGTCCATTTTGATATAACTCTAGCGCTTTGCCTCTCAAACTTATAAACAGTAAATCCGAACTAGCAACAAAACAATTTCCTGGTTTAAACTTTGTATGACTGGAATGGTCGCCCTCAATTTTCTGGTTCATAATATCGACCTCCATATTAGAAGTTGTCACTAAATAATCTTGAAATTCTGGAGGCAATACAATTGTGTTCCCCTTTGTTAGTTGTCTAGGATTAGTAGTTTCAACATCCTGTGATTGTTTTTCTTCTGTCTCTTTGTTGGCGACTCTCGCAAGCTCAGCTTGAACTTCTCTCATTTCAGCCCTGAGATCACTTACAATATCTTCTGCTTCCTCAAGTTGAGCTTCGAGTTCTTCAATCTTCCTCTGTTGACTCAACGATGTCAGCTCTGCTTCAATAATCTGTCAATAAGGATAGAAAATATGATATGGAAAAATATAATTAGTGGAGACGAACAATCAATATGTTTGCATGAAGTCTCCTAGATGAATGATATATAAAGAAAGGGAAAAGAAAAGACTAAAAGTTATTATCAGTTACATCTGATAAATAATTGGCCGGAGGGAAATCGAGAATCCAAGAAGCTTTATAAAATCAGAATGGAAAAAGCTGGTGTTTATATTTCTTTATCAAAAGATAGATATAAAAAAGGTTCAGTTTATCTTATCAACAACAAAAACAACAACAACATTACCCCGATGCCTCAAAGGCTCCCGCCCATTGCAGGGTAAGGGGGGGTCGGATGTACGCAGCC
>JAPFFP010000094.1:18488026-18515731 GCA_026153255.1 Solanum medicagineum | reverse complement strand
ATTATAAAATTATTATTTTATTTATTATTTATTAATAAATAGGTTAAATTAAATATAAATAAATATGGATAGACAAAGAAAGTATTTGCTTAAAAAATGTCTTAGGTGAATGTGGGTCAAGTATAATAAAATGGAGAGTACTAACAATATGGACAGACTAACAATTGATAATGTCTTAGGTAAATGCAGATTGCATTTATATTCTGTTTGAAGATACTTACCTAATATGTCTTTTGTGAAATCATAAATATATAATTTAATTTATTTTCTAAAAAATATAAAATATTAATAAATGAAAGAGTAAATATGAAAAAAGTTTCAGATATTTTTTTTGAATTTTGAATAATTTAATTATTTTTAATATTAAAAAAAATTATAAAAATTTAATTAATTTGAGACGGAAAAAATAATTATGTTATCAAAAAATATTTCTCAAAAAGTTAAAAATATATTTTTGTTGTATTATGAGTGGTAGTAGGTAGGGTCCATGCAAAAGATGGAGACAAGATAGACACGTCTATCCCCAGTTATCCAGATGAGATGTGAGCCCCATCAAATTTATTTTTTTTGGCTTTTTACTCGGTGTTCGAAGCTCGGGATAGTTGGACTAAATTCGAATTGCATATTGCAAGACTCATTTGGGGGGTGACGTTGCCGACATAATTTTTTTCATTCTCAGGGTTTGAATCCGGAACTTTTGATTAAGGATAAAGCACTCTCACCGATGCCTCACAACCCATGAGATCCCATCAAGTTTATTTATCGTCTCCAATTAACTAAAATCAAAATTAAAAACAAAAAATATTCATGTGAAAAAATTAAAAACAAAAAATAAATGACACCACTGGTGGATATAGGGAAGCAAGGAATTTATCTCGTGTTAAAAAATTATAGTATATATAAGATTAAAATGATTTTTTTGTACCCTTAATGTCATGGGAGCAGATATATTCATCCAAGGGTAGTCAGATGAACACTCTTCATTAGAATCTTTTTTCAAATATATAGATTAGATATAAATATTTTGATATATATCAATTATTGAATACTCTTAATACAAAAATCATTCATCTATGTTCTAAAAATATGAATACTCTGAATGAAAATGCTTGCTCGACCACTGCTTAATGTTTTTATATGTCTATTTTATATATTTTTAAAAAAAAATTAGTGAATATTTTGATTCCTTCATGTGTTGATGCCATGAAGCATCAATTAAAATTTTTCAGAAAGAAATTCAAAGGTATACAAAAAGTGTCTTTAATTGTTTATGGCTGAGCCAAAGGTGGTCTACGACAAGTTTTATAAATTTAACTAGGCTTATTACTTTCAACATGAATTATGATAATTATATTTTAAAATTAAATTCAAATGTGTATGCATAATAAGATATATGTGATAAAACTGATTTTAGACTTCAAATTCACCTCTAATTATTATCCTTCTCTGATTCACTTTTACTTGTCACTATTTTATTTAGTGAGGTCAAACTATATGAACTTTGACCAACATTTTAAGATATATTTTTTCATCATATTAACATGAGAAAGATTGCAACTTATACAATTTTTCGTATAGTTTTCAACAATTTAAATTTTAGATTTTAAATATTAAATTTAACTTTAAAGTTTAGTCATGTTATCCTAAAGAAAAATAGTGATAAATAAAAATAAACAGAGAGTACGTAGCAATGTCAAACAAGATGAAATCAAGAGATTGGATTATTTGAAAAGACATTGTTGTATGTAGAGTTCCATTTAATAAATAGCCAACTTGAAAGAGATTCTACTATTTGCATAATTAGATTAAAGATTTTCTGTATATATATGATATTAAATATAATGCAATTTTATATCGTTCTGTCGCATTCAAGGAACATTATTTTTTGTTTGGAAGTTATATTGTTATGTAGTCAAATCCAAAAAGATCATCATATTGATAAAGTAATAAATTATTATAGTCTTAATGGATTATTAATTTATCCAATGATTCAATATTAAAAATCGAAATTGAACCAATAACTCATATATTTCTTTCCTAAAATCATTAAAAATCCGTTAACTCAATAATCATGTAACAATAAATCAATAACATTTTTTTTTATTCAAACTATTAATCAATTTAATTTTTACACACTCTTAATTATACAAACAATTCTTTGATATGTAATTATCGAATAGTTTTGGAGTTAGGATAACAAATCTAAGTATTTTTTAATGTTGAGTTAGGTGTGGAAGTTGTTGCGCAGCTATTAATAATTAATGCCCAAATATATCTCTTTCATCATTGTAGAGAAGAAACTATCTTTACAAATAAAAAATAATGTCCATGTCGATTTTCAGCAAGCAATTTTTATGCTAAAGTTTAATTTTTACATATTATAACATAAAAATATCTAATCCCGTACTTAATTTAAATAAGATTTTTAACTAGCAAACACAAAAACAACAACATATCGAGTGAAATTATACAATTAAGATCTGGAAAAGCTAAAATGTACACAGTCCTTAGAGAGGTTGTTTCCGAATGACCCTCATCCCAAAAATATCATTCCCAACAACAGAAAATACTAGATATGGAAAAATGACTCGAGTGGACAGTAAATGAAAATTTATAAAGACAATAAAAGAAATGGACAATAACAACACAATATACAAAACACTTGGAAGACCTAACTGTTTTGAAGTTTGAACTATATAAATAATCTGTCAAATTCAAATATATAAGTTAGGTATGAAGTGTATAATGTCATATTTAGATTTTCAATTTTAGTTCGATCAAATCGAAATTAATAAAATAACAAATAATTTTATAAAATTTGGATATATCGTAAATAGTGGTATTCCAATTTTATATATATATTCGCTACTTGTTGAATGTGCCTGAGATAAACTGTAATAATTTAATATGATCAATCGGATAATAATATATGGACATAGGGTATCCATAAAGGATTGAAAGGTACTTATCATTATATTACAGATATTCATAAGTAATGAATTAGTGTGGCCCTAGGAAGAAAATTAACATTATTATCTCTAATCAAATAATTGAGGAAGGAACACAGCTAGCCATCCATAGTTGTGTTGTAAAGATTTCAATTAAGTACCCAACTAATACTATCCAATTTAATTAAATAAGTTTAATTAGACAAGTTTGTCAGTTAATCAATCACTAAGCATTTCCTTTTTCACGTGATTCTTTAATTTTTTTATTTAATTTTACCATCCACTTGTCCTAATAATTTTTATTATTTTAAGCTCACAGTACAACATTGATTCTTGTGCATGATGGAACCAAATCACGTTAGTATTGATCCAAGTTTAATTTATTAGAGTAATTATTATTATTATTATCTTAATTAAAGTCAATTTTTATCTTCAGAGAAGATAATATTATCTCTTGGTAATGGTAGGTGGACCTGATTAATTAGCTTGCTTCTTTGACCATTCTTAAACTGGCTAATCACCGACTAATCAGAAAAATTTGCCGGGGAATATTAGTTTCTATGGCTTTATGCGCCTTTACTTGATTATTTTTTATTTCGTAAGAGTAAAATTATATGAATTTTAATTATTTTTAAATCAAAAGAATGTTAATTTATAGTACTATATTTTATGCAATTTTTAATTATTTAAATTTAAAGTATTAAAATAATTTTAATTTTATGATTAAAGTTTAAATAATAGATATATAAATAATATAGATATATTGACTTTAAAGTAGTATTTTATGAGTCAGTAAGTAAATTGGACTCCAAATAAATAAATGAAGTAGAATTTTTAGGAATCTCATATTTTTAAGGGTTAATTATAATTTACCTTTATCCTTTTTAAATTTATAAAAACTCTTTTAAATTTTGATGTAATTTGGATACATTTCAAGATGTTTAGATACATCATGTCTCGGTTTCAGATAAATTTTTCAACGTTCGATCTGATACTATTGTAGATATCAAAATTTTGTACGACTTTATAAGATAAGTCAGAGTCCTATTTCAATTAAGGTTTCTTAATCTCTAATCCATGCCTATATAAAGGATATAATATTCTATTGAAAAACATATCGAATATTTCACAAAATCTTGGGTATTCTTAGAGACAACAAAATTTCAAATACCCCATAAATTCTATGTATATTCATAAAGAGTTCAAAATAAATCTCAACGAGGTCAAAATCATCCTATGTTCGAGACATACATCACTAGCGACCCTCGAATCATAGAGAAATACAAGTGAGAAGAGCAAGACAAACAAATTTGTACCCATATATTTATCAATAAAATTATGTTATTTGTGATTGAAATTTATTTTCTATCACTTTATAATTTATTATAAACTACTCTATCTCGATTTCAGATACATCACTCAAATGTTTCACATATGTTTTGATACACATGTCACACATTGTGAAATGATATATCCGAGAATATAAAAGAGTAATTTTTTATAATTTTCTTAAAAAATATAATAAAATAAATTATTTCATAAATGAATGAAATGCAATATGTGGGTAGGCTCATCCACATAAAAAATGCTCCGTCTATTAGTTGATACTTCCCATAAAAATCAGGCTCCGCTCCACACCGAAGATTTGGATAAACCGTCAAATTGTTGCCACGTGTTACTCTTTAACTCCAATACTTTTTTTATTTTCATTTGGTGTCCGGTGTTTATATTGCAGCCCGATTATATTCGAATTTATGCCGCGTAGCCCAAAAGCACTCCCTACCAACAATTTTTTCATTCCCAGGGCTCGAACCAGAGACCTCTGATTAAGTAAGGAGCAACCCCCTGCACCACTACATCTAACTCTAATACTTATTTATGGGGGTGGTAGACTACTTTTGATTCATCTTTAATGAAAAATACTACTCTCTCCGTCTCATATTATTTGAATTTTTGAGATTTTTTTCAAGGTTGAAAATATTTGAATTGTTCAAAGTTTAAAGTTCAAGGTGAATGTTTGAGACTTTTTTGATATTTCCGTCCTTTCATTTATTGAATTTTTATATTTTCTAGGACATAACTTACGGTATATATTTATGATTTTACAAAGGGTAATAGTGAAAAGTATATATAAATTTTGTCTTTAAATTTTTTTTAATATGTATGCATTACTTCACAAATTCAATTAAAATGAGACAGAGGGAGTATATAATATGGAGGTGGAAATTATTTGTCCATAATAATTGAAAAAATATGTTTTTAATATTTACCGTGAAAGAAAATTATTTTTTTATATTTATTATTCTTCATTTAATGAATTTTCTAATTACTTTATATATTTCTAAAAATTGTTTTTGGAAATAATAAAAAATAATAGTAAATATTAGATTTTAGTTTATATTTTAAATATTTTATCTAAAGAATGTGTTATATCTTAACAATTTATCACGGACTAGGAGCATTTATTTGCACAAATATACATTATCCAAATATATTACAGGGAATTGCGACGCAATGGTGAGACTATTTCACTTTTAATTAGAAAATTTAAATTTGAATTTGAGTATAAAAAAAATAATGTTTGAAAGTGTCATCTTCGAATAAGCCTCAATTTAAATTTAACCTAGATTCAATGTGAGTTTAGAACACAGAATGAAATTAAATAGAAAAGAAAAAGAATAAATTCCTTTATGTTTATTAATTAAGTATATATAGAGATTAAGTATTTTTCATGAGTGCAATATACATTATTTTATGAGTTATTGCTTAAAAGATAATTATGATTGATGGTTCGTAGGAAAAAAAAAAAAAACAAATTTACAAACACAAAGTTAAAAAAAAGAAGAAGTTATTTCAATGTATGTTATGTACTTCAAACTTTATATGAATTTTAAGAAAGAATATTTTTTATAATTATTGTTGATATTTACATATTTATAAATTATTTTACATATTTAAATATTTTTATAAAACAACTATAATATGCATCACATTGTATTATCTGTTATGCTATGTTGAATATTAAAAGTTCTTTAAATTGAGTGTATATTTGTATAAAGAAAAAAAAAGTCATAAAAATGTTTTCTTTGAACAATATGTGAGTTTTTAAAATTTATTTCATTACAAGTAAAGAATTTTTATATATAATTTTAGATAAATATTAAAAAAAGAAAGACGATGATAGAAGTGTGAGAGTGAAAATGAAGTATATTGATAGAACATAATCAAACTAATAGTAAATTTTTATTTTACTTAAGGAAGTAATTTTTCAAAAAAGAGAAAACTTTATAAAATTTTGACCAAATATATTGTTAAATTAGTCTATTATATTTATGAGATGAGATAATTTATGCTATCTCAACTAAATAAATCAATTTTGAAGTTTTAATTTTGAGATATTCCATTTTATTCCGTACTCCTATATTTTTTTTAATTATTATTAGTCCTTATCACCCATCACACCTGTCTCAACCCTCTATATATTTCCAAATCTCTATAAAACTCTCCTTTATTCGCTTCTTTTTATTCCTTTCAATTTCAATAGGTACGGGTTCTATTCACAGAGTGTATGCTTAGTCATCACCACCCAATTGTCTCAATTGATTTTTGTTGATTCGTGGATTCTTCCAGAAGGATGTCGAGCGCGTGCAGCGATAAGTCGTCGTCGACGGCGGCAGTTACCGGCGGCGGTTTTGGAGGAGAAATCATGTTGTTTGGTGTGAGAGTGAAAGTGGATCCTATGAGGAAGAGCGTGAGTCTCAACAATCTCTCACAGTACGAGCAACCGAATGCTAACAACAACAACGCCGCTGATAACAATGAATCCTCTAAAGTGGCTCATGAGGAGAGTTATGCTTCTGCAGATGATGCTGTTCCACACCAGTCCAACGGTGGTCGTGAGCGCAAGCGAGGTGAGATCTCTGATCCTCTGCTATTTTTGTTGGTATCGTGAAAAATCGCCGTGTTTTGATGATCGATCGTCTTCATTTTGCATCTGATTCAATTATTTTTGTCAGTTATTAGTCAATTAATGTCTCCTCTGACTCGAGTTTATGGTAGATTCATCGATCGTTTTCTCTCGTTATGCACAATTTTTTTGAGTTATAATACGCTTCTGTCCTAATTTGTTTAGTACAGAGTCAAATTTTGTCGTTTAATCATAAAAGATGTGGTTTATATGTAAATTAATTGAATTAATCCCAAAAATGATGACTGAATTCATAGAAATCTTTAGATCCTATAGAAGGGAACTCGTTTTCTTCTCTATCGTAGTTTTCAGGACCATAAAGTATGGTTTGATCCAACGTGCTAAGCTTTTAAATCCATAAAAATTGATTTCTGATGAAGTTGTGTTGATTTTGTTTGTATTAGGAGTTCCGTGGACGGAGGAAGAGCACAAGTTATTCCTTTTAGGATTGCAGAAAGTGGGAAAAGGAGACTGGAGAGGAATCTCTCGTAACTTCGTAAAGACTCGTACGCCGACACAGGTTGCAAGTCATGCTCAGAAGTACTTCCTCCGGCGAAGCAACCTCAACCGTCGCCGCCGCCGATCTAGCCTCTTTGATATCACCACTGACTCGGTATTTATTTTATCTTCATTTGTTTCATTTATCAAACTTATTGTAAATAGTTTCTTTCAATTACTGCAATTATATTTTTGTCTTGATTAGGTGGAAAGCAATTGTGTGTAGAGATGAGAAATTAGATGTCTTGATTTTTCTACTTCGATCTTATCACTCTTTAGCAGATGGATATTAGTAATTTGATTCTCGTTGTAAGTTCTTCTTGTTTTGGAGTGATATTGGTGCTGGGTTTTGTTGTTATTCTTGTGTCTCTTTTCTTTAAAGGATTCATCTTCATTGGTGTCAAGTTCTTTGTCTTATCCTCCCCTTTTTAAAAAAAGATGAAATTTCGAAGTCTGATGAACACTAACTGAGGATATTTGGTGATGAGATTAGTCTTTGAGACCATTTTCTGAAGGTTCTCTTTCTATGACAAACAGGTATCAGTAATGCCAATAGAAGAGGGGGGAAATAAGGAAGAAATCCCAGCTCTTGCACCAGCAACATTACCTACTGTAGAAACTACCAAAACCAATGCATTTTCAGTGGCACCAGCTGTTGCTCCTATGATGTTTCCAGCACAGATTGATAAGTCAAGAGAGAACCCAACTCTGTTGCGACACGATCATGGGAATTCATCGATGCTAGTTGGTCCTGTTCCTATTTTTCCAATGGCCAATCCATCAACAATGATTGACCTTAACGCCAACCACAACTCGGCAATTGAGCCATCATCTTTGTCACTGAGATTATCCTTGTCACTTGATGAGGGACATGCATCATCTAATAGACACTCAGCTTATAAAGCGATGTCAAGCTTCAGTAATGGAGAAAGCATCATCCGTGTGGCATGAGATCAAAGGATCTCTGAAGAAAAAAAGAACAAAAAATAGGACAAGAGTGAGTAAGCTGGGTGCATAAATTATATTAATCTTATATATTGAGGAAAAGTTTTATGTAAGGAGATATCCATGTGATTAATTGACTAGACTTTTGGTCCTGATTTGTACAGACCAGAAATATGTCATGCCTTGTGGTACCTATTTAATGTTTACTCTTATTTATAACATCAGCCCTGCTAGTATATCTAGTATCAGTGGGTGGTAGTGTGCAGTACCATAATGAATTCATAAAGTTAACAGTTGAACTGCAATGTTCGTTTTCCATTGAAAAGCACAATCAAGATTTATGGTAGATCTTTGATGAAGTGTGATGCAGTATAGTGGTCCATTCCTATAGATATCTGTGTGGGTGGTTATAGGACTGGCTGACCATGTGATAACGTTATCCAAAATCCTGATTGGGTCATGTGTTAGGCTGCAATTATGATTCGCATCGTTTTTCTTGATTCCTAGTGTATGGGTTTGTTAGGACGGTGGAGCCATTGCTCTAATTGGTTGCCTCTTTCTTGTGTGCAGTCTACTTGATAAGCTTATTATCTAGTGCCAATAGTTTTACCTAAAATGGATGGAAATCGATCCTTTTGGGACTACATAGAAAATGACATGTTTCCTAAAAAAGATTAGACACGATAGAGTAATTATTTGATGCACATTTTCTAAAATAATTAATCGAATAGAGCCATTTACGCCCCCTAAAAAGGAGTATACACAATAGAGCCTTGTTTGTATTTATTGTCAAAATGAGTGGAAACATCACTACTAGTAAGTCGGCAATGCTACCAATTATTATCTTCCTGGACTATTGACGTGATTGGTAAAACCGATCAATTGTTGATCGTTAATAATGAAATATAAAAAATAAAAGAAAGGGTCAAACTTGAAATTATGTTTTTGTAACGATAAATGGTTTTAGTATTATTGGTCATTAAAAGTCATGTAGTGATCCCCGCACTCCAATAATGTGTTTTCTTTGTGCATATGCGCCCAATAAAGCTGGACCCTGGAAATGGTGATTTATCATTATTTATTCAAAAATTTGAAGCTTAAAAGTTATTTAATATTTGCACGAATAAAAGAATCACATATCATAATATAATAATCAAGATTAGTAGAAATGAACTCGAATACCATCATTATTAAAAGAATATTCTTTATTGTGGAAATGCATTTTACATATCGACAAGGGTGAATAACAGATGGTCACTATTTGAGACCTGAGATAAGGTGAGGATTGGTAGGGTGAAAGAAAGATATTCTCATTTTTCTTTCAACAATATTCTCTTGCCACTTGTCACACATATGCATTTTTCTTTTCTCTATTCATTTATCCTTCTGATTATTCATTTTTTAAAATAAGGAAATGCAAGTCCTACATTGGATAATGTGCTTTTTTTTTTTTTAAATCAAAAACGATGAAATCACTGATTAAAGATGAAGGGATAATTTATCGACTAAAATAAAAGTAGGAATACACGCAAGGAAAGCTTAATCCCATACGAAGAAAGAATGAGCAGCAAAACTTGTTACGACCTGACTTTTTAGGCATGTTAGATCCCGTCTACATTCCAACCCACGGTACTTGTCCTAGTAGCTAGACATAACAATAACTAACAACTACCAATAAAAGCCAAAGATGCAACCTATCCAGAACCTAGATGTCACCTGTACAGAGCTACTATAGAGTTAAAATCATATTAGGCAGAAGGTATCAAAACCCCCCTGAACTTGAAGCGTTTTATTCGATGAACACCTTAACTATCAGTCGTTTTAAGTACCTCCCCGAACTCCGTTAAAACTTGATCGTGGCTTCCTTTAATGTCCACCTGTGTCTACGGTGTACTACACGTGCCTAACATGGCAAAAAAGTTGCTCATATGGATATTTTTATGGTGATAATGTCTATTTCTGGTCCCATGATAGGACCCTTTTTTTGTGACTTCTCAAAATATTTTAATTGTGATTTGTGAGACTAATTATGAAGCGGTTTATTCCCCCTTTCTCTTTCTTAATTTTTTTTAGAGTTTTTCTTATTTACTTAAAAGGATATCTTTTGTATAACAAACAAATTGGATTAGGTTACAAATTTTTTAATACTAAAGCAGTTCGAAATTAGAAAAGATACATTCATTACGAAATTCGTGATTTTGTACTAGTAATAATTTATTTGATCAATCTTTTAAAATTATTTTTAATTTATAAAAAATAATTTTTATAACTACTCTAAGGTACATTTTTTTCTTTTTAAAGTTTACCCAAATAATTTATTTTCATCAATCTTTAAAAATTATTTTTAATTTCTAATTTATAACTACTCTGCAGTACATTTTTTTTTCTTTTTAAAAGCTTACCCAAATAGTTTATTTCATCAATCTTTTAAAATTATTTTGAATTTCTAAACAGTAATTTTTATAACTTCCCCGAAATACTTTTTGTTCTTTCTAAAAGCTACCCAAACATTAATTTAAGATCTAAGCAGTTTCATGCAAGAATTAGTAACATTATATTAAAAAGTGTCGAATGAATGAGTAAAAATGCATTAAGTTAATGAGTTGTTAATCAACTCAAGAATTATTTGTGTTAAAATGGGTTTGATTGAAATGAAGTAAAATGTATATTACAATTCAATTCATCTAATTTTTACTAAGTTTAATTTGCTTAAAGAAAAAATTTATATAAATAAATATACACAATATATCAAATAAAGAAAGATACTTTTATTAAAATATGCTAACAAAATTTTATTTTTACATATTATAATTCCATGAACTAAAAGTTAAAAAAAATTACATATTATAATTCATGAATTTAGCAAAGAAAGGAGAGAAATTTCTAAAGTTTGAAATTTATAATTTGGAAAGGGAGAAAAAAGTAAAGAAAAATGTATAAATAGATATGGTGGAGAAAGAGAGGGAAAATACTCAATTTATATAAAAAAATAATGAAAAATGTAATAGTTACTGTTGGAATCGTCTGATTTAACATATTTTTTATGCCTTCAAACGCCCTCACGGAGTTTGTACTCCACTTCTTTGCCAGGTGGACAATAAAGGTGGACGCGATCAACTTTTAAACGAGTTCAAGGGGGTACTTAAAACGCCTGATAGTTGAGGTGTTCACTAAATAAAACGCTTCAAGTTCAGGGGAGTTTTGATACCTTCTGCCAGCATATTATACTAAAAGTGGGAAGCTCCATAGTTGAAAGTTAGATTACCATTTTACCCTACACTAAATCAAAATATTATGAATTAAATAGTAAATAGGTTAAAAAAAAAAAAAAACCTTCTATCATCATATATATATTATACTAAAGGTGGGAAGTTCCTTAGTTGAAAGTTAGATTACCATTTTATCCTACACTAAATCAAAATATTATGATAATTAATTAAATAGTAAATAGTTAAAAAAAAAACCTTCCATTAAATTGTGTATAAATGACTAATAATTATTACTCCAAAACATTACATTCATTAATTTACTACTCCAAAACGTTACATTGATTCATTTAGAAGCAGCAAAACTGTAACCAAGTCAACGAATATGAAGTGTCCCTATTCTTATTCATTATTCCACCATTTCATGTATTAACTAGCATCCTATTCATATTCCCCACTAATGATCCATAAAACTCTCATTTATAACAAAATTTAAAAAATTCTTATAGCTTTAGAATAACATCCTGGGAAATCAAGATCAGTTTCATATGCTCAATTTCAATATTGAAAAGATGCAACACATGAGGATTTCACAAGCTAATGTGAAGTCTCACATCAGTTTAGAAAGACTAACAAGATTGCAGTTGTCAAACTTCCTTTGTGTTTGACTCCTTCCAGGAGTTTCCTAATGGAGCTAAGTGTCCTTATTTGGACAAAAACCAAATGTCTTTCATTGGATTCTAATATGACATGATCAATTATTTTGTTAGCTACGTACTAATTGTTTCTATTCATCTGGGGTTACTTTGTAGATAATAATCTCCCAATCCTCTTTTTGTGAAGAATGAAAGTTTTATACTTGTGTTGTATTTTGAGGTAAGTCCGAACCTGCCTCTTCTATTTATTCTCACGATATATAACATCCTTGCTAACAAGGGAAAATTTAATGTTAAAAAAGCTATAGTTTCCTTTCATAATTCTTTCCTATTTGCAGTTTTTCTTTGCTCGTGCATTGCAAGATTGTTTGGTAATTTTTCTTTAGAAATTTAACTTCAATTATAATTGTATCAAGCATTTGTGTATGTCTATGGCTTTCATCTAAAAGCCTTAATTATCGGACTGCACCCGTTTGTATTTCGACACTTACAAGATGTTGAAGGATTTATAGACTCATCATCAAATAGAGAGAACAAATGGTTGATTCCTAATTCACTATTATCATTCTCTTTATATACATGACATGAACATTTTTATGCACAATTTTTTCTTAATTTGTGATACTAACATCATCAGCTTTTCTATCATCTAATTATGTGGGGAGTATTCAAGTCTAAAACAACATTTGACATAGCGCAACTTCAACCTATAAAGAGTCACATCAATTTTAATGTGAAAACTTTAAAACTTGTTAATATTAATTATTATAATCATTGTCCATGGATATAAAATCTTATAATTAATAACTTTGATAACTAACAAATATTATCTTTCGAAGATATCATATTTTCAATACTATTATGTTCTACTAAGAATCATAAATATTAGTTGAATAGATTTATCATTCACCATTTCGACCTTGTGTTTTCCTCTTTCAAATTCATCATAATTTACAGTATTCTAATATCAAATATGTTTGTACTGATTAGTGTGGAATACACGTGCAACGCACATGTCGAGATACTAGTAACATATATACATATACACAACCAGAATAACAACGTAGACATACAAATCCAAACTATATATACAAGGTCAGTATCTGAATACTAAACATGGCCCATTGAACAGAAGGAGACTAAAGAATATCTCAAAGTTTCTGGTGCTCACCCCTACTTTTCTGCACCTGCTCGTGGTACAGATCCAAGTACGAGCCGTGGCCGTTGATCTAGAGGCTTGTAGACGCGTCTACTTTATAGGATTTTGGTGGATGCATACATTTCATATATTTAAGTTAAGATAAGGTCGCATAAGATGGTCGCAAAAGGATGTTAATCAAGAACCGATCCCGTCTCAATTGATACTACACTTTTATATGAGGGTTTGGTCATATTCTACATGAACCTCCATATGCCCCAGTCATATGTGCAAGAATAAGATAGCTAAAAACAGAACACAATGATCTCATACTTGCAAGATAATAAAAAATAATTGCAATTTCATTTAACAAAGTCCAGTTAATTATGTTTAATTGATTATATGACAGATATAAGATCGATAAACTCCAAACAATTAAGAAGAATGCTGGATACATATATATATATGTATATCAAGATGCAAGCTTGTTATGAAAAAAAGCCTTCAGTAGGCAAAGGGACACAAGGAGAAGATTCTTCATCTCAGTATGGCACTAATCATAAGCTTGTTCTCTAGAGAAGCAAAGCATATTATCCAAGATAGATGAAGGCAATTATTCTACACAAAATAGTAGTAGATGGAAATACACACATGGTTGGTAGTATAAAATATGACTACACGAAACGATGTGGAGGTGGAATGATGAATGCAGAGAAATTCATCGCCTCATTTGAATCATGACGATTCTTCTCATGCACTCTTCTAATGTAATCAGAGGCCCTACCATCTACACTCTTATTATTAACTGCATACAAGGAGGATTTACCACTTTCAGTTGGCTCAATCAGGTAGGCAATTGGCTTTTTGATGTTCACCGGCTCCTGTGACCTTAAGCTCTCTGGCAATTGTGCTGTTGGTGAGCTTTTGATGAATGTTGCAGGAATTTTATCCACTGGTGCTGGTGCTGGTGCTGGTGCTGGTTGTGTTGCGATTCCAAGGCTCATCCTGGCAATAGAGAGTGATGATAACCTGATGACATTTGTTACCATCTTCATCGACTTCTCACAGAGTGAGTTGTTGCTTTCGCTTTTGTTCTTCATGGAAAATGCTACGAACTCTTTAACTGCCAAATACTTTCAAGAACAGAGAAGGTGATTGCATATATGACAAGCCAACGACGATGGATATATATAATACGTTAGAGCTAAAGAAACTTGCTTCTAAAGCATTGTGAACCTCAGGAATCTCCCATAAGTTTGATCCATCCTAACAGTAACTTTATTAGTGCTAAATCCTTTTCTCATTCATGCAATTAGACGTTTTCTCTATTTCTTTATGTCCAAATGGAACTCAGAAGAATAAAAGGAATATATGCTGCTTGCCTTTCTTGTATCTATAAGCAATTATAGACTTTTGGGATACAATGACTGAAGCTAACACTTGAAGCAACAATATCTGATGATCATATTAGCTATCCACGTGATTAACGAGTGCCCCCCTCCCCTTCCACCCCACCCCCACAAAACGATGTTATTCATGGGCACAAACTAGCTTATCCACTTAAAAGTAACTGGAATAAGATGCCTTTCTACTTTCCATATACCATATGAAGCTATAATTTATTTTTCATTCAGAAGTCATCAGTGCTCTTCAACTGATTCTAACTTTTATGCAAGTTTTCCACAATATCTAGATAATGGATATGTACTGAAGACCATTCTATTCACAGTTCAAAAGTGAGACTCTTAGAAGTTTCCTGAAGCCAGCATATTCAGGATTGGAGCAGATTGAACTTATTTAACAACATCATTTTGCTCCATATGGTTATATGGTTCATATCTTAACAACCATATCATATTTTATTCCTTTCCAGGGTGATACCACTAAACGTCTCACCAATTGGAGAGAACTCTACACTGTTAATAGAAAAAAATGTCACATCCCTAAACTGTTAACAATCAATTTCCAAGCTAAACACCATAGTAGAGGAAGTTAAATCTATGGGTGCTTATTTTGGCCTGTGTTCAGTTCTTCTGTTCAAAACCCTACCTAAGGACAGTCTCATGTTCAAAGGGAAATAATTCACATGGAAGTACAAAAAATTCTTGCAAAGTCTAATACAGAAGTTTGATCACTTTACATTTGTTCATTAATTCATGTTATAGTTGGTATTAACCCCAAGAAAGAGCAAAAAAACAAAATGCTGGAGGAGCTTGGTCAAATACAAGCGAGATGTAGAACATTTCTTGAGTCATAAATCAGTAGGCAAAATCTGGCAATTTGCACATGCTGAAATACTGAACAGAATCAGCAACTGACAAGTTACAAAGAGAACATGTCCATATTCAGGCAGAAGAAATGAAAGAAAAAAACCATCTTTCAAGATTTCATATAAACTATAGACAACTTAAAAACTTTCATAAGCATATATAAAAACGACACTCATCTATTCATTTAAACATGGTTACAAAGTTAAGTCCTAACATAGTTCAGAAGAACACTACATTACTCATCATAAAATTGAATGCAACTTTTCCAGTTGCTCCATTTGATGTCACACCAATTTCTACAACTAGTTAAGAATTCACCACCTTCTACTTTTCTTTACTAATACCGAATAAGATTGTGCAAGTCTGTAGAACAATCAGGAAGAACCTCCCACAGATATATCCCAATCAAAGGAAACATATAAGGAGAAAAATCAAAAGCTAATTCATCCCCTGAAGGATATCTGCTCAATACTTCACTAATGCTACCCTTAATTTGCTCCTCTGTTCAGTTGTTGAATCATATGACAGAACTCACTAGCACTTTTTATGCTCTAGAATGCCACCAGGCCCTGGAATATCCTCCCTTTTCAGCTCCCCAGTGTACATATTTGTAATGATTTTATTTCAGCTATTTCTCATTAATCATTTAGAGTTCTTGAATACTGAACAACTTTGATTAGTTTTCACAACAATTTAAAATTGAAATATAGGGACCAATTCATCACATGAGTGAAAATTAATGAACCAAGCAGGCCTGACGGGCACCAAGAGTCAGCCATTAAATAGAACATAAAAAATTCAACATTCTAAAATTACCTTCAGAGCTACTCTCTTAATGCTCCTAATGAGAAGTTAGGCAAGTGAAGTCCCACAGTTAAGAGTGGTCAATTAGAGATGCTATTAGTTCAGCATGTTACCATATTCTATGCTGTAGAAACGTTGGTGCAATACGGATGCTGTGGGAAATTTCTTGTGTGTAAACACATTCTTAAATTCTCTTGTAGTTAATAAAATAATAATAAAAGAATATGTAACTCCATGCAAGCATTGAATAGACAAGGTTGAGAGGAAACATAGAAGAGCAGGTAAAGAAAAGAGCTACATGATCAAAGTCAATTTATTTATTTCACATCTTCTCCATAAAGAAGAATGATCTTACAACAGTACACAAAAGAGTTAGAAAGATTTGCTTTCTCATGATACAATCTTATCCATATATTTCTCATGATCTTCTCTCTAACAAATAATTGACTTACAATAGCAAACTAGGAGTTCGAAATTTTGTCAGGATAAAGACTTATCAACTAGAAGAGAGCCAAGGATTTGGTGCTACATAAGTGTAACCTTGAAAGTGTTCGCCTGTTGTAGGAGTAGATGCTGGTGAGTCATCCGGTGGCATCGTGGTCCAACATTTGTCAAAATTGGCAGTGCAATCTCTACCAGTTACATCTGGTTTAAACTTAGGCTGTAGTTCTCTGGCATCTAGTTTCTTCCAATTGATTGTCCGGAACCACTTGTGACTTTTGATCTCATCCCCTCCTCTTGGTCCACTGCCTAATCTTTTGGATGGGTCCTTCTGTAGCAACTGTAGGAAAAAAATTACAAGTTGTCGTTCAGTTGAATTACAAGCACTTTTCTAAGAAAGTATGGGCAAGCAGTCAATTGTAGTTTGTACATACTCCTTTGAGCAGAGAGTGAGCTTCACCAGTCAGACGTGGTAGAAGCTTTAGTTTCTCATTGATGATCTTTTCCTGAAGCTTCTTTCTATTTGCATGTGTGAAAGGTGGCTGAAAGAAATGAAAGTCAAAAGTGTTCCAATATACAGAGAAATATCTCTCTAGGAATAATGCAATTTATAGTACATTTCACATAAAATAGGCTCCAAACAATGTCCGACGAACTGTCTAAGCTTGTCACATGCTTTGGCATTCCTCAACACTGCATGATTCTAGTGTCCTAATATTCACAGCAAACAAATGTTCCAACCTACTACTTAGATTACCTGACCAGTCAGCATCTCATACAGAAGGATCCCAACGCTCCACCAGTCAGCATCTTTATTGTGGCCCTTGGACTGTATAATCTCTGGAGCCATGTATTCCATGGTTCCACACATTGAATTTGATCTGCTTGATTCATCAATCTCTTTTGCCAGTCCAAAATCTGTCAGCATGACCTGGGTGGAAAATGAGATGCTTAAGAAGAGGAACGAATCAACTGCAATGTTCTACGGAAAAATGCTATTTCTTATTTCTTTCTTCTTTCATGAATCAATTATGTTTCTGCTATAGAGTACATAGGCAAGGCTGTTACATGTCCATCAGCATCCATGAGAATATTTTCAGGTTTGAGGTCCCGATGCACGATCCCCCTCTGGTGAAGATGTGAAACAGCAGAAACTATCTCAGCAGCATAAATCCTTGCCTGGTCCTCACTACCCAAACCACAACCAAGAGCTGAAGTTAGAAAAGCAGAACACGTATCATGACTGGTTAGTCAATAAGAAATACAAGACGTACCTGAAAATTCCTTGTCTGTATAGATGATAGAAAAGATGTCCTCCATTTATAAAATCCAAAATCAAGTATAGCTTAGACTTTGTCTGCAGCATATTCCAAAATAAAAGACCAAAAAATGATATTGTAAAAAATAAAATCACATCAGAGGTCAAGAAAGCTTGGTCTGAGACTGTAAGGCATCAGTTCAGTGATTTCGGAAATCAAATCACAGAAGCAAAATCAATGACAACGAGTACACCAAAGAAAGACAAAAGCTGTGCTTAAAAAAGACATCGATAAATGGCTGGGAGGAGATTGGGATTGGGGCAAGCAGAAGAAGCTACTGGAGCATCGCTCCAGCTTGCATATTGTGGACTATTAGGAAAGAAAGTAATTTCAAATGTTTTGAGGATAGAAGTAGCACTTTACAGAAGATCACGTCAGATTGTATCTTGCTATTTTGTTTTTGGTGTACAAAGTGCTCCCCCGTAAATGCATAATCAATCCTAGAAGTTTTAGGTTCACTATAGGTTTGTATGTTCTTAGCTTCTTTTTTTCATGCTTCCAATCGCAAACAGGTTTTTCAGTACTACCTAAGTACTGGTCTACAATACAAAGTTGTTACCTGTTCAAGAAAAAAAAAAATTGTCCAACAAATTCTTCGCAAAGATCGCATATGAAACGAAGAAGATTCTGCATCAAAGGCAAAGAATATGGAAACTGAAAAGAAAATAGCAACATAAATTCAACAAAGTTAATGAGCTTCTTTGAAATTGACCAAATAAATCTGCCAAAAGATCCCATCACATATTCAATGATCTGACGAGATTCTAGACAAAAAGGACAGAAGTTCCACTTGAAATTAATTTCATTAGCATCAATGGTGTTAAATAGAAGTGTTAGTAAGTTCAAAACTTGCTCATGTAGTCCCAGGAAAAACCATAGCCTGACAAAGGGTTCCTCCAATTTGGGTGCCCATTTAGGGAAGAAGGTATGGGTGACATCGAAATTCAAACAGATAGGGTTTTCTCTTTCTATGAAAAGATTTTTCCCACATAGAGAGGGGAAAGGAGAAGTTCTCACCTTTTAAGTACTTATGTAACAGAAAATTAACTGAAAGGACAAAAACCATACACCTAAATTTCGCTTCTGATTCAGAACCAAATAATCCCTAATACAGAAGATTATCTTGTTCTTGTACATGAAAAAGAAAATCAGTAACATCAGTTCAGATTAATAGCTAGAATAACACTTAGCTTACTGCCTTAACGTAGATGCACTATTCTCACCAAGATACCCCTGATTATTTATGTACAAACACAACATCATACCCAATATAGTCCACGTGTAGGGTCTGGGGAGGGTGAGTGTACGCAGGCCTTATCCTTAGCTTGATAGGTAGAAAGGTTGTTTTCAATAGACCCTATGCTCAAAAAGAAAGCAGAAACACAACATTTATGAAGACATAAGCAGTAACACAGTAACAATAGCAGGATATATAGTAAGACTATTTATGTAAAACTTAAAATAAATACTTCCAGTAACGTGAAACTGCATAGACAAAATTAGTAAGTCCAGTATAAGCAACCACAACAACCACATACGCAGTTGAATCCCATGGGGTCTGGAGAGGTAAAATATACGCAAATTTGGTAAGTAACTATTACCTGAAAAGAGTATCTAAGCTGAACAATAAAAGGGTGCTCAACTTTGGTGAGAATATCCCTCTCAGCTCTCATATAATCCACATGGTTATTCTTGATAACTGTGTCCTTCCTCATCACTTTCATGGCTAATATCCCATCACCCTCACCACCATAACCCTTCATCCTCACCTGAAAAACCTTCCCAAAAGAACCTTTACCAATCATTCTCAAGATCTCAAAATCCCCTGGCCCAATTTTTGTTACTCCTAACCCCTCATCTCCTCTGATCTCTCCAACACCATTAGCACATCCAGTTTGGTGATTACCCACTACTTTATCACTATCACTTTCACACTCAGAATCAACTTCTTGATGAAAAGGCAAAGGCTTTGAGAGAGTGAACCTTGGAGATGGGCCCACAAAAGAGTGGGACCTACTATGAATGATTTGTGGGTCAGTTAGAAAGTTGGAAGAAGATGAAGCAGATGAAGGAAAGGTAGGGGCACCAAAAACTTCAGAAAAATCAAAGTCTGGATCGGTAGAAGATGAAGAAGAGTCTGGAATTTTGAGATGGGTCAGCTTGTTTGCTAACATGGAATGAATGGCCTTCTTCTGCTGAGCTGCTGACGCCATATTAACAAGAATTCTTGAAACCCCTTTATCAATTGGTCAGCAAAAATAACAAAAATTGCATCTTTACGAGATTTAGGCAAGAAAAGCCAGCTGAGATTGAACTCAGGGCAGGCTGAGAAAGAAAAGGGACTACATCAGCTGGGACTAAAATAAGCAATCAAGAAAGTGAAAGTTTGTAACTTTGAAGGGGGTTTTCTTTGGGGAAGAAGAAAGGGATTTTGCAAATTAGAGATGCATGAATGAACATGTGAAAATGAAAGGGGAGAGAGAAAGACAAGTGGGAAGTGAAATCCAACACGCTGAAAGAACTTCGGTTGTAAATCCAAGTTCGGTGGATTTTATATATTATCGGTCCAATATTAATAATATTTTTAGTTGAATTGATGTATATATCATGCTTATATTGAGTCAATGAACACAAAATGATTAATTGGTATACACATTTTCATTTGATTATGTCTGCTGATATATTTTCACTTTAATTTTAACAATTAATATGAAATTGTTTCAGTTAATTTGATATGAACACTCTATCTAAGCATGTACACTTTCATAAGATTTTGATCACATAAATTTTAGAAATAAATAAGTTCACTTTTAAATAATAATGATATGTATCAAATCGATATGATAGTTTAAGTGTATATTACTTGTTGAGACAAATTCAAATGAGAATCTATGCCTTTGTACCTGGGAGAATAGTAGTCTTATGAATTTGGAATTGTCCCATGAATTGTTATTGACTCAAAAGACAAATCGAGAATTTGTAAAATAAGAACGCACCATTAAAAAAAGAAAGGAAAAAAAATATAAAGTGAAAATTAACCCCTAATCTTTTAAGTAAATAACTCAACATTTAATCAAATGCACCAACAACAATAACAACATTATCCCAATGCCTCAAAGGTTTCCGCCAATTGCGGGGTAAGGGGGGTCGAATGTACGCAGCCTGACCCCGGATGACCCATGATAAGCATCGAAAGTTGCATTGACTAACTGCTATTTCACAATTGAAAGAAGCGCAGACAGTTTAAACATTTTACTTTATTCCATCATACCCCAAAGCCAAAAAATAGTTAATCTTTTGCACAATAAATGTCAACAGATAATATTATATTAATTTTTTAAAATATATACAGAAAACATCTAAATATTTTTATAGAAAGATCACGAGTTTCACGTGCCCAAAATTTTGTAGTGAAACAATAACCAAGAAAAGCTGGATGAGTTATGTTTTTACACCAGCACTTGAGAGATCTGAGAAACCAAGCAGGAAAGTAAATTGCATCCTTCAGACAAATTAAAGGTTCCCCTTTACTAAAAAGTAAGTTTAACAGTTTTTGAATATATAAAAGGTTTGATGCAATGCAATTTTTACGTACCATCAAAGGATATGGTGCATACCTTTCTGAACTATAAGTCTTGAATTTGAACCCTAAATATGAAAAATTATTGGTTGGAGAATGCTTCACCAAATGAGGCCCTACATGACACAAATCCAGAATAATGTAGCTTCAATGTGCATACCGCACACCGAATGGAGACCAAAAAAATGCTAACTTTTACTTGATGTCAAAAGGGAGTGGAAGAAAACAGGTGATAAACATGTTTGATTTGCAGATAAGAGACACCCCATTCCTTACCTGAGCATTCATCATCTATTGAAATGAAAGAAACTGCACATTCTGTACACAATTAAACTGGAAAATTTCACCAAATACAAGAAGCTTATACATTGAACTCGAGGATTAAACATCAAAACTGGAAACTCCTCTCCCTGGAAAAAAACCCCCACCCTTGGAACAAAAAAAGAAAAGGAAAAGGAAAAGGACCAAAAGTGTAAAAGCCAAACCAAGTAAGCTGTTCCACAAGTAGAAAAAGTAACAATAATACAACACCCTTTTGCTGCATCAACTCGTATAAATTTGCAAGCCGCAGAATGGAATGAAATAAGGCGTCCAAAGAATCATGAAAACTACCGCCTGCAGAGAACAGAAGAGGTTAAAATGGTCTTTCTGTATCCTCTCCACTTATGATACAACTCCTAAGTTCAGATCAAGTGGCCTCAAAGCTCCTTGAACTATCTCTTGAACATTTCGATTACGCCTGCAAACCTCTGAAATCTCATCAATCGGAACCACCAGACCATTCATATTCGCTCCAGAGGCTGCATCTGACAAGGCTTGTAAGAATCTAGTCCTTTCCAATTCTGTAACAGCTGTCGATGGAATTAAGGACAAACATTCCTTTGCCCACTCAAGAGCTTTCAACCCATACGCCCGGGTCAATGCCAATAGAGCATAAGTTACCTACAGAGAAAACAGCTCAGAGTAACTCTTGAATGACACAAACTATGTCAACTAAAGAATACTACCTTTCTCTTCACCCATCTGCCTTTTATAGAAAATAATGATTTGTACTTACTGTTTCTAGTCGTGTACTAGGAAGGGCTCCTGTTAGACAAGCAACCAAAATTCTGGTGAGAGTGGGCCCTCGAGGAATAATTACACTGTCCCTTATGGATAGGCAACTTTCTCCGTTTGTGGAGTTCGCAAGATCGAATATGTCGGACAAAAAGTTCAGTATTGAATTGCAAGCCTCCCTACAATCCAGTCAATACTTAAAAATTCAGAACAATCAAAACTTTATAAAACATCAAACCAAATGGATAATAGAATCAATAGAAAAGGGGAAATCCAAATCTAACAGGGCCAGAGTTCCCGTGTAGTTCCTGACAGGGTTATCTAGTAATTATATAGATAAATGGATAATGAAATGCTCCCTCCATTACAATGTACGTTTCTTACTTCCCATTTTAGTCTAATTCAGAAAGAATGCATTCCTAACTCTCTAATTCCAACATTTTACATGGCTTGTTTAAGACCACAAGAATCAAAGGACACCTTGATACATTACCCACGTCTATAGTTTAAGTCCACAAGATTCAAAAAGTCTCCCTTATTTTCTTGATCTCAGTGCCTAATCAAACTAAGACACTCTAATTGAAACAGAGAGAGCATCAAAAGATGATTCTATGCTTGACAGACTAAAATTCAACTACAAGTATACTTTTACTAAAGATGTTGGGTACTTGGTCTCTGTAATGCATATCACAGGCAATGGACTTTGGAAACATACAGTGCCATATCGATGTGGAATGAACCGCTGCCTAAATTGCATTGAGAAATGCAACAAAATATGACAACCAAGGCAGTGAGTATGTGTACCGTCAGCATCAGACGAGCTAATGTCTCATCAAACAGTTCATTCTGATCAAAGTGGTCATGTCCTTTGACTCGGTTCTTGTATCATTTACTCCGTACTTGTTCATATTATCTACATGAAATCCTTTTCCTCCACTCTTTTCTGACAGTTATATTTGCCAATGTCACAAAAACCATAGTATTATTGTGACTAACTCGTAGGGAAGAAAATCGACTTGTGGATGGACTCAGATTTTGGTCTCCTTAGTGATCTACTAAATCAGAGGAGCCTCTAGGAGGTAAACTAAACTACTGACCTAATATTATCTTTCTTGTTAGGATTACAAATTTCATCCACTAGAGATACTCATCAGGATGCATGCTTCAGGCTTCAGCATGTAAAATAAGCTCCACATGAAGTATTACTCAATGAGAATCAAACATGACCGTTGCAGATTGGAAGGTGACACACTTTGCCGGACACTATGAGTCCAAGTATAGAATTCTTGGTGGAGCAACTCCTCTAGGAAGTAAGGAAGGAAGGAAGGAAGGAAGATGTGATTGCAAGATCTGGTGTACAACGCACCACAACCACAGCAGCTTGGACTTGTGCAGCCAAACTACTCAAAGAATTGAAGTTATACCGAAACCATTACAAAATAAGAGGACAAGCAATAGAAATTTACCATTTGTTTTGTCAGAGAAAAGATACTAACACGAGGCATTATAAAAAAATTCATAAAATCGAATGATTGGCTAACACAGATGTCACCAACTCAGTTATAGTCCTGAACTAATTACATATGTAACAGACATGGCACACATGACATGCAGCCACCAGCTTGAGGTCCATATCAGATAGTAAAATATGAATGTTACACTTAAAGATGAAAAAAAGTTTTGCCTACAAAGGTATATATTTGAACAATAGTATTCTAGGCATGTAAGAGATGAATTTATTGGGGCCTCCAAGAGTCAACCATTAGACATTTTTCCTTACAGATTCTACCAATTTATCTCACATTTCTCACAATGTTATGTAACTGTCCAGAATACAAAATCTTCATCACTCTACATGTGTAGAACCAGAGCTTCCTCTTTACATCAAAATAGATTAAAACAGGCAAGAATATTCATGGGGAGAAAAGGAGATAGAAAAGATTTATTTACCTGTGCTGCACTGTGATGCCAACCATGGCACAATCCACCAATGATGGAAACACATTAGAAGGAAAAAATAGTTGAGGACAGTATCGGATACATCGCGATGCCAGCAGAAAACAATCATCTGCTATATCCGGACGGGCAGTGAAATCCTATAACCCACACTTTGGAATTAGCTTATGCGACTAGCAGTAAAATGCAAAATCAAGCAACAGATTGTACCTGAATCTTTGTAAGAAGACATGCTGTATGGCTAAAGAGAGACTCAATGAGAACTTTCAAGTAATTTGCACAGGACGGATCTGAACCAAATATCTGCGGCAGAAGGTCCAACTGTTCCTTAAAAAGGACATTGTAAATTTGGTTTAAAACTCTGCAATGTAAGAATGAGCTCAAATACCTTAATGACTTCACTAGAGAGATAAAGGAAACACGGTTGGTGGTGTTGTCCATATAGTCCTTGTATTTCCTCCAGCATCGCCCCAATTGTAACTCCCATGAGCCTCTTAGAAGTTCGTACCTAATGGATGAAATCATCATAGTTAGGAAAGTTGTAATACCATTTCGTCGTTCTCGGGTTCAGACTAGATCATCCTTGTCTTCAGAGTTCCGAACAGGTCACTTTAAATAAGCTGTAGGGAATATTATCAATCATAATATAAAAGAGCAACATAAAAGCAGTTTGAGATCATACATTTAGTGAATAAGTCAGTAAAACTTCACAGAAAGAACAAAGCAATCAGTTACGAATGTAGATGTCAAGAGGCACAAGAATAAAGTAGAGAAAAACACGGAGCATTATGAGAACGACCATATATTTACAGGAGATGTCTGTCACTACAGCATTTCAGGAATAGGCAGCTTGATGAAAAATTTCCCTGAATTCCTTGGCAGGAGATGGCCTAGATAACTGAACTTACAGCATTTTTACACGCCCGGCAAAGAGACTCCATTGTCCGCATGTCCCAAGCACGACTATGGGAATATCATCAAACACAGCAATTAGGGAAACTTATAATCAAAGGATTCTAAAAGCAATATTTACAGCAAACAGATTTCTTACACATCAAAAATGGCTTTGAAAATTGGCCAAAGTCTTTGAATTGCATCTGCAACTGCTTCTGGGTGATTTACATATCTGCAAATGGTTTCAGAACCAAAATTGACAATATGCAAATAGAATTATACAGATGAAAGACGGTACAAGGAAATTGCCTATACCTGAATATATTTGCAAGCCGATCAAAATGAACTGTTAATTCCCGAGCGTTTTTTTGCCCTAAAACTTGGGGACCTTGATTGATTATCTCCTGGTAGTTAACTCCAGTTATTGGCAAATTGACAGTCAAAAGTCCTTCATAAAATCTTAGAAATGAAAACTTACTTGTAAGGAAGCAACAGATGGAAGGCATACTGCCTCAAGGGCCTTCTTAGCATGTTCAGAAGGAAGTTCTGTAATAACCATACTACAAGAAAAAGGACCAGTATGCTCATTTGGCAGTGTGGGAGGTTAGAATAAGTATTTAACAAGATAAAGAACCTAACTAACTTAGGGATCAGCTTCTAAGAAATAGATAATACCTTAAAGCTTCAACCAGATGCAACGAATCTTCGGCAGAAACTTTGAAGGGACCTTCTCCAATGACTGCCGTTTGGTAAATTTGAAAGAGACCATCTAGTGACCCACAAAGCAGCTTCTTGCAATCTACAATGACAATGCAAAATCTGAACCAAGCTTGAACTAAGGAACTATTAACTATGGCCAGAATGTTAACTCCGAGAAGTAGCAAATTAACCAGGTCATTTATCAGATGTGGTCAGATGCCTCTGGGCGATTTCTAACATTACACACATTTCAGATTTTCATAAGTTTCATATAAAATAAAAGCTCTTTTCATCGTCAGAAACAACCAGATTTACTGAGTAACCAAGATGCAATTTCACAAAATTAAGAAAAGATTGATCCTAAAATTCTCTTCAGAAAAAGGCCGAAAGAACCACTGTCTGATGGAAAGTGGCTAATCAATACCCTTCATCTACCTTTTGGTCTAAAAATACCCGCACTCTATTTCTTGGCACAAGAATACCCCTAGAACTAACATCTTAAACTTGATGACTTTTTCTAATAAAAAATAATTAGAAAGTCAATGGCCTATTTCGATTGGCCACATATATTACTTGATCTAAAAATTGAACCACCCCATTTTTTGAAGCCAAAGTGCCAAACTAGTCCCAAATATTCTGGCCCTAACTTTTGTCTGTTGCAAGTACAAAATATCAATGTCTGCAAGCTGCATAAGAGGCACTACTGCATTTGTTGTTATATCCTGCTTAACAATTCGGTGCAAAGTTGCCGGGACAGCTTGAGCAGGGGATTCAAGAAACAAAATCAGAGGCTCAATTACCTGGCTAGGAGAAGGACTCGGAGTTGCAAGACCTTGTGGTTTTTCTAGAATATTTGCAAGAGTTTAAAATGGGTGGAAATAAAAAAATCAGTGGGTGATTAAGATTATAAAGAACGGGCCAGATAGTAGGGGCAAGTTGGGAATAAAGAGATGGGTGGGATTAATTTTTGAATTAATTAAGTAATATATGTGCCAATCAATTAGGTCGCGGGGATTTTTAAAAATTAGAAAAAACCGTCAAGTTTAGGGTGTTAGTTTTAGGGGTTTTCTTGAGCCAAATAGATTGGGGGTATTTTTAGACCAAAAGGTGGATGGAGAGTATTGATGAGCCATTTTCCATACGATAGGGGTATTTTTATTCCTTTACTGAATTCTCTTTATGAAAAAGTTGTCGCAGGTAAACTAGACGTGAATTTGAAACAAGAGGTATATCAATTTTGAGAAATATTGAAGAAGAATATTATTGAATTGTGTTGTCTACATTATTACATTGAGACCCTATTTATAGATACTATATTAGACTCCTTT
>JAPFFP010000094.1:18477105-18487926 GCA_026153255.1 Solanum medicagineum | reverse complement strand
GAGCAACAAAATCAGGTGGTTGCTCCATATAGATTTCTTCCTCGAGATGATCACGGAGAAAAGCATTCTTAATGCTCGACTAATCAAAAGGTCAATGGATAATGACAATATGAATCATCTCAAAATTACTCTACGAAAGTCACTTTAAAACTGCTCGAAACATGCTTATGACCAAATTATTAGATTTGATGGATGAAAGTGGTCACAAATTGAGAAATAAAATTATATGGGTAGGTTCGGAATGATGACACGGCCCTACTGAGAAGAGAATTATATGGGTGGGGTCGAAATGATGGCACGACCCTACTGGAAAATAGAAATTATATAGGTAGAATCATATTGACGGCATGACCCTACAGCAAAGAGAAATTGTATGGATAGGGTCAAAATGATGGCACGACCCTACGCAAACTAGATTTGATGAGTCACCGAAAAGACGAATGGAACTACGCAAATCAAATCTAGGTCACCAAAAAGACACAGTGCTATGTAACTCAGATATGAGAAAGTAATTCAAAAAATTCACGGTACTACACAAATTGAATATGAGTAGTAGTCTAGAAAAATGCACGGTGCTACACATGATAAATATGAAAAAATAATCACCGAAAAGATGGCACAGTGCTACACAAATTACTAACAGATGTGGGGTTGACACAAAACAACCATAGAAAGTCACCGAAAATTGACGCACAGTGACCTAATCTTTTCGGCTAACATAATCATTGGCTAGATAGGCGGCATATATGGGTCATAGCCGCCTGCCAGCAGCAGAAGCGGCTTTGATTTTCTATCAAGACTGTAGAAGCTCTGATACCATGTGAGAAATATTGGAGAAGAATATTATTGAATTGTGTTGTCTACATTATTACATGAGACCCTATTTATAGATACTATATTAGACTCCTTTTCTAACTAGGATACTATAATATAATCCTTTTCCAAGTAGGATTCTATATACTATAGTTATTCCTATTCCTATTCTAATTAGGATTATATTTACCTATTCCTATTCTAACATCAATATCCACCAACTAGCCTCACAGATATAACTGTCAAAACGGGCTAGCCCAGCTCCACCCCGCCCAAGCCTCGCGGGCCAAGGAATTTGGAGGGCTGCAATGGGTCGGCCCTTTATTTGAAAGGGCCTTGAAATGGCCGGCCCAACCCAACCCTAGTAGGGCCGTGGGTTGGGGCGGGCCAGCCCTTTTCTTTTTGAAAAAATATGTTTTTTTCTTTTTTATCTAAATTTAAACTTAAAATTTTGTCAACATATTAAATTTTTCAACATGCCTTTACAAAATTATATGAAAGAACATAATAATTACAATTATAATATGCATTATAATTATGATCAGTGGTGCTTTTAATTATAATCGCAAATCTGGAATATATAACATCAAGAAATGAGAAGATTTTCAAATTAAATATATCAAACAATGATCATATTTGAGTCATCCTATGACTAAAGAAAAATAATAATCTTTTTTTTACAAATAAATAATAAATAAAATTTGAAAAAACAAACTTGTGACCTAAAAAACAGTTACGCCTTATAACTTTAGTTATTTTAATTCAAATTAAATAAGCATTTTGGCCCATGGGCCGACCCCAGCCCGGCTTCAGTCAAGCCTCAAGGGCCAAGGGCATAGTTGGCCCGAGCTTATAAGCCCTGATTCTAAATGGGCTTGAAAAATCATATCCCAACCCTACCCCAATAAAGGTTAGGGTTGGGCCAGCCCAATGGGCTAAGCCAATTTTGACGGCTCTACTCACAGATATAAGTTAAATTGTTGACAGAACCCAACCATAAAGAGATGAAGTTTCATCAATTGTCAAATATTAGAGATCTCTTACACTTGGGAAAAGGAAAAAGCTAACAAGTGAAATAAAGGAGAAATATTATTGAAAAAAATCAGTTTTTTTTAACGGAAAACAAACTCCCTCTGTCACATAAATTTCCTCTTTCCTCTTTACTGAGTTCTAAAAGGAATGACAAATTTTTATATTTAGTAACAATTAAACTTTAAAAAGTCAGTTTCACCCTTAATGAGATGAATTATAATCATATAAACATCTTTTACTTGCTTTAGACCACAATCAAAAGTCTCTCTTAAATTTCATGCCAAGTCAAACAACACCATAATCACTTTTTTTGGATAGAAGGCAGAATTACTACAAGTAACGCTAACAAGTAGCTAAATACAAATATGAGAAAAAGAACGAAGTATCTACCATTGCATATGTGTCTGAAAGCTAAAGCAGCTGCCGCTGCAGAATCTTCACACATGCTCATGCCACTCACAAGAATATCAATGAGTGTGGGTAAGAATGAGAGTCCACTAGATACAGCATTAAGCCACCTTGAATAAGCTCCGATTGTTAAGCAGACTGGAAATCAGTAAATTAAAAATACAAATGAGAATAGCCACATCTCATCAGCAGTTGAAAGATATCTATAATAATATTTGGCAGAAAATGACAGTATATACCAGATTGCCAACAACTGAGACATACAACCAAGATAGGAATACTCAAAGAGGAGAGGGTGGAGAGTGGACACTCTTAGAGAATATTTGGTTCGTGGATATGGTACAGGAAGAAGAGGAGGACTCCAATGTTGTACTTAAAAGACTACGATATGGTGTGTACATTACTCCTTACTATTTTATCAATTTACATATTGTTGATGAGGTTTATCCATTTAATTATCATATGAAAGTTCAACTTGAATTCTATACCTAATTACCTAGACCAAATATGTGTCTGTGTGAGAGAGAGAGAAAGTAGAGATTGAAAATTGATTTTGGTGCTAATATCAATTAGAATCCAACCACTATTTGGATTCTTAATACCCTTTATACATTTGTGACTGTTATCGGAAGCCACAAAATGCATAGGCTAATTAGCCAGGATATCCCAATAGGTAAATCTTATCAATTAATCCCATAGGTAAAAGAATAAAACGAACCAAAATTGCAGATTATTATCTGGCTTAATGCAATCCCCCCTAAACTACCAACATCCACAAATCCAATCACCACACTTTGTGGAAACAATTACCTACCTGTCTGAAGTAGCTGGGGTTGACGAGGCAGCTTAGGAAGCAAAGACATAATCTGCAAGTAAAATAGTAAGGCAACAAAGAAGAAAAAAATTAACACAATTTCTTAAGTAAAACAAAGTTGAATGGGCATTATTTTCAATCATCATTCAAACCTGTGGCATCACTTCGGCTTCAGTATCAGAAACATAATCTGATATAGCTCTTATACAATACAAGGCAGCCTCTGCAGGACGCCAGTCCGAATTCTGATCTTTTTCACAGTGACTGATGGCCTGTAAAAATTAGCAAATGTTAATATCCAAAAAGAAAAACAATTTTACGGCCAAATAGTGTTAACAAAGACCTTTTTAACTGACTCTGAAACTATTTTTAAGCGAAAAATGTGAATAGTTGATCTCGTATCTGAGACAAAATGTTCTAATGTATTTCACAATTTTCATAAGCAGAAACCAAGGTCAGGAAGTTCCAGTGAGAGGTCATAAAATAAACAAAACCCAAGATCTCCAAGAACCAAATGAAAACAACAATTTCTAACCTTATGTTGTTTTAGTCTGCCTTGCTCTACAACTGCTCTATCCTTTTAGTAAGATTACAACAAGTTGAATTGTCCAGAACACAAGGACTTGAACTGACTTGAAATTTGTGAGAAAATTGCATAAAGGAACTTTTTGTCAAAAATCCACAGCTAAGTGCATGTACAATGTATCCAAGAGTTTTTTTCTTTGCGGAGATCCGATAGCAATTCCAGCTGAGCAGAAGGCTATGCCCCCTGGACTTCAGGCTTTAGGTTTTACTTGGAGTAAGAACATCTGATATGTTAAGTAATAGAAGATTGCGGCACAATTTTTTTTGATATTATCACGACTTCATGTACGTACAATTGATTTCTTAACCGTGCTAGTGTAAATCGGTTGTTAAATATCCAATTCAAACAGATCAGCTGTGTAGAAATTTTGTACTCTGAGAGAGAGTCGAAACAAATTGTCTTTATACACAAGACTTTGTTAGAAAAAGCTGAGAAACAACACGAGTAAGCCAGGATGACCACCACCTCTAGGACAGGCCAAATCACAAGTTTACGGGCAGCAGCTTTACAGTTACACTACAACTGACTCAACCTTTTGGCAGGCATCAACAAGGACTCTCTCAGCAAGCAGAACCAGCCTTTAGTAAAAAAAGAATTTGTACAAATTCTAGAACAATTTATATAAGTCAGTTTCACTGACGTACCAAAGCTAATTAATGTAGTCAACACGTCCACAACCACAAAGGGAAGACTTCAAGGTTAAGTGCATTAACCTAGTTTACTCTCTCAGAAGTGGTGGGTTAAACTTTTTTGGTCCCTATAATCTGGTGGCTTACATTTGGTACATTAATTTGAGAAAGTCTACCATTTCTCCAGGATTACAGTAGTGGTACGCACCTCAACTAGCTTCATATAGAGAATTTTCAAGGTAGATTCACCTCCTAAAACCAGTGCTGCATCAATCAAGACATCTGCAACAGCTGACACATGGCAGCATCACAGAGTGAGTTAGCATGGTGGAATCAGATCTCTTACGTTTCTTCTCAACACAATAGTTTATGCATATTCAGGATTGATTTTTTTACAATTTCAAGACAACATGGTAATAAAGAAAGTGCCATCAATGAAATAACTGATAAGGTGCATAGATAGTACAGATTGAGCTAGACACTTACACACATCAATAAGTTAAGAGACTAGCTCTTTGAGAAAATACTATGCCTTTCAGAGCAACACAACAAACCAGTCAAATATAAGCTTATATATGCAATAAAACCATTACTGTCCCCAATACGAAATACATTTTTCGCTCTCTAAAACAACAACATATCCAGTGAAATCCGACAAGTGGCGTCTGGGGAGGGTAAAATGTACATAGACCTTACCACTACCTCATAGAGATAGAGAGGTTGTTTCCAAAGAAAAGAAATCCTAAATGATATAACTTTCCGGAGAATATTCACACCAAAAAGTTTGGTGATCTTTATTAAAATAACAACGTAAAGCACAAGAGAGAAGATTCCGGTAGTGATTACACAAGTGGGGGGCATATATAAGACATTTCGATGAAGTTCAAGATATTAAGAAAATTGTCTTTACTAGTTCTAGATCTTGATAGCATTGGCAACGGAGAGGCATTAAGCAGAGTCCACTACTTTTGCTTCTGCATTTTAATTTTGGTAGTACTTTCTCTTAAGAACAACGTGATAAGGTCATTGAACATTATTTCCTACATTTCCTACGTTGGCGTCAACCCTTCAACATTGTCTTTTTGTATTGTTATCATGACGAACTAGTCTATAAACTTAATGTTTAGTGCAAGACTTCCTTAGAACTAAAGGTCATCTTCATGACTTCATCAATACTAAAACTAAGGTTAAAACACAAAGTAAAAGCACCTAAAAGATGTTTCCTAACCATAATACATTAAGGCAACACGTAATATAATCTTCCCATTTAGGGCCAAAGCGTCCTCTATAATAAGAAACTGCCAGAAGCTCCAAAAACCCAACTTCACCAATTAAATATAATCCCAGTTCATGAAGCAACAAAAAATTGACAATTTCTTTTTTGAGATATTTGGGTGTCCGAATCAACTTACACACACCTCGACTAATTCCATGAGAAACCTGCGTCTACCCACCAAGGTAAGGACAGATAGGAAAAAGTCACCTAGTGTGTTGTCTATGCCGAGATTTGAACCTCAATTCATCGAGATTTCAAGTTGACATCTCGAACATAATCCTGTTGTTGGTAATGGCCTTGGCGAATGACTTGCCACGACGTGACTTCATGATTTTCAACTCACTGCACTGACCACTGGGCCACACCCTTAAATTTCATCTTTTATCTTTTGGGGAGGTGGGTGGGGAGTGCATGGTTAAACATGCATGAAGCCATGACCAACAATGGATGTTTAAGCGTATAAGCGGCGACATAAAGTTAAAATTTTTTTTTTAAAGAAATCAAATTAATTTTAGGGCAAGAGGGAGATGGGGCAAGGAAATTTCACTAGGTGAGGAGGGAGATTGTCACATCTCCTAAAAAAGGGGGAGTCCTTGGAATTAAAGGTTTAAAAGTCTTTAATAAAGTTTTATTAGGCAAATGACTGTAGGTTCAAGGATGGAGATACAAGATCAATGGAGGGGAATGATAGTTGATAAATATGAGATTATGGAAGGGATTGGAGAATTAGGGATATCACTTTGCCTTACAAGTGTGGTTTGTGGATGAATATCATGAAGGGATGGGATTATTTTTGGCAAAATATTTCATTCAATGTCAGAGATATTGGGCGCATAGCAGGTGTAGACACATATTATGGAAGGATGAACTCCAAAGATTCTACAGAGTATCTCGTCAAAGAGACTTGACAATTCAGCAATTAGAGAGACACATGTGGAGAGACATTTTGGGACTTGAGATTTAGAAGGGAATATCAAAATTGGGAAGTGCAGAGTTTGAAAGAATGTCAGCCTTCCTACATAGGTAAGTCAATCAGGTTGATAAGCCCAATACCTAATGGTGGGGCTTGGGGAATAATATACTGCTCTCTGTGAAGTCTTTTTGTGAGAAACTTTTGATTAGGAGGAGCATGTTTTTCCATGGAATGCAGTATGGCTTCCAAAGGTACCGAGGAAGGTGTGCTTCTTCACATGGCTAGCTGCTAGGGGTAATTTTGACAGCCAGAATCTTAGAAGGCAGAAGTTTATATATATCAGCTGATGTTAAATGTGTAAGGAGGCAGGCGAAATAATGAATCATCTCCTTCAACATATTGCGGGCTTACCATGAGATTATAGTGGGATATGTTTAGGTGGGTTGGCACTCCATGGGCAATGTCAAAAATTGTGAAAGACTTCTTTGTTGGCAGAAAGAGCAGAAGCTGAAGTGCTTGGAACATGATTCCACTAGCATTTACGTGAATTGTTAGGAGAGAGAGAACTAGGAGAGCTTTGACGGAGTAGAGTGGAGTTTCTCTATGTTGAGAAGTACTCTCCGTTCCCTTATTTTCTTTTGGTGCTCACAGAAAATTGGTTGTAATATAGACAATTGGGTGGAGTTTGTAGAGAATCATATCTCCTTGTAGATTCTTTATCTTTTGGTATACACCTTCTATACAGCCAGTTTGGTCTTCTTATGAATATATATATATATGTAATTACTTGATTGAAACAACAAAAAAAAAAGAGTCAAGGACACAATCTACAGAACATATGGTACCATATCTTGTCTGCTTAAAATCTTTCTGGTCCTCCATGGAGATATCAAAGTAATCCTGAGGATACTGAACTCTGAAAGTAACCTGAGAGTGAAAATACAAACATAAACATAAAATTGGAGAATAATGGGCAAACAATCTATGCGATTATAAACTAAGGGTATCACATCCCGGATGAAATTACAATATTTTTTTTCTCCTGAAATAATAAGATAGGTATGAAGCCATGCACGATAAGTTAAACGCAACAAATCTTACATGTCTAAACCAAACTGCCTGCTCTTAATTCCAGAGGACTCACCAAGGAGACGAGTGATTCATACGATGGACGGAACACCTGCAACCTACGAGTTTTCTCTGCCTCAATGGAAGTTTCATCGCCGAAAGCTCTATATGACTCCCTGAATAAGTATAATTTTAGATGCAAAAAGTTGTTTTGCAGCAAATAGACTGATTTGAAAGTTCTTCCAGCATTCACCTTTCTGTCAAAATCATCTGAAGATTGTGCCAGAAGTTAAAAGTCATGGAAGCAATATCGAACTCAGGATGTGAAGCAACTTCAAGTAATGCATGTACAATCAGCATTGATTCATCAGAACCTGAATACAATTGTATACATAAATAAGAACAAACATCACGTACTTTTTAAGCACACCAAGGGAAGTCAAAGAAAAAGAAATTACATCTGGAAAGAACTAAGAAAGAGAGGAAGGATAGCTACCACTGGCAATCAACTCAACATATGCATCACCCATGTCAGAAAACAAACGAGCAATGGCTTTAATATCCTCCTCATCCTAGAAGTGAAGAGACAAACAACAACGACGGTCAAATAATTAAGAGAAAAACCACTTCTACAACCAAAAAAAAAAAAGAGGAAATACCAAACAGCAACTTTAAAGCTCAATAACTTATCATGATCATTGCAAAACCCCTTCACAATGGCATTGTGTTTTTTTTTTTTTGATAATTGGTAACATTGTATTCTTCAGCATTAAGGATATGCTGGAGACCTTAAGAAAAATAGAAAAGGACAATAAGAGCAATACTTCCAAGGATCCTAAGAAATCTAAAAGTTGATCAGATAATATAGATAATATAGATAATATAGGTCAGATAATAAATTTGATAGAAATATGTAATCATTCCTTTTTGGAGGTAGCCAACATACACTTTCAATCTTACCAATTTCAAAAGGAAAAAAAGCATTCACAACAGAGAAACAGATGGAAGATAGTGAAAGTATAAGCAAGGGCATATACTCCCAAGAACATCATAAATGTGGATTGGCAGATAAGGATGGTGTTAGGGAAAAGCAATGACTTCTTATGGTGTTAGTTTGTGGAGGGGGATTATAAAGAGGAACACTTTCCCCTAAGATATATACAATTCAGAGTGGGTAATAGCAGAATTAGGTTATGGAAGTGATATTGTGCGATGAGAGTACTCTGGAGGAAGCATTTCCTCCTGTTTATAATGTAGTAATCAACAGAAATACACGAGTTCTTGAATATCTGAAGTGGGAAAACCATGAAATTATATGGGTGATGGGACATAATTTTCACAAGGCTATAAGAGACCGAGAAAGGGGAATGGGCGAAGGTTTTTTTACCAGAATACACTGGCCAGTATGATTGGGCATAGTATGAGCTGGACACACTAGACAATACAGCGGATGTATGGAGGTGGGGGAGAGTGGAAATGGTTCTTACACTATCAGATTTTATTTCGAGCTTATTGGTGGGAGAGGAACTTATATTTCCTCATGATGCTATTTGGATCCTTTAGAGCACCAAGATAGATGTATTTCTATGTGTGGTTATTAGCAAAGGTTGAGATCTTCACAACAAAAAATTTGAGAAAGAGAAGGATCACATCTGTCAATTGGTGTCTTATGTGCAAAACACAGGTGAAGCTGAAGAACATCCTCTATTGCCTTGTAAGTGTCTAAATGGTTGTGGCAGGTAATCCTTAATTTGTTTGAAATGCAATGGGTGATACCAGAGATAGAGCTGTAAAGTTGAACTCACATGAGGGAGAGGAGAAGTCCAGGGCATGAAGTGTGACCCCTTTAGCAATCATGTGGGTTATTTCAAAAGAGAGAAATAGGACTTCGTAAAAATGTGAAGTGGTTTATTTTCTGTCGTTCGGTGTACTTATGAGGTCCCTATTTGCAAAGAGGATTAGATCGCTTTCAATAAGAACCATATTTTGATGCAAGTTCTCATCTTTTGGTATACGACTTGTACACAGGACTTAACCAATTAATAATATATTTTACCTTGTCAAAAAGAAAGAAGATAGGACTAGTATGGAAAAGGGGAGAGGAGCAGAGTAGTTTATGCTGAAATTTTAATATAGGAGTTTGCAAATGAGGGGTAGGAGGGAGTGTCCAGAGGAACTAGGTAGGTGTTGGATACTGAAGCACCCAAAAGGTACCTTGCTTGACATGGTTCTTGTACGACACACAACTTTAACAATTCAAACAGGAGGAAAAGGATGGAGGGTGGTTAATGACGCTGTCTAAGGGTTTATAACACATTTATAGAACCTGGAAATATCTATGTTTGATGTAACCTCGGTGATACTGTTGATGGTGGCAGAGGCAATCACTTGTTAGGGAACGCAAAGATCAGTAACAGAACAAAACAGTATGCAAGACCATCGTACATTTGTAATACTACTTGGAACAAGAGAAAAAGAGTATGTCCCATCATAGTAAAAAGGATATACATGCATAGAATTTCCCGAATATATATTCTTTTGTGGAAAAAGAACGAATACTTAGAACAACATAACAGAGAATGGTAGTTGAGCCCCCCACTCAATCTGTAAATAGTTTTTGACACCATCTCGGAGTGACATCAATGAATGAACTTGACTCATCAAAACAAAAAGAAATCCCAAGAACAATAGCTAAATTTACTTTCAACTGATTGCAACTAGAGCACTGCCAACCAATTTTGCATAATGGTAGACTGCGAAACAATCAGCAGGAGACCAAGTACATCACCACATAACATCCTATGGAATAAAAACATGTGCATAGAAGTAATATGCCAGACATGAGGAGCTAAACTTTTTGCAACTAGTAAAAAGCTTTTCAGGGAACTCAATGGCCTAGAATGAGATTTTGGGGAATCCCCCAAAATGGGACCCCAGAAGGAGAGGAAATGGAAATAGTAAACATCAACCATAAAATGATCCAATCATTCAAAGTGTCTTGAAAGGAAGTGTATTTTAAGTTTTTTTTAGCATCAAAAGACAAAAATGACCACAACAACACGTTGGCAATCTGATCACAATATACTATTCTGACCTTAAACATATTTTCTTTCAGATGCCTTCCAAAAAAGAACAACAAATTTCTAAATGTCTAGACGTTATGTAAGTTTAGGAAACGAAAAAGATTGGCCAATCAGAACCTCACTGTTCAATGCACAAGGTATATATATATATATATATATATATATATATATGTGCTTTTGTGTCGCGCACCATATTTTC
>JAPFFP010000094.1:18454220-18472722 GCA_026153255.1 Solanum medicagineum | reverse complement strand
GTCTCTCGGGGTTGGGGAGTTCATGTTGATAACATGTTAAAATAGAGAGAGAGAGAGAGAGGGAGAGAGAGAGAGAGAGAGAGAGAGAGAGAGAGAGAGAGACGTCGAGAAGTCCAAGAAGAAGGAACCTTCCACGAAGAGCTTAGGATCATACCGCTGCGTGGGACTCATTATTTCTGTATCCCCTCCCCATATTATGTATCCCCGTTAAGTTTATTCATAAAGGTTGTACAAATATTTTTGGAGCAATGGAACGTCTAATTGCATATATATCCTTCAGATCGTTAGGCCTACCCTTGGCACAAAAGGGTCACATATCTGTTTAGGACACATAATATCTATTTATTTGGTATGTTTTATAACTGTTGTATGATTATGTTGCTATGTTTTAAGTCTTCTAGCCCAGTCCTTTCGAAGATTTCTAGAATCCCTTAAGCATATAAATCAAGTCACTATCAAAAGAACGTGCAAATACTCTTCGACTCTCAAGTTTCTCAACAAAATCAAACCCACTCTCAAAATTAATCACCATCAAAGTTCGTCCAAATACTCTTGATATCTCAAGTTTTTCCATAAAATCGAACTTCACTCTCGAAATCAAAAGATAATTTTTCATTTCATTTCGAAAAATAGTCAAGATTCTGAACTACATAAGGTCTGATTTCTCCTTCGTGAGATACGTAGGTAGCCTCTTAGGTCCGACCCTCCAGCTTTCTATAAGCATATTTTCCTCCAGCTTTCTATAAGCGTATTTTCCTTCAGCTTTCCATAAGCGTATTTACCTCCAGCTTTCTATAAGCATATTTTCCTCTAGCTTTCTATAAGCGTATTTTCCTCCAGCTTTCTATAATCGTATTTTCCTCCAAACTTTCTATAAGCTTATTTTCCTCCTGCTTTCCATAAGCGTACTTACCTCCAGCTTTCTATAAGCGTATTTTCCTCCAGCTTTCCACAAGCGTATTTACCTCTAGCTTCCAAATTTTATTTTCCCCAATTTTCTAGAGGTATATTTTCTCCCAACTTTCCAGAAGCCTATTTTCACTCAGCTTTTCAGAAGCGTATTTTTCCCCCAGCTTTCCAGAAGCATATTTTCACTTAGCTTTTCAGAAACATATTTTTCCCCAGCTTTCCAAAAACATATTTTTCCTTATCTTGGCCCAATCTACATTATCAAATGCAAGAAAAACTTACTTGGCGCAAATCGATTTCCTGATCCACTATTTCCAAAATCATATAGGCGAAGTCCTGCCTATTTACCACATCCCGTGCATCTGTGGGCTGGTTTACTCTCAAATAAAGCAACAATTGTGTGCTTATCGACATGTGTGTTACCTTCTATTACCTACTAATTTGAAGAAACTAACTTATTTGCTTTTGAGTAATTCCTCTTACAAGTAATTTAGAATTGATCTGTGTTGATAAAATCCAGCCGATCGTCCTTATTTCATCAGATCTAGAGATCCCCCTGACCAAAACCAACAGAAAGAAAAATGGCAGACCGCAATGATGATGTGAGCCTGACCGGGATTACTGTGGCAGATCCCATTGTCGCAAAACAGAATGAATTAATTGCAGAGCTGATGCAACAGATTGCTGACATAAAAAAGGAAATGAGTAAGACTCAGGGATCGACAAATTTGGACATCACTGCTAATCCTCCCGTTCCAGACAGCGGGAGGCCCTCACTTCATTTTCCTTCTCCTCATCGGTTTATTCCCATCTCAACAAACCCACTGATTACCCCCGTTCAAGCTTCTCCTGACGTAGGACCTTCTACTCTTCAGAACCTAGATACTACCCAAGCCTGCAGCTCCTCTCAAATTGCCCATGCTACTTAAATAATCCATCCTGAAAATCGACCCTCAGACCAATACAACCCACCTTCCACCCAAACTGTGCCTCCGAAGATCCCTTTCCACATCACAATCCTTACTAATCCACAAATTCCTCATGCCGATGTCGACCGTTATGAGAAGAAGGAAAAAGAAGGAAAGGCCAAGGAAGAGATGGCCAAATTGGGTATAAGGGAAGCAATTGCCAAAGCTATGAAGCAATTTCACTATGCACCTGACATTGTGGGTCTGGATTACAAGAATTTGTGCATTCATCCATATTTGAACCTGCCGGAAGGGTTCAAAATACCAAAATTCGACACTTTTGAGGGAAGTGGAATTCCCTTGGCCCACTTAAGAGCATATTGTGATCAGCTGGTGGGTGTTGGGAAAAATGAAGCATTGCTGATGCGACTTTTCAGCCAAAGCCTGAGCAGGGAGGCCCTAGAATGGTTTACCTCCAAAGAAACGAACCAGTGGGCCAGTTGGAGTACCATAGCCAAAGACTTTGTCGAAAATTTCGCCTATAATGTTGAAATTGTACCAGACCGTTATTCATTGGAAAGGATTAAGCAGAAGTCGAATGAAAGTTATTGAGAATATATCTACAGATGGAGGGAAAACGCCGCCAAAGTGCGTTCTCCCATGTCGAAAAAGGAAATTATCGAAGCATTCATGCGCTCCCAGGAACCAGAGTTTTATGAAAGGATGATGCTGCTTATCGGAGCAAAATTCGCAAACATAGTCAAAATCGGGGAGAATATCGAAGATAGGCTTAAAATGGGCAAGATAACCCGTATATCGAATTTAATAGGAGCACCCGGGATGGTGAGGAAAAGGGAAGAAGATGTGTTAGTTGTCTCTGGCGTACAAGACAAAAGGAGAACCCCTAGCATCCACCCTAGAAAATTCACATCCTCTCAAATCCATTTTCAACCTACCTAGAGTCCATCCACTGCTTTTCATGCTCAATCAGAATATCCCCTTCACCCACAAACTATCAAACTGTTCCTCCCCAATATCATTCCCCACAATATCCAGACTACCAATCTCCGCGGCCAAACTGCTTCCATATACAACCAACTTATCAAAATCTTCCTACCGATTACCCAAGATTCTGGACTCCTACACTTCCCCGTTGAAACTACCCCAATCACCATCAAGCACCACCAACACCATAAAATAACAATAATCCTCCTCACCCAAACGCAGATAGAAAACCCCAAGGGTATTCACTCCACTCGCCGAAAGCCGGACAAAGCTATTTGAAAGGTTGTCAGCTGCAGGATTGATCCAGCTTATTCCTCCAAAACCCATGGATGCTAATTCTCGTTTCCTTAGGGTTGACCGGACATGTGCTTACCACTCTAACGGTATCGAGCATGACACTGAGGATTGCATAAATCTGAAGCACAAAATCCAGGACTTAATTGATCACGACATGGTTGTTCTTTGAACCACTGCTCCCAACGTCAACAAGAATCCTTGTGATAGAGAGAGAAGATCGGTGCACAGCTAAGAAGATAGCGCCAGATGGTAGTCTGGGACAAGATTTGGTATATGCATCACTCACTACAGTTAGATGACCAACCCATATGCTATCAAGAGATGCTATGCCCTGAGATCTGAACATTTCTTTTCCTGTAATTTTATTATTTCTTGTAATCATTTCTATGTTTGTTATCCGATTATATTTAATGAACTACGTTTGACATGAATTCTCAAGAATGAGATACGTAGGCGGCCTATGTCGGCCTCGGTCATTTTCTTATTCAAAATCTGTATTTTTTTCTACCCTCTTAAGAGAAAAACTACGTTTGACCTGATTCCTATCCCAACAGTATACGTAGGCGCCACAACGGCTCGATCATACTCCCAGAAAGGAAACTGGGATAGAACTCAAAAATTTTGAAGAGGTCTCTTATAACATATCGAAGTTCAGAGCATGGTAAAACTTTGATTGGGATAGAATTTTTGAGAAAGATCTCAAAAATTTTCAAGGTGTTTCTGGTTAGTTGTCAATCCTTGACAACATCTAAACTGGGACAGAAATTTTGAGGTTACCCTCAAAATTTCGCTGGGCATCGATACAAATACAAAAGTAGTCTTAAGAATCCTCATCCTGATCAGGAATTCAGGATAATCGCGACATATCAACGTCAAAAGTCAAACGGGGTAGGAGATTAAAGCGATTCATCAATAACAAGATGAAGAGCAGACAACCGAAGAATCAATCCAGATCAATTTATTTTAAAACTAATCAATTTTCTGTGGATGTAGGAAAATTTGGCATGTCTTACCTCCAAAAGAACGGCTGAGGAGCTCAAGTTACCAACAATTTATCAAGATCAATTCATTTTAAGATTAATAAATTTTCTGTGGATGGAGGAAAACTTGCGCAAGAGAACAACTGAGGCGCTCAAGTTACCAACAATTTGTCAAAGACCAAATTATCATTTTGAAACTAAAAATTTCCTGTGGATGTAGGAATTTTTGCAGGTCTTATTCCAAGAGAGCAGTTAAGGTGTAAATAGTTTCGTCTCGCTGAGGGAAATTTTCGCAAAAGAACGACCGAAGCGTAAATAGTTCTGTCTCACCCAGGTTACCAGCAATTCATTTTTAACTAAGAAATTTTCTTTGGATGCAGAGAAATTTTTGCAGGAATAGCTGAGACGCAAACAGTCCTGTCTCGCTCAAGTCGTCAAAATTCGACAGCTAGATTCATTTTTTAGACTAAGAAATTTGCTGTGGATACAAGAATATTTTTGCAGGTCTTATCTGCAAAAGAATAGCTGAGACGCAAACATGTCCTGTCTCGCTCAAGTCGCCAGTCATTCGATAGCTCGATTCATTTTTAACTAAGAAATTTTCTTTGGATGCAGAGAAATTTTCACAGAAAATTTTGCAGGTCTTATTTACAAAAGAATAGTCGAGACACGAATAGTCTCGTCTCGCCCAAATCGCCAGGCAATTTTCATATGTTTTATCTACAAATAGAAAAGCTGAGACGCAAATAGTTTCGCCTCACTCAAATCCCTAGCAATTTATCACATCTCATGCATTACGGAGGGAGTCAGTTTATGCAGTTTATTTTCCAGCTTATGCAAGAGCCAGTCTATTTTATTCCCGACTGCCGAGAAGGCCGTCACATATTCGTTGCCAACCAGGTTATTTTATTTTCAATTGCCAAGAGGGTCATTACATTGCATATCCATTGTCAAGAAGGCCATTACATATTCATTGCATTGCTAAGAAGGCCATTGCATTGCATATTCATTGCCAAAAGGGCCAGTGCATATTCATTTCCAAGAAGGCCATTTCATAATCATTGCCAAGAGAGCTATTACATATTCATTGCCAACAAGGCCATTACATATTCATTGCCAAGAGAGCCATTACATATTCATTGCCAAAAAGGTCATTACATATTCATTGCCAAGAAGGTCATTGCATATTCATTGCCAAGAAGGCCATTTCATAATTATTGCCAAAAGGGCCATTGCATTTCATATTCATTGCCAAGAGGGCTATTATATATTCATTGCCAAAAGGGCTATTAAATCTTCAGTGCCAAGAGGGATATTATATATTCATTGCCAAGAGGGCTATTAAAACTTCAGTGCCAAAAGGGTTATTACATATTCATTGCCAAGAGGGCTATTACATATTCATCATCAACCAAGTCATTTTATTTTTCAACTACCGAGAGGGCCGTTGTATATTCACTGCCAAAAAGGTTATTTTAGTTCCAACCGCCGAGAGGGCCGTTGTATATTCACTGCCAAGAAGGCTATTTTATTTCCAACTGCCGAGAGGGCCGTTGTATATTCATTGCCAAGAAGGCTATGTTATTTTCAATCTCTAAGAAGGCCATTGATACCACCGTCAAAAAGAATATTTTATCTCCGACTACCAAGAGGGCCATTGTATATTCACTGTCAAGAAGGCTATTTATTTTTATACTGCCGAGAGGTCCATTGTATATTCACTGCCAAGAAGGCTATTTTATTTCTATACTGCCGAGAGGGCCATTGCACATTCACTATCGAAAAGGTTATTTTATTTTCAACTGCCAAAAGGGTCATTGTATATTCATTGCCAATCAGGCTATTTTATTTCCAACTGCCAAGAAGGCCGTTGTATATTCATCACCGACCAGGTTATCTTATTTCCAATGGCCGGGAGGGTCATTGCACATTCATTATCTATCATGCCGAAGAACGTGGCCATTTTATCTCCAGCTGTCGAGCCATCACATGATCATCACCAACAAAGATTATTTTTTATAATTGATTCATTGTCTACTATGCCGAAGAGCGTGGCCAGCTGCCGAGATAGCCACGACATAATTATCAAGGCTATTTTTATTTCAAATTGCTACAAGAACCTTACAATGGTTTCCTAATATTGATTCATTATCTATCATGCCAACGTGGATGTTTTATCTCCGACTGCCGAGATAGCCACCGAATGATCATCAATGTTATTTTATTTTTCAAGTTGTTGAAAGGACCATATAATGGTTGCCTCATATTGATTCAATATCTATCATGCCGAAGAGGAGAACGAATATCGAACATGGTAAAAGATGACATCTCTAGTTCAAGATATATTTTACTAACATTTTGTTTAGACATGTTGAGAGCATCCGAAAGGATGAACTCTCAAAGAAAACCACAGGTGTGGACGCCATCAAGTAGGATGCAGCATAACATGAAACTTTTTCTTAGCAGCGAACTGGGACGTAGTCTGAAGAGGGGCGTCAAACCTTTCGGACACGAGTTGGGAAGCAACTACCACTACCATCTAACCACATCCCTGTCAGAAGGCGTGTGCGTCTTCGTGTGAGTCAGTTAGTTTTTTTTACAGTTTCGCCTTTGGGTACTATCAACTCTCACTGAAGGCAATCTTCCAATCCGAGTGACGATATACCAAGAATTTTGGAAATTATATCCGTGTAAGTTCTCAATTATGAATGTGATGAGCTCCATATTTGTGATTAAGAGGTTGTAAGCCTCTTTTTCACTATTCATTTTGTTTGTCACTCCCCCTGAACCAGAGTTCATCTTCGAATAAGGGATTTCCTCTTCAAACGATAGAGTCGAACTACAAGCAGCCTGGTTCCTGGGTCCAAGGATATGTAGGCGGGCTCAACTTTGAAAACTTGGCTGCATTCCAACATTCACTCTTCAAATCTCATTCCCAAGCATTCTAATATTTCATAATTCGATAATGAGATAACTTCTGAATTCTTTCAGACTCGTGCGCAAAATCAAGCATTTTGAACTACAAGTGGCCTGAATTCTCATGCAACCTGAGATATGTAGGAAACCCAAAACTGGGGGTCCAGCCATAATTTCTCATAGTCCGTATCAAGAGTTTTTCAGAAGCCAAAATGTGGTCGGCTAAATATTGAGTTAGTCAAGTTTCTTTGTCCACGATCTCTTTTATCGATCATACCCAAAGAAAGGGACAGCTGTTGACACCTAATTTTTACCCTCCATTGCATCAAATTAATCATCGAGTTTTATTTTTATGTTAACGATTTTTAAACAATTTTTTTTAAAAAAATAATAACAATATAGGGGCACGTAGGGGGCACGCGCCCCCAGTTTCCCATTTCCTCTTCCTTCTTCCCCTTCACGTGACCCCGACCCTTTATTTTTTCCCCCATCTTCTTCTTCGTCTTCCCTCAGAAAGAGAAAAACTAGAGCCAAACACCATTAACGGCTCCCTCGACCTTTCTCCTTTTTTCCTTCTTCTTCATTCTTCCCTCGAGCAACCAAGCCAAACCCCAAAAACCAGGTGGAAAACAAGCAAACCAAGAGCAATCATCAAAATTCAAAATATGCTCTCACGCGTGTCGTATCCTTCAACGTTCTCATCCCTACGCGTACCCCGACAACCCCTCACTTTTTCCTCTGTCAAGTTGACCGACCGCGCTCCCCCACATTCCTAATGCATGCGTCTCGAACCCCTCAATCTGCTCTTGGATATGGGATCCGTTGAAGATTTAGGAACAAATCTCCGAGATGCTGTTGTCCCCCAAGAAAATTTAAACTTTGAATTCAAAAATCGATCCCAAGAGTTTCTGATTTTGGCCCTGCGTTTTTCCCTTTATAACTCATCTTCTTCACATTGGGAAAGGAGAGAAAAATCATCTTGAAAAAATAGAGCAATAACACTAAAACTCCCACTTCGATACTTAAGCTAATTTCAGAAAACCCATATAATTTCGAAGCCGAAATTGTTGAGGTTGAAACGAATCAGTCTTCGTTGGTGGTAGACTCCGACAGCTTGCTAAAGTCCCAGACTCGCTGCACTGATATAGGTAATACTCTAATCCTGTTCCTCATTTTGAGTTTTGTATATTGCGGTTAATGTGATTACTGAAGTTGTCTCGAGATTATTCATGTTTGCACCAGTTAAATTCTGACTGGAAATGCTCTATTCCAGCTGGATGATGTTGTGGCTTGCTGTGTTTATAATTCACATCTGTTGAGTTGCTATGAGTCGAAACTAGTACTGAAATGATTGGGTTCCCAAATCTATACTATAATACTCGGATTTAGTTTGTTAACTCATTTTAATGATGGTGTTGTTAAGAGGGATGGTAGATATGGCTTGCATAGCCTGTTGTTGTTGTCATTTGACTGCTGCTTTGGTGAAGTTCTAAATACTTCAATCTGTCTTCCCTGAATTGTCGGAGTCTTTTACTGCTACTGGTTCTTAGACCTTTGTCTGTTTCATAGCTAAAACAAAGTCGAATACATTCACGTTATGGTTCAGATTTCACTGACTGTTTGAGCAGGCCAAATACTGTGGTGTGACTCAAAACCTTATAACCACTTGGATGCCTTGTACATCTGATGTGGGATTCTATATAATTCAGCAATTAACTGATTCAATACACTCACTCTTCTCTGCACATCAACTCTTACAGATGTTCCAATCATAAAGACGACGGGCAATGTTAAACACTTAAAATTACAGCATAAGTATACCCAATGAAGAAGGAAAATCTTCTGCATTCAAGAAGACATGCCATAAAGATCAGAAACAAAACTTTAACACACATCATGTACTAGCTTTTCCATGAAATCAGGGACCAACTGCCCCCAAACTTGCAACTTTAGTTTGGGAACAAAACAAAAGCACAGGAATGATGAAACAAAAATTACAGTTTGGGGTAAAGCAAAATCTAGGTTCAGCATATGAATACCATGGGACTCAGATAAGCCAAATAATACCTGTGCCTTAGCCTTAGCCAAGAAGCAAATGCCTCAAGGACCTGTCGTAATTGGAAAACTGATTAGTAATAGAAAGAAAAAATACTCAAACAATTATAAGTCATCAAGTGAAATTTTCAACTTAAAGAATAATGAATAAAAACGAAAAGTAGATAGTAGGCACATGCAACTTCCCTTTAAACAACAACATACCCTACCCTTTATAATATTTTTCATTTCCTAGAGTGTTCACCCACTAATTAGTGGGTCAGAGTGTGTACAGAAAGAGTTGAGAGAATCTGGATTTTGATTAGACATATATCTGTATAAACTAGCAGCTGCTCTGTCAGTTCCAAGGCAATGTGAAGCAACTTAGGTTCTGACCCCATACCTTGTGTAGAGAACCTATATTACATGGACTCTCGGATGCGTATCCAAAATGACTATGCTACACATACAGAAAGATCAAATTTGTTTGGCTAATTCTTATTGTGTTTTGAAGTATCTGTACTAAGTATCCTCACTCATAAATCATAATACCAGTGCATGTGTACAATCAAACAAAGAGGGTTCCATGTAACAAAGCACGAGAACTCTTTTCGCTAAATAATTGTTCAACATATTACTAAAAATTCCGATCAACAAGAGAATGCTGAAAGTGGAGCCACAATTGGACTAATTACGTGACAAATTTGTATTGATAAGCTAAGCATGTCATCAACATCATTAACATCCCATTGGTGCACCAGAAAGTGAGCAAAGCCATACTCTATACTTGGGACTAATTAAACTTTCCATTTTATCTTCAAAATTCTAGTATTTCTTAAGCAGAAATTGTACACCTACTCACTATCCTACATAACTGTAAACGGTATAATTGAATAAGAACATTATAATCAAATTAGATAACTCGCTGTAGTCTATTTCAACCCTACCTTTTTCTTTTCATCAAACCAATTGCAAATCAAATTAGAGCATTCTTTCAATGATCATCAGCCCCATTATGATTATACATACAACGATCAAGAGGCACAAAACAAAAAAGTAAAGCTCACCTGTTCCTTGAGTTCATTGACATTCAAACAGGCAGTCAAGATATTAAGTGCGGTCTCCATAGCAGAACCAAGTTCTCTTTCAAACTGGCGTCGCCTATCTGGTCGAGCAGCTATCTTGTAGTTAAATTCCTCCTGTGTGAAGACACGTCCATTACAAATATCATTCAAGATTTAAAGAGAAGATGCAATATTTCCTCACAGAAGGCAACAACAAAACATAACTTTGCAAGCCCCAACATTTTTTATCTTCAATTCAAATAAATTGATCTAGTCCTTTTCAACAAATAAAAAGCACAGGAAAAACCAAATATTTATCATGTGCTTTAATAGAAACAGTGAGACTAATACCTCAGGCAGAACTCTAAGAAGCTCCAGAAAACTCGGTATAAACTCGGGATGAGAATTCATTTCATCCCTCAGCCAGTTTATAATACCACCATCTCCCCAATCATCTGCAGGCACATGAACAGCCAAAGCAGCCACTGCAAGACTAATCTATAATAAAGCATTTAGTACAGAATCTTTTAATTAAATGTCACATATTGCTTATTTGACAAAAATATCTAAAGTTACCTGCGTTCTAACTTTTGGGGGACCCTTATGAAATGTTTTCAACAAGGTCTGCATTTGGAGAATCACCAACTCATAGTCAGGAGGAAAATATAGCATTTGAAAAATCTACACACTTATTTCTATTTTATTTGTTGATAAAGTAATAAAATAGTATTAATGAACAGCATAAATACCCGTATACGAGAAGTATACCAAGAGGTAGGGGAACCTCACAAAGAGATATGGTTCTCTACAAAAAACACCCAATCTTTTACAGATAACGTGGTCTCGTGGATGCATGCACCAAAACATAATAAAGGATAAGAGGCTACTATTCAGGTGGAATATGTAAGTTTATGCAAAAAAAGGGCAAAACCTGACAGCAGCTTATGTAACTCATCATACAAGCTAGATCTGTTTGATCAATAAAATTAGTTATCTTCCCAAAAAGAACAAGTTACAACAGTTTGCTTTTATGTATGGTTTTACCAAGCTGGACAACTAAGCCACCACAGTATTGGAGCAAACTTTTTGCACTAAACCTTGGACTCGGCCATAGTTACATATTGAAGTTGAGCTGTTAACAATCACAACGCACCAACTATTTGGAACATTAAAGTTTAGGATCCAAAATAATTTCCCTTTCAATGTATATTTTATAATCATATTCCTCTTCTAGATTGTAACTCAACCCAATTTGGTATATCAATAATATTTATCATTATTCCATATATCTTTGGACCGTAGGAGATGGAATTTCTTTGAAGGTTTGTATAACTCTTTTTCCATGGTATTTACATAAGGTTCCTCTTTAAGAAAGTTATAGTATACATTTAGATTAAAGCTCTCTTTGTCAAAAAAAAAAAGAGATTAAAGCTCTCCTGATTCAAATAATGATAGTGTTTTAATTCCTAAAATATTGGAGCTTTACACAGCAGGTCATTAGGAGGAAAATCTAGAGAGGTGGGGCCCAGAATTTATTTTGTTTCTTAATAACAGTGGTTTAGGTGCAGCACTTCATTGTAGATCCAGAAGACTTTGCCAGCTTTGTCTATTAGCGGAGTGTACATGACATCTTTAGTTATCTAGACGATTGGTTAGACGATTTAGAAGGAAATATTTTTATAGGAAGCACCTTTTTGTATACGTTCTTCTGTAAAGGGAATAAAATACAGTCTACTTATCATTTATCAAAGAAATTGTAAGAATGATATAATCTTACAATACCCAACACCTAGCAAACTGCAATATTGATGGAAGCCAAACCATCAAATAAGTACTTAATGGAGAAAATCTACTTATATTTTTTTCCAAATCACTTTCTTTCCTGTAGAGGAATATCTCTTAACATTAACCCGGAACATCAAAAGCAGTGTGACGATACCTGAATTGACAGACCACTTCCTAGGAATAACAAACTTCCAGTTTTGATCAGGCAAATAACAAGCATCCGTCAACCTATTTCCTTATATTGCTAGTACTTAACAAGTTCCTTATATATCACGATAGAAGCCAAAACTCAATTTTATACTCCATGAAGGACAAAGAAGGATCAATTTAATCACACCAACTAGGCTACAAGCATCATGTAGGCAACAGTTTTCAACAGATTTGATGCATAATTTTGTGAAAGCAAGCAATCTGCTGGCAATATGAATGAAACAGATAAATATTAATAATAACAAACATCCAAGTTGTAATAACTAAATATTAATTATGTCAAGATGATAAACTCGCTCACATTCAGAGAATCCCGTAGTGGACGAAAAGCTTCAGAAGGTAGTTCTTCAAAATCCCGTTGAACCTACCAATCAGATAAAAAATGCCTGTATTAAATTACTGACAGAAAATACTGACTGGATGCTACAGATCTCATTTAGTAAAACATTTCAGTAGCTTTTACTTGTAAATACATCAGAGAGAAACTGAAAATAAGTGAATAGTATAGATGCTCTATGAAGATTACCTTGCTTCTGAGGGTTTGAGAACAAAATATTAAAGTTTCTTGATTGCTAGATGCATCATGAAGCAGATTATCAGCCACCTAATCAAATACAAAAAACTTAGCAAATTGACAAGCACAATTATGTGCAGTCAAATACAGAAAAGAAAGTGCAAATGCAATGACATTTCGTTGAATAATTAAAACGGTTAGAGGAGTTAAGTTAAGGGAGAAGGGAGAGAGAGCACTAAAACAAACAGAAGCTAACAACAATGTACACCTCAATCTCATGAACATTAAGCCAATCAATCAACTAAACCCCATTAAAAAAACTAGTTGGGTCGACTATGTGGGTGTTTGGATTGACTTTTTTTAAGTATCTTATAAGTTAAAAGCCATAAGTTGAGAATAACCAAATTTTGGCTTTTAGCTTATTTTTTGTACTTTTTTAGCCTAAAAGTAAGTGCTTAAAAGCACTTTTGTCTTTCCCAAACACCTCCAAAAATAAAAAAGAGTGTAAAAGCCAAAAGCAACTTGAAATAAGCCAATCCAAACACCCTCCATATGACAGCTATATCCTTTATGCTCTATGTGAGGCAGCCTAAAAGAAACATGCATCATCAGGTATGGGCACCTAAATCTTATGAACCTAAAGAAAAGCAGCTGAAGGAGGAGACAATATTGTATTTAATAAAGCTTCTTACAGAACAATCCCCCCCCCCTGTCACTTAATGCGCTCGACATACCTATTCTCCTAGCATGCAGACTAATCGCGACAATGGGCTAGTTATTTGCTTCTCTTACATGGTTAAGGCAATCAGTCACATTTAAGTCAGCAAACAAATATAGAATAGTAAACAACTGCCACATTTATGCTCCATAATGAGACATAAACAAATCAGACTGCCCTCAAATAGTCTCCACTTGTCACCAAGGATTCAAGGAAGTTGTGGCAGTGAGACGTAAAGGCTAACAACTTTTTACTATCGTCCGATACACCATCACATGAGAAACAGACATATTGATTATGAATGAGTCCATATTATGGGTACCACATATATATTAATGATGTACTTGCACTTCCTTTTTTTAACATTAACTCTATAACCACTATGATAGCAAAATTGAGATACCATTAGAATACTCTTGATACACTCTTAAACTAAGTTGCTTGGACAATGGTGCCCGGTCGGATAACAATTTAAATTTTAAGATTTGGGGGGTGTAGATCCATATATGGATATGGGTACAGGGATTCGGCTAAAAATATTCAAATATCTAAAATATAGTAATAAAACTATTTCATACGACTCCAAAAATGATGTTGCACCCATGCCGGATCCTTCAAAAATGCGCTACTTTTGAAGGATCCGGCATGCAACCACCTAGATTCTTGAAGAGTCCAAGCAACATAGACTATGCCTAAATTAAGGTGGGCAATTTTTGGGAAAGGAACGCATGAATATTTGGGAGCAATTTTGAATCTATATATATTATCAAGTATAAATGTATCTCCGTATTTGACAACAAGTAGATCTACGCCAGGAGAATTAGTAATGTGTCAAGAAAAATTAGTATAAGACGCCAGGAATGCACTTCTTGACAATGGATTCTGGGGACAACCAATAATGAACGGTCATACTAAAGTTTAAAAGTCATTTTCTGATATATTTTTTTGGTGTAGCATGGCTATTGCAAATAATATAGAGGCCATGATAGACTTCTTGAATTCATTGCCCATTCAACAACAATGTTGAATCTTTGAATCCCCTTCTTATTGCAGACTTCTAATATTTTGATTAAAAAAACATATGCCTAGATTGTGATGTTACCTAACTTTTGTTTTCATTTCAGAAACCATTGTATTTATCCCAGATTTCTCTATCAATTTTGGTCAAAGTACACAAAATGAATTGACCAAATTTGGTAAGGATGCCACACCTGCAAACATGTCGTGTCGACATGGGTGTGGCACCGAAAGAGAAGAGTCTGCAACTTAGCTCTTACATAATTTGTTTGAAATAGATATAGTGGGGTTGGCCTTATCAAAAAGATATACTCCCTCCGTCCCATTTTATGTGGCACCCTTTGATAAGGCACGATGTATAAGGGAAAAAAAGGAAGAATTTTTGAATCTTGTAGTTTAAAGCAATTCTTAGATATTTGTGGTTGAGAATCATTTCAATAAGGATAAAAGAGCAATTTTAAAGTTAAATTGTTTTCAATTAGAGTAAAATGACATTCTTTGGGATGGACTAAGAAGCAAAGGTTGCCACATAAAATGGGCCAGGAAGAGCAGCAAAGTTGACGTTAGAAAGAAAAGTAGAAAGCAACTATCGACTATCAAAGATACACAACTTTAAGATTCACAAGTATTTTTCAATAGTGAGATGGTCTCATGAGATATATGCCGGCCCAACTTGTAGGTCTTCTCCTTGAATTCTATTACATACATGAGACTACATTGAATAGACTAGGAAAGGAAAGGAATATTTGTGACAAAGAGAGTGAATTTCCTGAATTAAATATGTACCTACATTCTCTTTCTATTGGACATGCATGTCCTTCCGAATGCCCCAAAACTCCTATAGAATAGTAAACACTGTCGCATTTATGCTCCTGAAATCACACAAAACAAATCGTGCTGGACTCGAATGGTCCCCATTTGCCACCAAGGAAGTTGTAGTAGTGAGACACAATTGGCTAACAACTTTTGACTATCGCTCGATACACCATCACATGTGAAACAAACATATTGATTATGAATACATCAATGTTATGGGTACCACATACATATTAATGATGCACATGCACTTGCACTTCCTTTTTTCCCATTACCTCTGTAACCATTATGATAGCAAAATTTAGATACCATCAGAATACTTTGATACACTCTTAAATAATTTGTTGAGATATATATGCATTTCCCAAATTAGATTTGTACATACACTCTCTTCCTATTGGACATGCACATCCTTCCAAATGCCCAAAACTGCAATAGAATAGTAAACGCTGTTCGCATATATGCTCCTCAAATCAGACAAAACAAATTGGACTGGACTCGAATGGTCTCCATTTGTCACCAAGGAAGTTGAAGTAGTCAGATATAATTGGCTAACAACTTTTTACTGTCCTGTGATATGCTATCACATGTGAAACAGACATTGATTATGAATGAATCCATGTTATGGGTACCATATACATATTAATGATGCATTTGCACTTCCTTTTTTTCCCATCAACTCTGTAACCATTATGACAGCAAAATTCAAACACCATCAGAATACTCTTAATACACTCTTAAATAATTTGTTTGAGATAGATATGAATATCCCAAATTAAATCTGTACCTACATTCTCTTTCTATTGGACATGCAAGTCCTTCTAAATGCCCAAAAGCTGCTATTGGAATACCGTAATAATATATGAAAATTGTCATACTGAACTTGATTGACATACAGCAATAAGTGCTTGCTTCTATGCTGCTGAACTCAAAGGACTACTTATTGACCAATGATCCCTCCTCAAACCCAATCATCAATCACCACAGAAAACACATCTCCCATTTCCTGAGCCAACCAAGGTTAATGGCAATTCCAGTATAGAATTGTCTTTCTATATGCACTCAAGTTTATTTGAACTATCCCAATGTTGCAATGCCATCAACTTCTTAGGAAAAAGGACTGCACTTGCAGCAACATAAAAAAACCACTATTGATTTAACAAACTCAAGTTGAAAACTGTACAAATAGAACTCAATAAATGAAAAATTAACCAATCAATCAAGTAAGCCACAATCCCAAATCAGTTGGATTCCATATGGGTCAATTTTTTTTAAAAAAAAAAAAAAAATTGCTTCCTTTTTTAATAAACAGTAACTTAACAAAAAAATTGTTTTTTTATTCCCCTCCATAAAAATCCAAATTCTCGATCAGCTCAGCAATGGCACATTCAAAATCAAGAACCCAAATCCCACTTCTCTTAACAATTGTACCCATCTGATTGAACTTAAAAAAGATCGAACAATTAAAAAAATAATCAAACCTGCCAAGCATCAATAGTTCGTTGAAAATCCTGTAGCCATCGATCGGCTCTCATTCGAACGGCGTCGTCTGGATGATGATACAGTGCATTTAGGGCTTCTTTAACTGTGTTCTGCAGCTCCATAGCTGTTCACTTGAGCTCCCAAGAAAGGAAAAAAAAACCCAAACTCCTATTTCTGAATCGGAACCAGTCTCACAATACTTCTATAAATCGCCGCTTGAATTAGGAGCTGTCGGTTTTGTAGTTACTTACACACAGAGTATATCGATAAGGACTTGTATTTTGGCGGTTTCCTTAGAGAGAGCTTTAAGTGTCACTGAACGAGCAAAGCACGGAATGGATGTGTAGCCCAACTGTTCGATGAAATTTCACAGTGACTCCAATTGGTAGAAAGGGGGAAGAACTTTTGAATGTAAAGAGTAATTAATCCTGGTTTAGTCTTGTATTGGTCCTCACATGAATACTCAACACTATAAATAAATAAAATACATAAAAATATTCATATGTCAATGTTGGCACATATTAATACTAAGAATGTTAGACTCTCTTCTTTTTACTTTTTTTTTTGGTTAGGGTTTTTTATTTTATCTTTACATATTTGGCGGCTTCAAACAACAACATATTCGGTGGAATTTCACACGTGAATTTGAAGAAGATAAAATTGTATGCAAATTTATCATTACCTCGTGGAGATAAAGAACTTGTTTTCAGAAGATAACAAGCCCCAATATTTGGTAGCTTGCTAAATATAATTATAGTCGTTAGTCAAATATATATATAAACAAAAGTATAGTTATTACGCATAAACTGTGTATTTATATATAAATATATACGATATTTATAGGGTATCATCTTGATGGGTGATTATTTAGTGTAAGAAAATTCACATTGGTATCAATTTCTTTTTTGTGCTCTCTACCTTGTATATATGTATATACAAAATTTCTTTTAAATATATATTATTTTTACGAGCTTTTTTAATTATGTAAATTTTATTTTAAAAAAATTAGAAGAAAATAGATGTATGAAAAAAACTAGAAGCTTTGGAACTTGTACCAAACTCCGTTCTTTTTTAAAATGGACGGAATATAATTATTTCCTACTATCCAGTGTAGCTCACAAGTCATATTGATAATATTTTTGTCAATATGAGCTGGCCACTGAATGTTTCAAAATTTTGATAGGTCAGGTTGGTTGATTTTTTTTTTTAGGCCATAAAATAGCTAGCTCAACTTATTAGTTCGTGGGTTGCGGATTTTACGGGATCAATCCATATTTTTTAAAAGTATATTTTTTTATAAATTTTTAAATATTAAAATAAACAGCAACAAAATGATATTATATGGTATTAGTGTTACTATTACATATTATAAAAATATAATTTGTACTTAAATTTTAATATTTAAAATTTTTAAATAAATTTTGAATTTAAACTCTTATTATTTTTACTACTATATTTTATTTTTATCTTTATTTATTTTTTAATTTGGCCCACAAGTCAGCCCCATCCATATTGTAAAAGTACACAAATCAACAAACTTATTGGGGTTGGGCTAAAAAAATTATTTTTAAATAGGCTCCAAAAATCTTAATTTAATTCTACTAAATCACGGGTTAAGTTAGGTCAGGCCACCAGGCCGCCCACATTGACTGCTCTATAGTCTATTGCTTGATTTGTAATGTATATGTTGTAGCAAAAAGTAACATCTAGTATCATATCAACATGATTTGAACATATAACTAAAACAAATTGTTGGCACTATGAAGTTGAATGGAGCCAAAGATTCACTATTTTTTGGCTTTGGCGTATGATGGAATAAAGCAAAATGGTTCTTTAAACTGTCTGCG
>JAPFFP010000094.1:18427686-18444732 GCA_026153255.1 Solanum medicagineum | reverse complement strand
GGGGGGTTGAGTCGACCCTATTATGAGTCTCTATATACTACTATGTTCTGTCAAATTTCAGGAAAAATCACACATCAATGACATACGTCATCTTGATCCGCGAGAAAACGCATTGATAACTCAACCTAAAATCACAATTAAAGCAAAAATGAGAGCCTTTCGATGAAGCCTGAACATACTGGGAAAAAGAAACAACATATTGCCAGAGTTCCCGATAAGGGATCTTAAACTACATAAGAAAAAGCTCGAGTCCTAGCTATGTTTCTTGCCGGTCCTGCATTACATATGTACATAGGATATTCATTTCTGTCACCTTTTTAAGAACTGAAAACCATAATCAGGGGACTTTCACAAAGGAACAGAGGGACACGCACACCTAGACAGACAAACGGAAATACTATATTTCCAACTAGAAGGTAACGGACTTAGACACTGCATCTTCACTACTACCTTTCCAGTGAATGAGCATTTTTGGGAACTACAGAACAATTTACAGCTTCACAGATTAGCCAGTTTGAAACTTCGAATGAGGTTGAGAAAACATAAAGCCAGCTAACAAGAGTAATAACCCGTTGCTGGGCCACCTTGACATGTAAAAACAACTAGCACAACTTCTAATTTCATGGGCTTGAAACCCGATCCCGAAATGTTGAAGTGCCCCCCGATGCTGCAGGAGAAGGAGAGGAGGCAACAAAGTTTGTTCCAGATAAGGAAATCGGGGGAAGATTTGAAGGTTGTCCTTGCTGCCCCGGAGGGGCAAAACGTGAAGGACTAGCAGTAACTCCAGCAGATCGTGAAGAGAGTTGAACCTGAAAAAATAGGCAACAAGTGAAAAATGGATGTCTTGAACTAGCGAAATTTATCTAAGCCATTACATACTATCAAGAATGCCTTCTCATAAACCAGTTGGCTGACTTTTTGATGAACTGATTTTTATCTGATTCACTAAGAGGGAGAAGTTGTGGTGTATTATTCTGCTCCCGGCTCAAATTTTTACTAGATATGCTACTTAATCATACTCTAATGACTTCAATTCTTTTTTACTGGTTTATGAGAAAACTAATTCTTTGCCTACTTTCATATCTTTTTTCTTCTAGCTGTTTTCTTCAGTTTCTTGTCAGCTTATCCTACTATTTCTCCCCATGTATCAAAAGTAGACCTCAAAGGAAATTAACTTCAGGATAGTATAAGAACTCTTTAGTTAAGTAGCTAATATGTTGAGGGTAAAATGTACGCAGACCTTATCACTACTTTATAGAGGAAAAGAGGTGGTTTCCGATAAAGCAATTTGACAAATTTGTCAAAAGTTAAGGTTAGAGAAGTCCTTGCAAGCATAGCCTTAAAATTGTAGTTGAATAGGTTTCCAATAAAGATAACCAAAATAGCACATTCTACATGAAGTGAGGGAACAAAAAAGACCCAAGATAATCTCATTCACAATGGATTATCCAATTCTACGGTAGTTTGCATATTTATGTATAATACGAAAAAGATCACTTCGTGGAAACTAGATGTAAGCAACTAACGCAGTATCAGCAGCCCTCCCACATAAAGCAATTCATCAAGAAAATTATAGCCCGATCTTCATCTGGAGCTCCAACAATAACATGCCCAATTTAAATCCCACAAGTGGGGTCTAATGAGGATGGTCTGTACACAGTCTTACCCCTACCTTTTGAGGGTAGATAGATTGTTTCGGACAGACCATCTGCTCAAGTAAAGCATATAAAAAAAAAGTATGAAAACAAATATAATAGTCAATAAGTCGTGCTAAAAGATAAAGAAGAAACAGTAGCAACACCAAAAAGATACGATAACTGAACCGAATGAAGCATCACACCGTACTAAAATCGAATAATAAGATAGTAAGAGCAATAGACAATAGTCGAGCTACTAACCTTCTACTCTAATCCTCAAAATCCATATCTTCCTATCTAGGATCAAGGTCATGTCCTCGGCAAGATATAGATGAGTCATGACTTGTCTAATCTTCGGTCTACCTCTACATCTCCTTGCGTCCACTATGGTCAACCTCTCACTCCTCACTAGGTATCTGTGCATGTTTTCTTCATGTGTCCAAACCATATCAATCTTACCTCCTCATCTTGTCCATCAAGGAGGCCAATCCCGCAGTGCCTCAGATAGCTTCATTCCTAATCTTATTACTCTTAGTATGCCAACATTATCTCAACATCATCATTTCCACCACTCTCATCTTACAAACATGCGAGTTTTTGACCGGCCAACACTCAATCCATATAACATGGTCGGTCACCACTTTATAAAACCTACCTTTAAGGCTTGGTGATACATTCCTATCAGACAAGACACTGTATGCGAGCTTTCATTTCATCCACTCCGCTCCACTACAATATGCAACATTATCATCAATCTCCCTATTGTCTTGAATAATTGACCCCAAAGAGACGAGACTTTTCTTTCTTTTAGATAGCTTGTGTTTCAATCCTTACGTACCTGCCACGTGCATTGCGTCACTAAACTTACACTTCAAGCATTTTCTCCTGCTCAACCCAAACCCTTTAGACTTCAGGGTCTGTCAAACCTCCAACACATTGTCAAATCCTTCGCGTATCTCTACAATCAACATTATGTCATCTGCGAAGAACATACACCATGACATTTTTCCTTGCCTATGCTGTGTCAGTATATTCAAGGGAGTGAACTGACAAAAATATAATTGTCTAACTTGCAGTCTTGCACATATTGAATGTTGTTATTCTTTTGCCATCAGCTTTACTTAAACTTTTTGAAACTTTGCTAGAACTAATTTATTAGAAACAAAATTAAAACTATCTTTTCCCAAGCCAAAGGTAATAGTTCATGCATAGATAGAGGGCAATTACCACATTATGGGGGGTCTTCCTCAGTTGAGAATCTGAAGATGGCGATGTACTACTCATACGAAGTAAATTTCGAGAAAGAGCATTCTGGTTGGCAGCATCATCACCTCCATCTCCATCCACCTCACCAATGGGTTTTCCATCTGAACCCATTCTAGGTGTGTTTAGTTTAGTCATTGATCCGGTGTCATTTGTAGTATCCACTTGAAGGGGGAGTGATGATCGAACTGCCACACCTTGCATGCTCCGTCTCTTTAGCTCCTCTTCTGCATTCAAAATCTGCCAAAAACAAATACTTGTGAACAAAAAAATGATCATACTAAGCCCATACACAGTTTGACAGATTCTCAGAACAAATTAAAAAAATGAGGCATCATGTAGAGTTTCAACTCGTCCTCGGATTGTTTTACACTATGATCACCTGTTTTAGTAATTGTACCAAACCATGCTTTTTCATATTCAGAAGCTGTAATTTATCCTCAATCTCCTTTATTTTCTGTTTATCAGCTGCATCCTCTTTGTTGCTCGTCTGCCAAGGAGAGTGATCAAAAAAGTTAAAAAGCTAACAAATGGAAATATGAAAACAATTTGGAGTTAGTCCTCATTCTCAATTAATGCAACAAATGTATAACTGACCCTGATCTCAAACATAATATATAATCATATATTTTGCTTATCAGACACCTTCCACCCCATCCCAACCCTCTCTGCTAACCAAATTGGAAGTTGGGACGTATCAGACATAAAATTGAAAAATTCACTACAATCTACAACAAGCCATGTCAAGAGATCTAGGCTAATTATTTTTTGGAAAATTTTAGAAGAGGATCAACTGCCAATTTAAGAACAGAGGAATGAATGCACAAATAAGAAGTTAGAGAAGAATAGAGGAACCAATGGACAGCAAACAAGAACTCAGATGAAAAGGAAGTCATTAGAATAACTATTAATACAGTGCCTTTGCAACTCATGATGTTCATTCAAAATGTGTATGGAAATAGTTAGCACTATTCAAACAGCTGCCACATATCCAGAAGGCAATTTCATTCACCATTTCTCTGTTTTCTTTAATTAACTAAAAGTACATAACACTATGAATGATGGGGGAACCCTGTATACAAGTCATACATCAAAAAGTACAGACAACTTGAGTAAAGTATGGTTCTCTAGAAAAGATATCCAATCTTCTATGCAAAAAGGGACCTCATAGGCACACCAAAGAGATATTCGTTACAAGAGGCTACTTTTGTTCAATTTTACAGTGTCATTGTCAACCCTTCACATGTTTGCCTATTGTTCTCTTTCATATAACCTACATAAAGGCTAATGGAGTACCATTCCACGCCCTCAATCTTCTCGTTCTCCTTCTGATAAAGAAATTAACTTGGGCCTTACTCAATGTCAAAAACTAGCTCTGATGAAAAGACTGCTCAAAATCATATAAATACTAGGTATTGACCCCACAATGTGGGACTCCAACCCCACACCCATCCCTGATCGCACACTCTCAAGGTTAGACATCTAGAGCATGGACAATAAAAGATAGGAGGCCAACATCAGGTAAACATGAATTGGGACGGGGCCCAACTCTGATAACTTGATTATGGCCTAACTCAACTCCAAAACCTAGCTCACTGAGGAAGGTATGGATAAGACCATATGAAGACATCAAATGACCCTCAAAGATTGGGAATATCGCACTAAAAAAGCAAATAAATAAAATACTAGCCCATTGTGAACCTAGGGTCGACACCAAGGTAGAGGCAAAAGGGAAAAGAACGATGTTTGATGTGAACGAGAGCAAGCATTTTGCTAAGAAAGCAAAAGAGGGAGCTGCTATAGCAAAAATTACCCTCACTAAGAACAATATGCTCTAGGAGTCATGAAGTACAATCAACCTCTTTACCGTAAGACTTCTAACATGGTCGATTATAGATGGAGCAAGGTAACCCACAACCCCCACTCCACAAAATAAAGAGTGGAAAATCTCTTCATAGGGTACCGTAGCTGTACAACCAAAATATGGATGGTGAGAGTTCATAAAACCCTTACTCAAATTACGAACCCTAAACCTCTTTGCCAATTCACAACTGAACATTGATTGGAAATCATAGATTTCAGATAGAAAAGGAGAGAGAAAAACAAAGAAAGAAGAAGAGAGGCGGGTGGCAACATAGATAAAAGCAAGCAACGCTGGTTTTAAGGGGAAGCTGTCCAGCAGCATATTCCAAGGGGAAAAACAAGAGGTAGAAGGAAAAGCAAACAAGTAAAGGAAGCAAGAAACTGAAAAATAAAAATTCCAAGACCATAAATAGAAGTTACTACGTCTGGAACCCTAAGCACAAGCTAGAGGAGAAGCGATACCTTCTCGGTAATCACAATTCAGGTGAGTCATTAGAACCTATCCAACTAACTAAATTTTTTTGTAGGGTATAAAAGAGTAGGAACTAGGAATGAAGTGATCTTAGTAGGAATTAAGAGTGAAGTGATCTTAAATCTTCACTCTTAAATTAATGAAGTGTTGTATCAGCATTAGATTCATCAGTGTAACAAAAGTAGAAATACCTTGTCCATAAATGGAGATTTGAGGAGGCAACAATCTGGAATTTTAAAGAAGCTTTCACTTTGGGGAAGAAGTTGATTTAGATATCAAACTTGGTGATGGACAATATATTTTTCCCAAAACAGATCTAAGGCAACACGTTCCCTTTAAAGTTGACGTGGCCCAAATTGATCAAAACACGTGTTGAAAATAGATCTTCCTTGTAAGTTACACTATTTGCTATTTAGGACTCTTAGTAACTTTTTTTAGATGGAGTATACAACTGATAGTGAAGTTGACAACCAAACTAATAAACCCAACTCAAGTTAACGGCAGAGTGGTGTTGGGTAATTGAGATCTTATTGCTAGAAATATTTAATTTCAGGAGTTCTAGGAATGATTAATATTCATATGTTCTATCATAATTTTAGATATTTGATACTTGACGCAATTATTGGAAGCAAATTGGGGATTTTCAGCAGAAGTATTGTGAATGATAATTCTTTCATAGTGTTTTTTTTTAATTAACAAGGGGAACCTACAGCCGCCACCCTTTGGGTGCACACAGGGTAGACCCCCGCTCCTATGCAATAGCTTGCAAACCACATAAAAGAGGTAACCCGCACTAGGCAAGCCCAATGCGACGAGCTCAACCCAAGAAGGCAAACCCCTTGTTTTCGTTGCAAGGGGTTTCGAGACCTCCAACATGGAAGTCTCAAGCTCAAACCACTGGGCCACCCGAAAGGATTATAATTGTTTCATAGTTGATTTTCAACAATAGCATGATTTAAATTCGTTCTCTCACATTGAGACATTCATCAAAAACAAATTGATTATTTGCACGTGGACAAGCAATAGTATGATCCGTAATTGGACAAGTACTATATCATCCTTACTATGACTTCCACATACTGATAAGTCTTGAACCTATGTTATTTATGAGTTGCTATATATACTATTGGAATTAATTCTCGAAACAAAAAAGATTATGAATATATTTTTGCACTAAAGGAACAGACTTTAGTACCTCTGAGGTAGGGGTGAGGTCCATGTCCACTCTACCCTCCTCAAAGCCCACTATGTGGAATTATATTGGATATGTTGTTGTTGTAAGGAAGATACTTCATGAGTAATTTTGCGACCACCATCATCGAACGTCGGAATTGTTAGACCTGATGCACCTTGTAGAGTATTTTCCTTCACTAGCAGGAAAGAACTAGTAATATGCATATCACAATCACACTTGGGCCCTCTAGAAGTGAACGAGGTAGTCAAACAACCATGATAGACTTGTGGAGTCAAAAAATATATCAATTTTTGGTTAAGGTATTCTACTGTATAAGAATATGAAGTAGAAAAGGATAAATGAATTTAAAATGTCTATTTTCATCCATTTTGACCATTGTTTTCATACATAAATTGCAATATTGATTTAAGTAAAACATAGTTGATAATCTTATAAATTGTAGATTCCTTGTGTATGCTTGCTCCAAATAAAATGCTATGGTTGATATATCACTCATTCAGTTGATGCAACTAACCCCACTACTTTCTTTTTCCCCTACAGAGCTGACGACGGATCCAACAAGCTCCACACTTGCTTCGCATGGGACAACATCCTATTTAGATTATGTAGTATATATTTTGCTTAAATCCTAGAATTCTGTTCCTTGAGCATCCAACCAAGTCTCTGACCAGGGAACGGGAGAATTCCCACTACCGTTGGCAGGCAGTCAAGCAGTGAGCGTTGTTGGAATGGGCTTCCCAAGAAGCCAGCCAGGCCAAGGTCAACATAGAATGAAGGAGATGGCCCTAATCTTGTGTTGGCTTTGTCAGCTTATTGGGTTGCGGGCGGGCGTTGGGACTCTGGTCGGGGCACAGCGTAACTAAAGAGAGTCATTCCATTTAGGGCAAGTCAAAATGGGCAAGCATAGGAGTTATGATGTCCGAATCAATTGGTCATATGACAACTACTTCACTTATTATTTTAGTATTAGACGACTATCACAGAATGAGATGGAATAGAAAGAACGCAAAGTGCTAGCACATCGGTTTTGTAAATTTGGTTTTGGCTTGTGACAGTAACTCGAAGGTCTAAAGTTTTGTGAAAGCTCACTACTTCAAATATTCTCTTAGATTTATTAAGGCGGGTTCTTATTGAATGAGCAGCTGACAAGTTAGGAATTAAGAATTGCTCCCAGTACAGAGGTAATTCCGCCGAATACCCACTATATCCACAAAACAATTCAGAAATTGCCAACAATAAGTGCACAACCACCTGCAAAATGTAACAGGGGATAGGTCTACGTATTCACCCAAACATCTGCAGATGTAGCACCCACATTGGTGCTCCTCTTCTACCTCAAGTTCTAAGCCATCAATATCACTTCCCTCGCTCCTAAGCAATCAAAGAAACAGAGCTTCATGGACACCCTATATGGAAAGGTCGACTCTTTTGCCCATCTCCATAAATCCGATGTAGCATGTGTCATTCACCATCTCTCCAGTAATCATTTCTGAAAGTACTTTCCCAAACAGATCTAATGCAAATATCCCAATCCACATGCAAATATACCTCCCCTTCTCTAATCAGTACATGAAGCTTCTGCTAAAAAAATGCTAGTCTTTAACCAACTACAAGCATAGTATTACGCTCTTCCACAGAAACAACAGTATCAGTTCTTACAAATCATCTGATATACATCCTTTCTTTATGGCACATATATATTAGACTCCCAAAGCATAATAAACAAAAATAAGGAAAAACTGTAGGTCATGATTTTCCGACTCCAGACGTGAAGCAGCTTCATTGTGAAATTGGGAAAAGCTTCGTAAGGTATAAAACACCCCTTTATTTTAAACCCTGACTGGCTGGGTTCCCTTCTTTAATAAGAAAAAACAGACACACATAAGCGAATTTTAACTAAAAACCAGCAAAATACATGGATGATACCCTTGCAAACAAAATAAATCAATAATTGCAGATAAACTCCAATACCTCTGCACCGGAGGGATTCACCACCTCCAATTTCTGATCGTTTTCCAAAACCTCATGCTTAGGTTCAGCCACGACAGCAGCAGATGAATCAACCAATTTGTCCGGCTGAACATCCTCTTCCTTCTCGGACTTTACTTGGACCGAAACAGGAACCTCCTCCTCAGGTTTGGATTTGGAATCAGTTTCAATGTTAGGGTTAGGGCTAGGGTCAGGGTTAGGGTTAGGATCTGAAGCGGTGGTGGTGGCAGGAGCGGTGGCGGTGGTGGTGGTAGGAGGAGTCTGGAGGCGAGACAGAGCTCGGGATCGTCGACGGAGGAGACATCGGAAGTCCTTGACGGAGATTTTGGGGGTTGGCATTAGCCATCGACGTGGAGTATCAGGTACTCTGTGGAGATTTCCCTTGTAGAGTGATATTGCCACCATTTTTGCCAATTTGCACTCCAATTATGATTTTTCCTTTTTTAGTTACTCCTCTTTATATTTTCCCAATTTTGAATCATTACATATGAGTTGCAGTACTAAAGATTAAAAAAATGAATGCTTTTTTTAAGTTAAAGTTTTTTGTCAATGACCCGTTTTAAAAGGCGGGCTCAAAAAATAGCCCATGTCCAAAAGGTCTGGGATAAGGAAAATGAAAGGTCAGTACTCAATAGTAACACCGAGTTGAAGAAATAAAATAAGAAATCTTATCAGTTTTCTAACTTTAGCCCCAACCCTTGATCTATTTTCACTTCGTCATTTTTGATGACCCAATGGGCTCCGACCAGGGCATTTTCATTTCCTCCGCTTTTGGATAATTAATTTCTTGCATGTTAAATCTAACATGCTTCAGCTGTCAAAAGTAAACAGTCACTTTTAATCTTCATTTGCTTTGCTGATATTGTAGTCCTTACCTCTGTGTTTCTGAGCAGGTGTCGCGGTGGAAACTTGTCTTGTGAGGAGTCAAGGCCCCTTCTCTTGTAAATTCCAATATCTTCATTTCTTCTCCTGTTCCCATCCTACTTAACTTTCCTGATGTAATCTTCATTGTCAAAAAGCCCAAAAGAGACATACGAGTAGTTTGTAAGGCTTTTGACATGGTTGGCATGAGGAAACAATCTCTGGATCTCATCTGGTTATGATTCTTCCTCTTTTGTTGGTTTTGAAATACTTTTTGGGAGTTGTTTAGCCTAGATTTAGCTAGGATTTGCACCATCTATGTTGTATATATTTGGCCCTGTAATTAGCTTAAAACTGCCTGCTAATACTTGTGTTGCTCCTTCTCCGTAATTGTACTATTAGGATTTGCTACCTGTCTATGTTCAGTATTCTCCTTGCCATGCTAGGAAGTTGTCTGAATGATGTGAAAACATGTTTATCTTCACCGTCAACGATTGTATTTGCTATGAAATCAGTCAACTGATTAGCTTCTCGAAATACATATTTCACTTATATGTATTTGTATTTTCTCCACCGAGTCAACTATGTCTTAGGATATCTTCCAGACCTTCTGAATTATGTTGTTCATTATTAATGAATCAGTTTCCGGTAGGACCCTATCATAGTCATCATGTGATCCATAATAATAGTGTTCATAATCTCTCCTACGTAGTTAACCTCTGCATACATAAGATCTCCTTGCTCATCCCTTATGCAAAAACCATATGAAGTCTGTCTTGGATTTCTTTTACAAGTTCCATCAGTATTACACTTTACCCACGTAGACTGCGGAAGCTTCCAGCTTAGCGTTGTATTTCTGTAGCAAGTCAAAGCTTTTACACCAATTCAATGGTACCCCTCTCCACTTTGAAATTTTGGGCTATAGGAGCTGTTATAAATAAATGGTTTAGTGCCACTTCAACAACAGAAACATTTAGACACCACATGAATCTTATCGGTTGGGATCTTTTTTTTACAAACTCTCCATAAGAAAAAGGAGATTTTGTAAGGAAGATCTTCTTAACCCATCCACACTCAACTATACGAAAACTATAAATGGAGTACCATCTTTTTACTTCTTCAAATTTAAAAAATTAAGAAATAATTTATTATTTTATATATTATAACTAGTATAAGAATCTGCTTACTTGTTCAATATTAATTTTAAAATAAAATAAAAAAGAGTAATTCCCTTAACCAAATGATTTCTTAGTAATCAGAAATGTACATATTCCATCCAAGAAATGAGTCGCAGTGATACACACGAAAGTATATATGACTTAATATTATAAGGGTAAATAACATATTGTTACATTTAATATATATAATTTAATTTTTTTTACTTTTTGAAATTTCACATTAAATCAAAATAAAATAAATAAGCTATGAGAAAAGAAAGTATACGTTATCCACCACCGCAACCAAGAAGCAACAAATTTCCTAGTGGTTATCCAGTGTGCATGATGTAGGCTACTGTGTTTTGCAATAACATGACAAGTGACGACTCTAATATGATAAAGTGAACATGGAGAAATTGCCAATATTTTCTTTCATCTCAAAAAAATATAATTGAAAAAAGCTAATTCAAATTCTTTCGATAAAATAAGAACAATATTAAGTTGATGAATCCATATAAAGTTCATTAATTAAAATTACAGAGTGAAATTTAACTTTGTAGGTTAATATATACTCTTTTTTTTCAGTTTTGTATTATTTTTATAAGAATATTTTTACATATAAAAAAATTTATAAAATTATTTTCTCCTATTTAATTCGTAAATAGTTCTTCGAATTCAAGGAGGGCTTTTGTTGAATTTTCACAGTTGGACCTAGGAAGCTCCCAGACCTCTATTTTTCTGGACTTTCTATGCATATTTTTGTTGTTGAATTCCACTTGCATTTTTTAAGAAAAAAAATCATTTGACATCATTATGTTTGGAATAAGTTGAATATGAATCTGTGTAAGAAGTTTTTTTTTAAAAAAAAAAATTAGAGGTAGGGAGAAGGAAAATAAGGAGGGAAAATTACAATGTGGGAATTGAACCATCACCAACAACGTGAGAGTTCAAGTATCAATCAGCTGAGCTACTAAGGTTCTCGTACATAAAAAAATTTCTTAAGTTATAAAAAATCACTTTTTATACAACTCTACTCGTAAAATTCAAATAAATAATTACTTATTATATTTTACTATAATTGTAATGGTTGATTCTTAATCAATTTGCAGTACCTATTATCTAACTAATTAGTACTAACTAATCCTATTCTAAATAGTTTCTCTTATTCCCTTGACCTTTTTAATTTGGCGGATAGGTTGTGAAGGAGTTGGGGGGTAGGGAGGGGAAAATTAATTAATAATTAATAAATCAAAGTACAAGGAGTATTATTTATTAATTAGATGAACAAATCCAAGTGGAGTGCTATATAAAATGAGGGGAATGGCTAAATCCTAATTTCTGAACTATAGTCTAACGGAACAATATTTTCTCCGTTACTTATTTATATTTGACTTGATATATTTTAAAAAATAATAAATAAATAAATAATTTTATTATATTACCCAAATATTAAACACTGAACAATTTTATTTAATAGCAAGAATAAAGTAAATATAAAATAATAAAACTGACAAATTTGACAAATAAAATTGACAAATTTGACAAATAAAGTTGAATAATTATTTTTAATATATTGAAAAAATAAATAGGAAACACTAACGACTTCCCGACCAGAAATTCATTTTATTTCTATTAAGGAGATTATTGCTAGATATGTATTTGTTTAATTGTTATTGTTAATTTTAGGTATAATTAGATGCTTTTTTCCTTCCCTTTTTTTCGAAGCAAATGGTTTTTTACAAAAAAATATTCATTTTTACATTATGAAACTTCTAGAATTCTATTGGCTTCTTAATTTAGCCATTTGTACTTTGTAAATTGCTCGTTATTCGATTAATTCAAATTTATTTTGGGTATAGCTCATTGAGGATGGAGTACTATCTATCGATGATTTATTTATTCTTTAAGATTCAACACGAGATTCAATCAATTAAAAGGAAAAAAAAAAATTTATTATCTTACTTTAATGATAACTTTTCAATTTGACGGAGCAATAAACCCAATAAATTAATTAAAAAAAAACAGATAGGAGAGAACAAAAATAATTTTGTTCTTTTTTGCTGTTGCATCAAATTATATTACTTTATCACAATTGAATATACTAAATCAATAAGGAATTAATAAGATAATTTTTATTGATTTTTTGATTTATTGATTTTAAGTTCTTAATGGTTCAGCTTTCGGTTTACCCGATAAAAATGATAATGAGAATTTGTATTAACAAAAGCAGATAGAGTACGAAAAATACATTTACAAACTTGTAAAAACTATAATAGTTAATTACGGATTAAATGCTAAAGTGGATAACTAATCACTTAAATACTCTAAAAATTAAATTGATAAAGTATTGATATAATGTCCGATTACTAATATTTAATATTTACAAAAGGGGTAAAATAAATTATTATAATCTTATTGAGTTATCAATTTACCCAATAACCTAATAGTAAAAATCTATATCGAACTGATAGTCCAATATCAATTTTTTTTTTAAAAAAAAAATCACTAAAATCTGATAAACTAATAACCCAATAACAATAAACTAATAACGTTTTTATCGGTTCAATTTATCGATCGATTCAATTTTTCACACAACCAAAATAATTGATTGTTTTAATCAAAAAATTAAACCTCTCAAATAACGTAGCTTTATCTAATCGATCATCTTATTTATAATAAGTTTTTGTAATTGTCCTTTTTATTTTTTAAAAAATCATTATTCCACAAAACTTTGTTATAATATCCATTTTTTCTTTTTAAAAAAAAAAGGTTCAATCCAATAGATGGCAAAAGCTAAAATTTACATTTTAAGTAGAAAAAAATTTGGTTTAGAGAATTTGGTTGAGCTAAGTGTGGATAAGAGGGTCTAATTGAATTCTTTTAGCCTAAATTGTACCTTTTGATGTGCAATATTAATTAAATGAATATATTATGTGAATTGAATCACGTGTCATGTTTTGACCTTTTTCCTAATTTGGTGCATCTAAATATTTATTTTGAATTTTATTAAATTTAAATTTGGTAATATGATTTTTTATTATTTTTTTTAATGAATTTTTCAAAGAATTATTTGTAATGATATAAGAAAGAATTGAATCATGTGTCATGTTTTGACCTTTTTCCTAATTTGATGTATCTAAAATACTCATTTTGGATATTATTGAATTTAAATTTGGTAATATGATTTTTCTTATTTTTTTATGATTTTTCAAGTATTATTTTTTTAATGAATTTTTCATATAATTATTCCTAATGATATAAGAAAGAATTGAATCATGTGTCATGTTTTGATCCTTTTTCTAATTTGGTATATCTAAGTGTTATTTTGAATTTTATTAAATTTAAATTTGATGCTATGATTTTTTAATGAATTTTTCACGAAATTATTCATAATGACATAGAAAAAAATTCTAATAACTTTGACTTTCAGTGACTACAACTACTATAACAAATTAATCCAAATTAAGCGACGGACTTCAATTAACAAATTTCTTATTTATTTCATACACAATTATAGACTTTCGACTTTTTTTTCCTTTGTTCATAATTTTTATTTTAACCACCTCCGTTAAACTCTTTTATATGATACACAACTTGGAACATGTCAAAATCTATAGTCAAATTGCATATAAACATTTATTGTAAAAATAATTTAGCTAAATAGCGTAAAAAAAAACCTATCATCATTATCAATAACAAATACATGATTTAGAATTTAGAATTTCGATATATGAATTGATTATTATATTTCAAAAAGTCTCCTTATCAATATGTGAGTTAAAAAGAAGCATCAATAATTTTATCCAACTACAAAGTCGAATGGTAAATTTTTTACTAAAACAAGTCTTAACATATAGAAATATCTTTTAAAATACTTGTTCATTTTTTATTTTCGGAATTTAATAATTATATGAAATGGCGACTTTAATTTTAGTAGCTTGTATAAGTAGTAAAAAAATATAGATTTCTTTGATTCTTGACCAACGAAAAGTATGAGATTAAAAAACACAGAATTTATGCAAAAATTTTTAGTGTATTCTCCACTTTGCAAGTTTCTACTAACATTAAAATTAAATGAATAAATTATTAAACGTTACCTTGTTAAAATAAAACTACAACGATATAAGATAAGCTAACTACAATTTATTAGCTTTTATGTGCGTTGCCAAATTGGTAAATATACTATTTAAATAAAATTTATTATAATACGCCTCTATTTTAATAAAATTTAATATATACAAAAAAAACTTGCACTCAAGAGTGTATATCATTAATGATAAAGTGAGTTAAGAATCATGAAATTTTATCTTTAATTTAATAAAATAATAGTATTAAATAATTTTTCATCTATCCAAATTCTAATCAGTAGCATTTTTCGATCCTTAATTATGAAAAATAAAAGATATTCCATAAATCCCTCGATCCAAATATCACAATTACAAAAAATTGCCTTTATTTAATCAAAAAATAATCAAAATGTGCTAATAATTTATTTGGCCAAGCTTTTAGTTTTAGAGGCTAAAAATACCTTTTTTTTCCTTAAAAAAAAGGAGATGTTTGATTAAATTTTTAGAAGAAAAATAAATGCTTTCGAAAAATAACAAAAGCTATTTTTCAAAAGTTAATCTTTTCTAAAAATAATTTTGAAATAATACGCTCAACTTTTTAAAATATAACTTAAGGAAATACTAATTACTGTTAAAAAATGCTTTTCAAATAACTTAAATAAATCTATCAACTAAATTCTTTCATCACGAGTAGCCAAACAAAAATCACTTCTCGTCAAGTTTCTCTTTTTTTTTTTAAAAAAAAATGTATATATAAAAGTTTAGTACTCAAAAACTTTCACTTCTTTTCGAAATTAAACTTGAGATTGTATTTCAGAATTTTCAAGATTTTTAAAAAAATAATATTTTCACTTTATTCTACTTTAAATTACTTATAAAAAATCTAAAACAATTTAATTTTCACTTTATTTTCGTGAGGATATTCTGAAAACAACCTCTATCTTGTTTAAGTAGTGATAAGGTTTGCGTACATTTTACTCTTTTCAAATCCTACTTGTAAGATTCCATGAGATAGTAATAAGGTTTGTGTATATTTTACTCTTCCTAGACTCCATTGTCAGAAATTTACAAGATAATATCCTCTGCAATCCCATTTATGATATTTAATCATATATATTATTGTTGTTGATATAATTAATTTTCAAATATTATTGTATAAACACTTTCAAAAGTTTCACTTTCAGAGAAAGAATTAAATAAAAATAAAAAGTGAAACACATTCCATCAAGATTCTCCCATCAACTTTTAAAAGTGTAAAGCTTTCTCCATTCAAATTGAAAAAGATACCCACATTTCTCTTCTTCCGGGAACTCCACCGACCCTGAACCTCCCTTTATCTCTCTATATCTATATCTTTTTCTCTCTTAACTTCCTTGCTGATCATACTTTGATGACCTAACTCTCTCTATCTCCTAACTATACTTTTCCCTTCTTTCATACAAAGTTTTTGTTTTTTTGTATAAAATTTGTCGGTTGGGAACTTTTTAGAGAAACCCCATTTTTCTCTTTCTCCTTATATTCTGTCTTTTGTATTTCTTCATGATCACTGGAAATTGTAAGAGGGTTTAAGCTTACAAGGGAGGAGTTTTCTTTTTTCGTTTTTGAATATGAAAAGAGCAAAATTTGACTTGTTCATGTCACTGAGTAGGCAAAGATTGGTGCAAGTTTTGATTTTGTTTGGGGTTTTGTATGTATTTTTGGTGGGTCTTGAAGTTCCTTTTGTTTATAGAAATGGGTTTAGTTTAGTTTCTCAAGACGGTTTTGGTACAGGGCAGTTTTCTAAGTCTTTTGTGCTTGATAGTGAAGAGGAGTTGGAAGAAAAAGAAGCCCCAAATCGCCCTCTTGATGTTCCACTTCTGGTTCCAAATCAATCAAAGCATGAAAGGAAGGTTAGAGAAATCAAGAGTCCTTTGTCAAGTTTGGTTTTTGATGGTAGTTATGTGAATATGACTAGTAATGATGGGTTTTCTGGGATTTTGAAGTCAGCAAAAGAGGCTTTTGAGTTAGGTAAAAAGTACTGGAAAGAGCTTGAATTGTATAAAAAAGAAGTAAGTCTTGTAGAAAGTAACAAGACAGAGGAATGTCCTCATTCCATTTCAATGTCAGGGTTTGAGTTTTTGGGAAAAGGGAGAATGATGGTGTTGCCTTGTGGACTTACTCTTGGGTCACATATTACTGTTGTAGGGAGGCCAAAAAGGGCCCATCAGGAACATGATCCAAAGATATCATTGTTGAGGGAAGGTCAATTCTTGATGGTTTCACAGTTTATGATGGAGTTACAAGGTCTGAAGACTGTTGATGGAGAGGACCCACCTAGGATTCTGCACTTCAATCCACGGTTGCAGGGTGATTGGAGCGGGAAACCGGTGATTGAGCAGAACACTTGTTATAGGATGCAGTGGGGGACGGCGCAAAGGTGTGATGGGTGGAGGTCCAGGGATGATGAGGAAACTGGTGAGGATATGAATTTTTGTTCTTTAGTAGTCTTTAGGAAATTATTCTGTTTTTAATGAACTAGTTTAATTGGTCAACTATGCGCATT
>JAPFFP010000094.1:18416842-18427586 GCA_026153255.1 Solanum medicagineum | reverse complement strand
AATTTTTGTTCTTTAGTAGTCTTTAGGAAATTATTCTGTTTTTAATGAACTAGTTTAATTGGTCAACTATGCGCATTTCCGAACTAGTTGGACTTCCCTATATGATCCTTTATATCAAATGCTTAGAAGATTCATGTAGCTTTTAACTTACTACAATCCTCCTCCTTTATTGGACTTGTTGAACAGTAATGTGAAACTCACATAGGTAGAGTTGCTGAGAAAGTCAAATGTTTAATACTTGTTAAACTTAAAAGACTTGTTAGCTGGAGAAACTGTTTGATTTACTAATTGAGGATAAAAGGTGATTTTTTTTACTTTATCCATTTCAATTTATTTGTCTTACTTTTCCTTTTAGTCTGTTTTGAAAAGATTATCTTTCCTTTTTTGGCAATTCTTTGATTCTAATTGTCCACATGTCATGTTTAAAGATCGACATTTTGGTACATTCTACATATTTTTAATTTAATACCGATGGATTAAAAAGTCCTCTTTAAGTCAAACCAGGTAAACAAATTGAAATGGAGGTAGTATGTTTTTTGGGGGTTTGGTAATGGGTGGGGATGCTGCAGAAGTTTTTGCAGTGCGTAATCAAGCAGTTGAATAAGTTTGAGCATAGAGCTTATTGCTTGAGTTGGTTCTATTTCGTGTTGGGTAGATTCCTCAGATTATTCTCATGAGTTAGGAGTTGGAATTGTTTTGAATACCTTTTATACAAGGGTTTCTTGGCAATTGCATGGAGGAAAAACAAGCAAAATGCACCATCAGTTACATTTACATCTGCATCTGTTTGTAGACTGCGCATTTGTATGTGGTACGCATTTTTGGTAACGTCTAGACACTTTTGCAGTTGATGGCCAGGTAAAATGTGAAAAGTGGATCCGAGATAATGACACCAACCATTCTGAACAATCAAAGGCATCTTGGTGGTTAAACCGGCTTGTAGGGCGAAAAAAGAAGGTTGATTTTGATTGGCCATTCCCATTTTCAGAAGATAGGTTATTTGTGCTAACTCTCAGTGCGGGTTTTGAGGGTTATCACGTGAATGTTGATGGGAGGCATGTGACCTCATTTCCATATCGAATTGTGAGTGACATACTACCACCTCTTCAATTTCATGCTGATTTATTAAATTGAACTAAAGAAGGTTATTACTGATGCTTTTTAGGGATTTGCGCTTGAGGATGCCACTGGTTTGTCTTTGAATGGTGACATTGATTTTGATTCAGTCTTTGCTGCCTCCTTGCCCACATCACATCCTAGTTTTGCTCCTCAAAGGCATCTTGATTTGTCAAACAGATGGAAGGCACCACCCCTCCTTGATCAGCCTGTGGATCTGTTCATTGGCATTCTGTCGGCAGGCAATCACTTTGCTGAGCGAATGGCTATAAGGAGGTCTTGGATGCAGCATCAGCTAATCAAATCTTCAAATGTTGTGGCTAGATTCTTTGTCGCATTGGTAGGTTGATAGATGGTAGTGTATACAGCATTTTGCAAGTATCGTTTACTATTAACATTGTGTTACAGCTTGGTAGTTTGAGTTTAGCATCGATTATTTTTTGAAGCATGCTAGGAAGGATATAAATGTGGAGTTGAAGAAAGAGGCAGACTTCTTTGGTGACATTGTCATTGTTCCTTTCATGGACAATTATGATCTTGTTGTCTTGAAAACAGTTGCCATCTGCGAATATGGGGTGAGTTGTGGATTACCTGTAAAAACATTGACATTGGTTGTCCCCAGATTAACGACAGCCCAATATTGATCTTTTCTTGTTGCAGGTCCATGTAGCATTTGCAAAAAATATCATGAAGTGTGATGATGATACATTTGTTAGAGTGGATGCAGTTATCAAGGAAATTAATAAGATACCTGAGAACAGGAGCTTATATGTTGGAAATATTAATTACTATCATAAGCCCCTGCGTAATGGTAAATGGGCAGTGACATATGAGGTAATAATTTGGAGTTCCTTTTTAAAATTTTCTTACTCCAATCTCTATGTGGCTAGGAGGACTAATAGTGCTATTTTCTTTCGGCAAATTATTTTCATGTTCGTTATTGTCAAAGAAGAGACTTTGCATTTTACCAGTTTATAGTGTCTGATGGACATGCTTAGAATAAGTGAGGCTATGACAGGTATCTGCTTTTCTGGGAGAATACAGTAAGGGTATCGTAACTATTGCTAGTTATACGCATGGATCATCTCTGCATGTCGTCTAGTTTTTTGTCTGTCAAATCCTTCTAGAAACCCATGAAATATGAGTTTCTCGTCTAATCTTTTTCTCGGGTGGTTCCTTAGGAATGGCCAGAAGAAGATTATCCACCTTATGCGAATGGACCGGGTTACATTATTTCATCAGCCATTGCAAACTTCATCGTCTCAGAGTTTGATAACCATAAGCTAAAGGTTAGACAATATCAAATTTCTCTCTTTCCATAAGTTAATACTCGTGAAATAATTGACTAGCTCCCCGATGTGCAGTTGTTCAAGATGGAGGATGTCAGCATGGGAATGTGGGTCGAAAAATTTAATAGCTCATCAAGACCTGTTCAATATGTACATAGCTTGAAGTTTTCGCAATCTGGATGTGTGGATGACTATTATACCGCTCATTACCAGTCCCCTAGACAGATGATTTGTATGTGGAACAAATTACAACAGCTAGGTCAGCCTCAATGCTGTAACATGAGATGACAATTGGGATTTGGAGAAAGAATGGAATCTGAAAACTGTCCCAGGAACTAGGATAGACAAGTTTTGCACTTGGATAGTACCACTATCTGTATATTCTCTGGAAAATTTAGTTTTTATATGATAGATGCTGCTTAAGTGCCTTGAGAATTCATTTTTGGCTTTCTCTACCTTCTCCGTCTTTATAAAATTTTATAACATAAGTGCATTGGAGAATATCACTACACAATACACATGTTTGGATGTAACTTACCATACATTAACAGCAGCAAAAAGAAACAACTTTTAGATTCCATGAAGTTTTTAATATGTCTTCTGGTTTGTATTTTAAGGTATGAGGTTGACCAATTCAATATTCAATAAGTATTCAACATGAAAATGAATAAAAAAGGAGATTATTGGGTATTGAAAAAGACATGAAGGGAAAATGACAGTTTAATTCTCTGTTGACAAATTCCTGTTCCTGAATGTAGCGTATAAGGTGGACCATCAAAGATGTAACAACTATATAATTGTCAAATTGTCCTTACAGTTCTTGGTTTTTCCAAAACAGTGAGCATAGCAGAATTTTTCACGAGCAGTATCGATTTTGTCTTGTGCAACTTGCAAGTCCACAAGCAGTGTTGGTCTATTGTTACAATTGGTCTTGCAAGTGGGTCCAAGTCAGGAATTGTGGTGGTTTTCAAGTTTTACTTTGTGAGAGTTGACATTTATTTTTGCATTTTTATTCCGTGAGTGAATCTCCTTGGACTGGTGATAATTTAAGAGAGATAAAACCAGGTTGATTTCTTGGACCAACTAATGATTATTGTGTTAGAAAGTCACATTCTTTCTCGTTCCAATATTCTTCAATTAGAAAGTGACTTTCTGAGTAACTAACCATAATGAAGTCATTTTATGAGAAATCAAATCTAAGAAAGCCTCATCTCGACTTCTATGAACAACAAAAAGATATTGATCATCATTTTTATGTTTTATCTCACAAGGCGAAACTTCATTTCACCGAGGACATGACTTTAGATAAAAAGAGATGGAGGTCGCGTATTAGGGTACAAGGCTAATAGAGTAGTAAGGGTAAGTTGATGTCTGGCGTTGTGATATAGTAGGTTGGTAGAATTAGTCGTGTTTTTATATCTTGTGTGTCTTTACTCATCTTATATCTTTTACTATTATTTCTATTTACATACTATCATATCTAGTATCTTCTGCTCATGGGGCTTAATATGTTTGAGACGAGGGTCTTTCGAAAACAACCTCACTATCTCTATGAAGTAGTGGTAAGGTTCGCGCACATTTTACTCTCCCCAGACCCCACTTGGTGGGATTTCACTCGGTATGTTGTTGTTATCTCATAAGGGGACGATGAAGGAGGAAAGGGGAGGGAATACTACACTACTGATGAGGTTTGAACCCTTCACCTTGTTACCATAAAAGAATTGACATGTTACATCTGATACAACTTCAAAAGAGAGAAGAATAACTTCATTGTACAAGACTTGTCAATTGAGAAGCCTATGTATATCTCTATACATTTAACATTTTTTTGGCAGCATACTAAAACCAACAAGACAGCATCAACATAAAAGACACTAACATGAGTATAAAGTTATTGTATGAACCTGTTAACATGATTGCTGATGAAGGAGGGGAAGCACCAGGAGGACCAGATGGGATATCATCAACAATAGCAGAAGTATTTTCCTTTGAACAAGTATGTTTGCAACGACTTGGACGAACAACTCTGTAAACTCCATCACTTGTAAGAATATACATGTCCTTCTTGTTATCCTCACCATATGAAAATATGTAGCCTAAAGCTGGAACTGAACTTCCAGGAACAAAAGTACAATCTGTTGGTGATTTCTGAGCACACTTGAAAGAAATTTGAGTAGTGTTAAATGTTCCACTGCCCTCTGGATTTTCGGTGCCTGCCCACATGGAGCCAGCATACAAATCTGCAAAAAGATACCTGCAAAATTTCACCTGTCATTACCATAGTTTAAAAAATGAACTTTGGACTAACTCAATATCGAAAGAGTTTAGGTTATTTAGCAAAAAGATGCGCGCAAGACTTGATATTTGAAGCATGGACAATATGGCATGCAAGCCCAAATTTGATAAATCAAGAACAGGGATAAATCTAGCTCTGATATCATGTTAACGTTATGGACCTTGAGTCTAACTCAATCTTAAGAGTTAGCTCAGGAGTCGAGGAAAGTTCAAGGCCATATAAAGAGACAACATCCTATTCTTTCAACCATTGGGAGACATTCTTACACCAAAAGATGATATATTCAAAAAAAGTGTGAGATTGGACTGAAGGTCATACCTTCCGTGCATGCAGGGATCAGTCATGGACCTATAGAAGTATCCACCAGTAATTGATGCTGAACCTCCATTCTTGTTCACATCAGAATGGTTATATCCCATGACTGGGAAAATGGGGTTTATGGAGCTCACAGATTTATTTCCTCCAGGTGATTTTGAAGGAGTGTAAAGATAGGGACCTTCGTACTTGTTCCAGCCATAGTTACCACCCTTGCTGATTATATTCACCTCTTCAAATATATCCTATGAAACAATCATAAAATGCTTATGAGTACAACGTCAAAATACAAATAACATACACAGTGTAATCCCACAAGTTGGGTCTGGGGAGGATAAAATATACGCAGACCTTACCACTACCTCATAGAGACAAAGATATTGTTTTCAGAATGTCAAAATACAGCTGTTTGAAACAAGATTAATTAGATTACATTCTTGGAGAGTAAAAGACAAGTACTTTACCTGCCCTACATCAGCACACATAAAGTAAGATGGCCTTTCGGAATCAAAAGTGCAGCGCCAAGGATTTCGCATTCCTAGAGCCCATATTTCAGGATGCAACTCTTTATCTTCAGTGTAAGGATTGTCCTTTGGTATAGAGTAATTTCCCCATAATCCGAGCTTCGTGATTTCTTCTACAGCTAAGTTAACAGGCACCAGATGCAAAGTTCAGACAAGGGCATTTCGTTTTTCTGTTTGATACATAGCAGGGATTATGAAGATTCATATTGCTCTTTTAGTATTTTTTTTTCCCTTAAACATCCTGTTGAGGTAGCTTAGTAGCAGAAAGATCATCGATAATAGCATATAAAGAACTGAGTAGTGACTTACTGGATGTTCTATCAATATCAAGCCTGATAATCTTTCCCAGCAATGACTTCTTGTTTTGGGAAAAATTGTAAGGATCACCTATACCTCCACCATCACCCATCATGAAGTACAAATATCCATCTCTCGGTCCAAAAAGTATCTGGCCTCCGTGATGACCTGTAAATGGAAGGCCCATGGTGAATATCCTTCTGACTTCTTTTGGGTTAGCAGTTTTTGCCTGGAAAATCGAGATTCCTTTATTATCATTCAGAGCTAAACAAAGTGAGAACAAAATATCCATTAGACTCTCTGAAGTACCTGTGATGGCTGGGATGTTGTCCCACCAGCAGTAAATTCCGCTATCACAGCTTGATATTGGCATGGCTGGGAGCCACTATCGCTAGGTAGTTTTGATGGATCACAGTCCACGTCTGAGTTACAAGAGCATCTTCCTCCACATCCAGGCCATGCTTGCTTATCACAATTGAATGAAACAAAGAATCGTCCGTTTTGTGAGAACTTCGGATGAAATGCAATCCCCATCATCCCAAGTTCAGTGTCAAAATGAACTTCATCTGTTATGTCCAAGAAAGGATTAGATTCATCAAGCTGTAAAAGCTCTCCTGAATCGACTTCTGGTATAGTAGCCAGCCATATTTTCCCTTGCTGATTCGAGAAGAAAGCACGATTAGAGCCGTCAGGATGGGCAACCATATTGAGGTAACTACCATTTCCAATTTTCTCAAGGCACAAACCGCCTGGAGGACTTATAGGCGTGGTGGTATTTAAGGTGACAGGTTCTCCAGCGAAGCATACTGATCCATCACCAGAAGCTCCACCAAACACATTACAGAAATCATTTTGTGATTTCCATAAATCTGTCAACTTAGTGGAATTGGACTTGACAGAAGCAGCAAATGGAGAACTTACGATAGACACATTTTGACATGTAGTCCATACTTTAGAACAAAAGTTACTCTTAGCTTGGTTACTTTGGGTTGAATTTTCTGAAGTTGTGGAGTTGCATAAGATAGGAAGTTGTCGAGGAACAGAATCAGTTCTGAACAGTTCTGCTGAAAATTTATCACACTTCTGCGAAAGGTGAAAATATGGACATCAAAAGTTGAATTCTTAACTTATACTATCCAAATACTAGTATACACCTTTTCTTTTACTCAAGTCATTGAAGCTTCCAAAATACATTAGTATTTAGTACATACATCTACAAGTGGTCTAGGGAGGGTTGTGTACATAGAACTTACTCTTATCTTGGCAAGTAGAGAGACTTTTCTGATAGACTCTCCACTCGAGAATAAATAGGAGTGAAGAAACCAAGGCAAAATACTACACAAGGCATGACAAAACATTCGAAAAAAGAAACACTAACTACAACAAAATACTGATACGATAATCGAAGTACAAGGAACAATAAATAGGAGTAGCAGAACTCGAAAGAGCAAGCCTACATGAGTATCTACTTACTGCACAGATGACTGATTTTACAAGAGAAGCACATTCAGGATCAGAAATGTTCATAGCATTAAATTGAGTCTGAAGTTGTTTATCATCGGCAGAGTTGCAGCATGAGGTTCCATTGTAAGAACAAAATGCTAGAGGAGTCTTTTCCTGAAGAGGAGCCCCTATAACACATGAAGTAACAACAGTCAAATTGAAAAACAGAATATATAAGGGTAAATGGTCAAAAACATGTTTGAAGTATCCTGGAGTTTCGAGTTTCATACCTGCACTATCAAGTGTGTGAGTTTACTCCTTGAACTATCCCCAAATGTTTATCAAAACACACTTCAACTATTAGCTGTTCCCTTCAACCATCATTTAAGTAGGAAAAAGGAACAACTGATAATTGACATTTGTTTTGATAAACATTTAATGGAAGTTTAGTTAGGAAACTCGCACACCTAATAGTTCAGGTCTGAAGTTGGAAAAAACAGATACAGTAGATATGTTTTTGACATTTCACTCAATAGATAACTGCAAATAAGAAGTTTTTCAAGACAAGACTTCAAATGGATTGTAGCTTACTTGAATCAGTACACAAGGGAAGTGAAAAAGAAAGATCAAGAATCTGCAGAAAATTCAAAAGAATGATGAATCTGGCAAAATGACTCCTTCTCATGACTCCCATTTGCTAAAACAGAAGTTATATTTGCAGTTACATCAAAGTCTTTTCAACATATGATGCATCCTAAGCTAGCTATAAAAATGACAACTTTCTGAGCTTCAAACTTTTGAACACACTGGTTGATGCTACCAACTTCTGTATTATTGGTCCAATATTCCCATAAATCCATTTGGAAATTTCAAAATACCAACAGTATATTAAAATATTTATTTCTCTTTCATATAAGTGTGTCATTTTCTTTTGATCAGAAGGGACATTTGACCATGTGTGCATAGAAATGGGAAGCTCCATCTCCGAGCAGTTGACTTTTACCTGATAAAGCCTTTGTTATAATACAAGCGGAATAAAATATTGGATGGATTTGCAACTATAATAATATATTGGATTGTAGATCTGAAAACACTGAATTTGTTTGACAAAAGACAGGCTGGATGGATCTTGGTTTCTTGTCCCATTGATTGCACAAAATTGGCTATAAAGTATAGTTCATAAGTACATTAATCAAGGTAATTTATATACGTGGTAACAATTTTTATTAACAGAAATTAAAATATAAAAAAATAAACACACAAAAAAATTTAAGAAATATAATACTAACTAGGAATATCAGAATATCGAGTAAAAAATGGGTTAAAACAAACATGGATAAAATATTTGATTTGATAATGACAAGTATTTGATGTTGGAGTTGAATTGACGTAAGAGCTGAAGTAAACATTCTTGTCCAAATTAATTTCATTTTTGCAAATGAGACCATGTCAAAGTCAAACTAGTAATCTGACAAAAACAAGAAAGTCAAAAAGGAATATAAGTAATGATTTTTGTCTAGATCTGTTTTTTTTTCTTTAAATTTATTTATTTACTTGTACATTTTTGCAAAACGACCAAAAAGGGTATCAAAAAATGAACCCATACTGATAAGGCTAAAACCAACTGAGCTATTAATATTCTCCTGCTCCCAGATGTTATAAGAAAATGTTTTTCTTTTTTTTTTTTACAGTTGACGTCTATTAGTTAGATATATGATGGGAAGAAAAAAGAACAAGGGAAGCAGAGCCAGAAGAAATTCGTTGCAAGAATCCATCTTACAATATGTTGTCCTACTTCCTCTAGACTGATGCATATCAACTGGCCATCAGAGGCGAAAAGATGTTGAGGAAGCTAAAATCAGAATACAGATGAATCGAAGATCATACACATGAAGAAAGAATACATCAAAGCACCATAAAGATATGGACACACATGGGCAACAGAGATATCAGACTCATTACGTGTTTCCTTTGTGTGCCATCTTCCTCTCTTTCTCCTATTTGATGTTACTTCATTCTCCAAGAGCACCAAGAGCTTTCATGTCCTCCAAGAACGCCATATATGAATCATCAATGCTTTGAGGTTTTGGAGCAGGCGCACTTGCAGATTCATGCTTGACAACAGGCGGAGTTACTGCAGGCTGGTTGATTGTAATGGCCGTAGATGACTTTGGCTTGGGTTTTGGGAGTGCAGATTCTCTCCTCACACGCACAGATGCAGGAACCTGCAGGAAGCAACAAGTGATCTGTTGAATCAAATGTGAACAAGTCCAGATCCCAGAATAAAAGTGGTTTATATGTTCATAAAATTCTTATCACTACTTAAATTGTATTAGATAGAATAATAGGATAAAAGGTTCAACAAGATAATGATCATTTTAGGCCCACAGTAGATACTAAAGTGCATAACCCTCAAAAAGTTTTATTCTTCGACCAAACACCAATATTAAAACAATGCTAGGAAGGTAAAAGAAGAGTAGAGAGAAAGATGTTTATCTACTCCTGAAGAGTTGCAACTAAGAGGTCTAGCACACATTATCTCCTTGGCACGCATATTTGAGGTGATACCACATAGCTAATTGATGCAAACACCCCTACTTCGGCTTATATACAATTTCAGACTCTCAGCCTTTCCTTCAAAGCATCTGTAGTTTCTTCGACAACTTTTTGATTTAAATGAATAAAGTGGCATCCTCACCCCCAAACCCTGATATTTCTTCTTTAGCCTCCTGCTGACAACATACACTTCGGTTTACATCTTTTTCTTTTCATTTTTCCGCTGTATTCTTTTCGTGTTCTCTTTTGTCACTTCTTGTACTGTGGTTGTACAACTCTTTTTTTTTTCAATTGTATTAATTTTAGCCATAGTCCCCATCTTTTGTGATGGCGACGAAAATAATATCTTCCAGGCATTGTAGGATGAGAAAAAAATTAATAAGAGCCTAGTGTTACAGAAATTTGCACCTCTTTTTAAGAATTTGCACTTACAAAATTTGAATTTGACCAAGGGTGTTTGGTACAAACTTCTAGAGAACATTAGTCCAAACAGTAAGAGCAGATAACTATCATGCTATACAGTGCTTAACCCTCCTAGCAAACTTTGGACAACGATTTGAACTTGCCCATAATCCCCTCGTTATCATCCAATTTGGATGGGGAAAACACTCCAGTATAATATATTAGTTTTGCATTGAAATGACACCAAAGTACACTTAACAGTAGTTGTAAATAAATGCAGGAGGACAACAACTAGGTAAAAAAATAAAAGATCACTCACCATTGATGTAAGTTCTGGTGTATGCTGAGCTAGAGGCCTCTTAACAACTGTTGAAGCAGCTGATTTGACATATGATGGCTTCTGAGGAGCAAGTAGTCTAGTACCATCCTGTTGAAAAGGAGGGGGACCAGGTGGAAGCGGTGGTCTCATCATTAGCGGAGGTCCAAAAGGTGGTCTTGGCAAGAGA
>JAPFFP010000094.1:18387178-18400997 GCA_026153255.1 Solanum medicagineum | reverse complement strand
TATTCAAATAAGTCCTATTTTAATTCCCTTGTGCATTGGTAGAGTACAAGACACAAAATGAGGAAACAAAAAAGTGGAACTTTCTTAGAATGCTTTAGGAATGCTATAGGCATGACCTCCAGTCATACATATTAGGAGCTCTTTTTAGGGAAATCTTAGTAGCTCAGTTGGTTGGCTATCTAAATTTTCACCTTGTTGATGAGGTTTCGATTCCCCACCTTATAATTCCCTTTGAGTCCAAGAGACATCTACGCTGAACTTACTAGAATTATGTCTGTTTCAACAAAGTGCTTCATTCACTACTTCTGGCATATCTTTTTGAACAGACAGATATACCACTGCCCTTTCTGCAATTTGTGCCGACTGGGGAAGGGATTAGGCCTTGGATACTTTCATTGCATGACCTGCAACGCTTGCATGTCAACTAAGTCTCTCTCTATTCACACATGTCGAGAGAAGTGCTTGGAGGATGACTGTCCAATCTGCCATGAGGACATTTTCACCTCAGCCTCTCCTGTTAAGGGACTTCCTTGTGGTCATTTCATGCACTCGACATGTTTTCAGGTATTAAACTCATGCAAAGTTCCTTAACTAAAACTATAGGAACTTTCAGATTGTATTGCTGATCTTTTCTTCTTTTCACTTTTTCGCTAAATACATATTTTAGGACTACACTTTTACACATTATACATGCCCAATATGTAGCAAGACAGTTGGGGACGTGAAGGTCAGCAAACTATTTAGCGCGAAAGCTCATTAGAATGGTTCATGTTGTTAGAAAATGTATTGACTATGCAGCTCATTCGGTTCTCTATTTCAGGTGCTCTTTGAAATGTTAGATGCATTTCTGTCCGCGGAGAAAATGCCCAAGGAGTATGCTGGCCAGATTCAGGTTCATTTAAATCATACTCCCACCGTTTCAATTTGTTTGTCTTACTTTCCATTATATTCTATTTCAAAATTCCTTTTTTTTGGGACAACTCTTTGATTTCAACTTTTCACATGACATGTTTAACAGTACAAGATTAAAGGACATTTTGGTACATTTAACATATCTTATTTGAATTCCGTGTCAAGTCAAAATCAAACAAACAAATTTAAACGGAGGGTAATATTTTGTTTCCATGTATGATAATTTTTTGTATTGAGGTTAATGTGATATCAATCCTCTTAACACCAAGTAGGTTACATACAGGCTATACTATGCAATGATTGTCAAAAGAGAGGAACTGCTTCCTTCCATTGGCACTATCATAAGTGCTCACATTGTGGTTCATACAATACAAGGCTTATATGATCTAAAAACCAGGGTTCCAAGACCAGAGACGGATTCAGGATTTTAAGTTTACGAGTACTGAATTCTAAGATAGGATAGCAAGTGGATTTGTTAACACGAATATAAGACGTGAGCCAAGACTATTGGCTTATGTCGAACCCCTAACTTCAATGGTAGAATCGTCCATCGCAGACTCTAGAGTTATTCATGTTGAGTGCTTGGGATGCATGAAACAGTTCTGTCAATATAAATAATGTACATGCTTCATTTTCTTCCTTCATCCTATGTTATATTATTCCAAAGATATTTGTGTTCTGCATTAGTACTCAACTCCTAAAATGGGCAGTTTTGAGTGAAAGGAAAATAAAAAGAGATGGAAACAAGCGTCTTTATTCATTTTTGTCTAATGTATTCTCGAAACTGAATGTTTCTAGGAAACAACCTCTCTACTTCTAAGAGATAGTGGTAAGGTTTGCATACATTCTACCCTCAGACCCCACTTGTGAGATTCCACTGGATATGTTATTGTTGCATTCCAGACAACTTCGTGGTCATGAGGAACCTGTAGATGTTTGATTTCCGAGATATTTTTTAACTTTCGTCCGAATCATATTTAAACAAATTATGCATAGTTCTATGATTCTATCCCTTTGGTGTTGAGCTGTATCCTTTTTATTTTTACCATTTAAAAGCTCTCAAATGAATGCGTCGATTAGATTTTGAAGTTGGTTTCTTAACAAATAGCGCTGGACTTCGACACACTAAAAGATACGTATCCGTGAACATCGATAAAAGAGTACTTCCATCCTAATTTATGAAATATTGTCAATTTATCTGACATAAAATTTAAGAGATTTTAAAACTTATAATCTAAATCAAATCATTAATATTTATGTAGTTATAATCATTTCACTAAAAATAAACTGAACATTTTAAACATTAATTGTTGCTAAATATAAAAATATGTCAATACTTCTTTAGAGTAACTGAAAAAGAAAATGTTTCACACGACAGGCAGAAATATTTAATCCTCATTTCTTTTTTTTCCTCCTTATAACCAATTCTTAACCCAGCTAAAATCCCAACATAATGGGAAAACAAACCCAAACCAAATCCAAATTGTAATGGTTAAGACTGCATTTCATTCTAAATTTCATATAATTTTAAGATTTTACATAATTAGAACAACTTGGAGAACGAAAATAAGGTTCACTCGAATATAGGGAAAAACAATACATTGAGAGGAATAAAGATCTTTGGGCCACCACCAAAAGAAAATAACCTTCACAGATTTCTAAATGAGATCTCTTATTAAAAGACCCTAAAAAGTAAAAACATAAATACAGAAATTGTAACCAGCCTAAAAACCGAATTCTCCCAGAAGTCCACAGTACTACAGCATGGTTTACAGAACAAAAATACTTACCAGAAACAGTTGCAAAGCATTCTTTTCTGCTTAACGAGCAAATATAGTGTCTTCCCTTTGATTAAATATAGTAGACAACCGTAATACAAAGTTCCCATAACTTCTGGGCGCTCAAAATTCTTCTCCTCGAAGAGGAAACGACAAAATGAATATAGAGTATAGAAGACTTACTATTGACTGCATCAATACGAGACTACAGACCAATTGCCAATCTATACAGACTTGCTTACATTGGAAGTGAAAGATAATATGATTCATTACCTGTGTACAGAAGCAATATCTCAGAAATCAAACATCTACACGTTCCTCATGACCACGAAGCTGGTGACAACTACTACTTTCTTCAACCACACCACCTTATTGTAAGGATTCCAAAATTTTCAGATGATGCAAAACTTTAACTTTGCCAATGATTACCAAGTATCAACAGCACCATAACTTACATTTTTCTTTCCAATCCTCTGACAACTTTCACCATGATACACAAATTTGAAGAAGTTTTTCTCGCTAGCAGGCTGGTTACTCCTATTGCCTATTTTCTCGTCATCTCGTCGACAAATTTCTGATGTTATAGTACAGTTTCTTACAAAATTTTTGCAGATCATCAGTGCACAAACATCATCATTGCCTTTGGCAATTGAATGGAAAAGCGCAGTAGCACATCTTCATTGCAGTTTAGGGAGGTATATTTCCTAAGCTGAGATAGAGTACAGCTTCAAAGAAACCAACGCTGATCCAAATCATCTTTTGACTATTAGATAAGTAACATTTGCTGGATGGACTAATTTACAGCTTCGAAGAAAAGGACCTGTGGTTGCAAATGCCCTCTTTCACACATAACGAGAACATCATCCCAGCCACCAATTACCTGAATATAAAATATCCACAATAACAACACCTTATTTTGAAAAAAAAAAACAAAAAATAGAAAGGAAAAAACACCAGCATATTACCTTTACAGTTTTGTCATCATACATGATCCACTGTCCACAGTCATGACTGTAGGCAAAACAGTGATAATGTTGTCCATAGTAGCAAACCTGAAAGAAATGTCGAGCATATGCAGATGAAGATAAGTTTAAAAAATTAAAAAAAAAAAAATAAACTCAAACATACTGCACAAGGGAAAAAAAAGAGAAAGCTATATTATTTGAGATATGTTTTTGACCCAAGAACTGGCTGGAATTTAGTATATGTTGTTGACACAAACAAGGAAATACCCCAAAAAAGGGAATAAACCAGTGTGACCAAATATCCGCATTTACTTCATCAATCATGAAACTATGACTTAATATATAAAAAAGGACACAATATCACAAGTATTTCTTTCATGAAAGATGACAAAAAGTAATCCTCAATTAGTTGAAACAGTAAAAAATATGAAAAGTTGAACCAGCTCGTGCATACTATTTTTAGAAGCAAAAACCAATTGGCGTGGTTTTATGAGTATATATAACAGGAACATGTGAGATTTTTCAAAATAGGAATAGGAATTATCTGAAAATGAACGGGTTTGTATATTCAATACCAGTGACTTGATTATATTTTGTCTCGAGCTAGTTAAGGGAGTTTAAATAGTAATTCCCTAGCAACAGTGCAATATACAGAGGAAAAAGTAAGCAGACAAAAGGAAAAGAAACATTACAACAGAAGTTAAGCAATGTTTGTTTTTTGGATCAAGACCGCGATAAAGGACGCCGATGTCTACTTCAGTAGATAAAGCTGATAATGTCGCTTTTATGTCATCTGCATCCTCACAAGTATTCTGCCAACCTAAAACTGTTGGGAGGAAGAAATATGTCACGTTAGAAACAAAATACATTCTCTAAAAAAATTACATTACCCATTGGCAACAAAAAAAAGTTAGAGAGAGAAGGAAAGGGGGGAACATCAGAACTAGTTACCCGTTGTGAAAACATGTGGTGGAGCAGAAAGAATGTGATGAATATAGTTAAGTTTCTCACATCCACCAACCTCAGGATCGCAGGCCAACTGATGGTTCATCTCAACAAGATTCAGAAGCTCATCAAACGAGCTTTCTGGGCACATAACCTGAAAGGAAAGAACAAATACTCTGTAAAATGTGCAAATTGGTTCTCCCACTCCTCCAGATAATGGTAATGAAAACTGCTCATTATCCAAACAATCTCTCTCGTTGAACTTAAAAAGATAATTTTAATTATTATTTTGTTTTGATAAAGGTCTTTTGATAAATTTAAAAAGATAAATTAGTGAATGTAAACTAAAGCACCATCAAGAAATTGCCTCAAAGAACAACAGAACATGCCTTCATTGTTCGTAGAGCACTAGCATTAATATTATGAAAGAACGATGTGTACTTCAGATGTCTAGACTCCAATCCACAATTATAGCAGTTCATCCGTTCAAAAATATCCATCCCGAAAAGAGAATGCACAGTACAAGCACTACTACAGCAATCCCAAGAGCCCGTACAGCTGCTATCTGCAGATTCAGCATCTGAACCACCTAAAGTTGATGTAAATGATCGATGTAGGCAATCGAATATTACACCCAGTACTTCTGAAGCATCATTCATTTGAGCCTGTAAGTCAATATCTTGTTAATTGAATTAAAAAAGCTGAGTCCTAACAAAATATGAAGTGCTTGATAGAATTTTGCATTTACCTCCTGAAAAAAATTACTATCAGGATAAAGGTTGCTAAGAGCAATTCTCAGAGAAGTAGGGGCAATAGCCTCTCTCTGCATCTCAGTTGAAGCCGTATTCAAAGCAGTGAATATGTCATACAAAGCACATACCACACATGGATCACCCACATGAACATGTTCGGATGATGATCTTCGCAAAAAATCATCTCGAAACTGTCTTAGATGCCACAATGACTAAAATGTGGCAAGAAATAAGAAATATCAGAGGACAAACTTGAAATAGAAGAAAATTGAGAGCACGACAAACAAAGATAATTTTTCAATTATAAATGGATTAGCACTTGTAAACACTGCCAACCTGTATAATGACATTTAGAAAGCAATTATATTCTCCAACTTCATTCTTTAGCCCAGTGCCATACACTTCAGCCATTTCTTTAACATTTCCAAAACTAATTTCATTATGCAAATCCCCTGTTTCAGAGATCATCCTCTGTGCCCCTGAACTTGCCATCAAGGGAAATTTCTGATGTGCATGGAATGCATCTGAAATAGAAAGAGAGAATGAGGACAGAAGTCACTTGAACTAGAAGGCACATGGAAAATATTAAAGCAGTTAATTCTTCAAGCAAATGGAAGAACAAAGCTGCCACCAGTTTTCAAGCTATAGCACGTCATTTTCCTTCAGAAACCATTAGAAAGGGTCTTAGATTTGACAGAGGATGGGAGAAACAGAGGAAAGATAAATAGTCTTCTGATCATCAAGCTAGAGCAGCGATAGAGCATAGCCTAGACTACTAATTGTCCAAAAATAAAGAACATCCTAGGTTAACAAACATTAAAACTATCTTGGGAACTCATTCCCAAAAATGAAAGATAAATAGGCATACCAGCATACCAAGACTTTGGCGTAAAAATAAAGAACACCCTAAGTTAATAAACATTAAAACTATCTTGGGAACTTGTTCCCAGAAATGAAAGATAAATAGGCATACCAAGACTTTGGCGTACAGCTCTCTTAAGGTCAGCTTGGAACCTTTCTTCATCATCCTCTTCCACATGTAGCTGTCTCAATGTCTTTGTTCCACTATCTCTGGTACCATTATTTTCTGGGGTTGAAATCAAATGGTAATGAATTTAGTTCACTTCAACAAAAGGAGAGCACGGAATAGTTTGTAGTTGAAATTTCAAGGGAAAATATTAGAAGAGCACCTATTTACACCCACCAATTTGTTTTTAAAAGAACAAAAAAAATCGGAGGATTGTGGGGGAGATCAAAAAGGTACAGGATCTCACTTTGGCCCAAAACTGAGTGCAACACCTAAAGTTTCTTTTGTAGAAAGTGACTCCACCAATTTTGTTCATAGAGTTGGTACTAAATAATGCTCTCACTGTTTAGCTACAGTATAACACACCAACTTGAGTATGACGAAGTAATGCCACAATTATATCACTTATCTGAACCAAGATGAATCGCAACTTCAAAGTTTAACCAATGAAGAAATGGAAAGAGATGATTTTTGAGTTCACAATGACTGTTGCTAACACAAACAGAAATTAGCTTGGGTAGATTTGTTTGTTTCAAAGATTCATATACAGGATGTGGTCTAACTTTAGAAGCGAGCAAAATTGACCAAAAAGTACCATTACTAAAAGCCATCATAATATTTAAACTTAGTAATCTATCTTTGATCAATTGATAATGACGTCTTTGTTACAATATTTAAAAGAAAATGTGTCATCAAAAATAATAAAAGAAATTATGTTTTATTGGGTTAACAAAACAACCCTCCTCCTTTCTCCGGGCTTGGGACCGGCTGTGTTATAGAGAAGACACTAACTACCACACAGGCGGAGTTATCACATGAATGTCATTCCTCAACAATCCCGAAGCTTTTTCCAACGTTAGGCACTGACATTGATTCCACATTGACCTAGCATATTTAACAAACTACTGAACACCAAATGATAAAGAAGCAAGAAAGAATTTGATCTATAAAACAAACATGAAACTGTTCTTTCTTTTTTCACCCTTCGGGTGGCCCAAGTGGTTTGGACTTGGGACTCCCATGTTGGAGTCTCAAGTTCGAAACCCCTTGTAGCGAGAGCAAGGGTTTTGTCTGGTCGAGCTTGTCGCACCAAGCTTGCCTACTGTGGGTTACCTCTCCTGTGTGGTTTCGAGCTACTGCATAGGAGAGGGGTTTTACCCTGTGCGCACCCAAAGCGTAGCGGCTGCGAATTTCCCTTGTCATTGAAAAAAATGGAACTGTTCATTTTTTCCTAAAACCAGGAAATGCCGTGTGATTTCTGACAGTACCAACTTTCCTATACAAGTAAAAATAAAACCAACTAGCATAAAATGCAAAACCATCAACCATTCAATCAAGTTGGAGAAGCAAAAGAGAAGTCATCATTCTGAAAAGCAGAAGAAGCCACATATATAAAAGTTAAGCAAACAACTGCAGCTCACCATGTGAAGAATTCAGAGCTTTTGATTCTCTAACTTCAGTGATTTCCCTTTCAGAAGAACCAGATTGATAATTCCCCTCACTAAATTTAGACGAATCTTTATGGCGCCTGCCTTTTCTTCCAGATCGTTTATCAGCTATCAAAATACCATCCTCTGGAATTCCTTTGTTTGACAATCCTGAATAAGAGAAAAATGATAGCATGTTCAGATGACATCAGCCTAACCTTGGAACATTTGGTACAGAGTATTTGGGAAGCATAAATTATTCCTATCACAAATCGAGTTAATACCATCTCTTTGCGCCATTCTTTCTGGAAAGCTCTTTGAAAGACCTTCTAAACTGTTTAGTAATACATTGTTCTGCGTCAAGGAAAGTCACATGTTACAAACACTTCATAGGGCCAACCCAATTATAGCAGCATCCTCGAAAATAACACCAAGGCATTTCAAGGCCTTGATTTTAACTTTTAACGATATAAGAAATCCAGAATTTAAATTTTCCAAACAGAAAAAAACCAATCAGAGAGTTAACCTTCTCATTACTCTTCCATTGCTCATTGATTTTCTGATCAATCTCACAACCCTTCAAGTAAGTGTCAGGATTCATTCTTTGATATGGATAAGAGTCAGGATTTGTAACTGCATCCATATTTGCAGTTCTCTTATGTTGTTCAGCCAGATGTTTCAGCTTAGCCTCATTCTCAATTCTTCTTTGATAATCTAAAGTTTCTTCAAGCTTCCTTTCCTCGGCTTCAAGCTCAATCATACGTTTGTACTCCTCTTCCTGTAGATCTAAGGGATTACCAGTTTGAGGAATTTCACTCTCTTGATCATCTCCGTCATGAGCAAGTGGAGATGAGCTGCACCAAAACACACTTGGAAATATTAAAGACCACAAATGGTTTTGCTCAGATCCATAACTCGAGGGTATGTAGATGGAGAAATATGTTGTTAGGAACTAGAAAGAAACATACACATGATCCACAGTCTCATGGTGAAGCACATGCAACTCATTACCACTGTTAGCCTGCACAGGTATGAGGAAACAGGTTATACCTTCACCCAGCAATACACATAAACAACTGCATCAGAAACAAAAATCTGACCCACAGCTCAAACCTTTAAATCCTTTGCTTTTCGATACTCTTGTTTCTTTTTCTTGTCCTTTGTCTTTTCATGGGCATGTTTAGACTTCTCATTTCCCCCACTTGAACTCTTCTTGGAATCACGTGCAAGTTCAGCCAGAAAAGCTTCCCTTGCCGCATCAGATTTCTCGGTAGCATCCTTCTCAGCCAGGTCCTCCAAGTGTGCCTAAGAATAAGAAAAAGAAATTATCCTCATCAAATGAAGAATGAGAACGGCAAAATGACAAGAAGATGGGAGGACAAACAGCAGTTATAGATTCTAAGAGCGTTAAAGATTCTAAGAGCAACATAGGTACATCACAACAGCAGATACCCGCAGAAATGATTTCAATAGAGGCACTAAAATCTGCCGGTAATCTTGGACAGAAACAGGCTCAAGCTTCGATTCCAACTGCTGCATCCCGGTAACCACCCGCATGATACGTGCATCAATTTTGCTAAGCTGCATCGATAAAATTGTAAGATCAAACACCACAGCAAAAACAAAGAGAGAAAGAATATTAGACTATAACTGATCCACCAACCTCACTGGAGATATGTTCCTTCTGTCTCTGTATTGCAACTTCCACACTAGAGTCTACCTGATGAAGGTAGTCCTTCAGTCTCCAATCATCCTCTTCGCCAGACTCCAAGTCACAAAATTGAGACGTTCCACCACCATAAGTTTCGTCAAATCCGAATTGATTTACATTGAGAGATTCTGCTTCCTTCAGAACATTTGATATAGCATCCAACTCAGGCCTATTGCTGATAATTGTAGTGTCGTTGTCACTATCTATGAGTTCTTCTCGTCGCTTTCTCAAGACAGAATCGTAGCTTTGTCGGACAAATTCTGTTTCATGTTCTCTTTTTTTACCCTCTTCTAAGCAAAGATCTTCTACTGCCTGCAGTGCTTCCTCGTAACTTAGGTGTTCACATTTTCTCTCACACAAACCCTGGAGGTCATAATACTCCTTCTCAAGCAATCGGAGAATTTCCAAACCTTGCTGACTTTTCTCTTCTATTGCACGTGTCCATGATGCCAAAGCTGCAGTACTTGATGGACCAGTGAATAACCAGGACAGTAATGCCTCTGGATCAATTAGAACTTCATCTTGATACTGATTACCAGACAAAATTGCTGCATTTCTGTCATTAGAAACTGCATCAGAATGTGAGCTGGGAGAAAGATTGTGCTGCAGGAAATGCTGATCAAACAGCAAACATGAGCTATCCTCACTAAAAACTAATTTCTCTAGTTTGTCAATTCCATGACATCCATTGCTTGTTTCATCCACACCACCAGTTTTCTCAGGATACCTCCCTAAGCCACAAGAATGAGAAAGTTCTTGCAAGTATTTTAGTACCTTTTTCAGTTCTTCAGGACCCAAAAAACATATGCACAGAGGGCTTTGATCAATATTGTAATTAAGAAGTTGAGAGCCAAAAGGAAGACCCTGAAGCTCTTCCACCACATAATGCATAACCTTGCTGAGGTGAGTTGAAGCAAGATATTTATTTTTAATAAGAGCCTCAAACACAGCACGGATTCTTTCAAGAAGCTTTGCTCGCTCAGGATCATCAGATAGTGGCAAGTCTTCAGGAAGTAAACAAATCTTTGGACCACCATCTTCATCACAATCCATATAGTCAATTTCTGAGATCTTATCTTTTCTGCTCTCGGCCATATTTCCATTGAGTCGATCCCCCACTTTCTTCCTCCTAGCAGACGAGTCCCATGCGTCTTCGTGGCAGAAAGCCTCCAAATAGCCATCCTTAGGCCCTTCCCCTTCATCTCTTACATAGGACTCATCTAGAAAACCATGGCCTTGAGATCTTGATTGCTTATCAAGCATTTTCACGACTGCGTTAATCTCTAATGGTTTCCAGGAACAGTTCAGAAGCATCTCAGCCCACTCATTCTCAACATTTTGAGGCAAAACTGACTGCATTTTTGGCAGCAAAGCTCCCATGTGATCATGCACAACATGATGAACGTGTGATTGAGAATCAGCAAAATTTTCATTGCACTGGCAACATCTCCAGAACTTCCATGTCTTATGGGTCTCGGCAAATGGAAGAGCATCAGATAGTACTTCAATAGCCAAACGATCCTTAGAAATACTAAAATGTGTCTTAAGATCTGAAATTCTAATTCTAAGGAATTCTTTCTTCACATCCAAACTTATGGAGTTCCAATATGACTGCACCCAATTCCTTCTCTCTGTGGAAGAAGCATTCTTCTTTGAATTTCCACTCTTCCTCCTATCACCTGCTCTCTGACTCGATCCTGTTGTTGAATCCAAACCTTTATCTCCGTCATTCTGTGATTTGACAGTATCTGACTTCTGCTGCAACAACCTAGCAGCAGCTACCCGAACCTCAATCTCCTTTCTCCTCTCTTCAGGTGTCTTTGTTGCCTTCTTAATTTCATTTGGCCTTCTTCCCTGAACCAATCTCAATTCCATTGGGTCCTCAGACACCCTCCTAATTGGGATTAGCCTGAATTTCTCCTCCCCAGTACCTATATTCTTCATCCAAGTAGAAATGGAAGCAAAATTCGACTTCTGAATCAAGTTGTGAAGCTCACCATGTATATGAGATATTCGACCTTCAGGTGTGGAGATCTTCTGTTGACTCTCATCCTGTAAGCTCTCTTTCGCAGGATCAATGGGGTTTTCGATTGCCAATGCTCTTTCACACTCCTGCACAACTTCTTCGTACTCCTTCCCGTCATTTGCTGCTTCATACAACAAATTAGCATAGAAATGTGCAAACTCAATTGAGTGAGGAGACAGTGACACCGCTTTCCTAGCACTCTCAATAGCATTCCTCAAATGCCTCTGCTTTGTATTAGGATCATCAATAATAGAGGCCACCTTCACACAAACTGTGCCCTGGACACGATGAATCAGGGCAGAATGAGGCGAATTCTCATGCTTAGTAGACAAGTCCTTCATCAACCTTAGGGCTTTGGTATGGTTCCCACGCCGCAATGATGTTAGGGCACGCTCACATTCAAGCTTAATTGAAGCATAAGAAACTGAAGACGATGAACTATTGTTCTCAAAATCAACTACCGCTAGGGCATCGTTTCTACTCAAAGATCCATTCGTAATTGAAGGAACCGTTGAAACTAGCTTTAGGTCAGCATCAATAGACGGCGGTGACCCATCTTCTGAGACCGCCGCCGGTGAACTTAAGGGTTTGGAGCGAGGAGCGACGGTTCGCTTCTTATGCCCCATCAAAATTTCTCCTACGTCGATTTAATCGAAGGCATATACAAACCTATTTCATATCCATATACAGAATCTAGCAATTGCGCAGATTAAATACCTAACTATACCTATATCGATACACAGCAAATAGAAAACTTACCGGCGATGAGAGCAACGTCGGAATCGGAAAAAACAACCGATCGGAAAGTGTGAAAAGTATATATATGTATAGGTAACTACGTATGGATAGTGTCACTCTCCGGTTGAAGATATGCGGGGTGTCGGGGTAGGTGGGAAGGCGATGTTTGGGAAGATATGTACTGTTACTGAGCTCTGGGGCTTTTTGGGGGAGAGAAATGGACTTTAGTAGGAAAAGGGACAAAATGCTGGGGTGGCATTTGTTTTAAGAGATTTTGTTAAAAGCAAAATCTGCTTATAAAATCATGATTTGCTTAATTTATTTAGGTTTAATTTAAAAGAGTAATAACTTAATGATTCAGTTTTTTTACCTATTTAATTTAATTTATCTTAAAACTTGATTGATATGCAATGAAGATGAATCATTGAGAAACTTCTCCAAGTATTTTAAAAAAAAAAAAAAGGAAAAATATTGTAACTATCCAAATATATAATATATAATTACATTATATTTATAATATAGTTTGAAAAAAAATTCAATTTATAGCTTATAGTTAGAGTTTTGTTGTCATTTTCTTTCTCCTCTCTTCCTCTAACTCTTAGCAATTTCTTGTCAAATATACGATCACATATGTATATCAGTTGCATATATAAAATTATTTTGACAGATATACATAGTCAATTCGACAGATATACATATACAATCCGCCTCTCGCCACCCTCTACTCTCTCTGGGTCTCGCTTGTCTCTCTACCCCCTCTCCTAATCTGTCTTGTCAGATATACAAATACATATGTATATTAGTTATACGTATATAATTATTTGACAGATATACATATACAATTTGACAAATATACATATACAATTCATCTATTTCCTTTTTGTCTCGATCTCGTTCACCTCTCTCCTATGTCACATAACCGAGGTTATATCGTGCAATTATGTAAAAAAAATATAGTTATTTGACCATATTAAGTTTCAAGTCTAAGCTATTTACGAAAGTTTCCTCCAAAAAATGACTTCATGTGTTATATTTTTTTGAAAAAAAATATTTGATATATCATGTATAGTAACAATATAACGAGGTAGAAGGTTTATTGGGCAAGAAAAAAAATTAAAGATTAAGAAGTTAGATAGATTATGACTCATTTTAAAACCCACTTCAACCTAATTTGTTTCGATTTAAGTCATTTATTTGGGTAAATCAATAATCTATTTATTTATTAATTAATCTAAGATATATAATTTTTATACTAACAATGTAGCTGATCAATTCAGCAAATTGGTCTCTCTTTTTTTGGTCAAATCAATTAATGTTAATTATGACAAATTACTCATGAAAATATTTATTTTATCTTCAATATTAAAACTAGAAGTTCAAGTCAATAAAAATTAACTGTACCTCTTAATTGATCAACATAAAGATTTTAGGATCCACATATACTTTTTAATAATAAGAATAGATCAGACAGGATTTGATCGAACTTGATCTCACTGAGGACATGACCTTAGATAGAAAGAAGTGGAGGTCACGAATTA
>JAPFFP010000094.1:18316623-18337196 GCA_026153255.1 Solanum medicagineum | reverse complement strand
CTTTCTACAAACTAAGCAACACTAAGGGTCAAATTCAGGCCTATGTTTTTGATGGTAGATATTTAACCCACCTGTTTATACAATAGATGAATCTGATGATTCTCCCCTGGATTCTTTTTCTGAGAATAAATTTTTCAGTAGATAATGCTAACTTTCACCATTCTATGTTTATATTTTGTCAGTCATTAGAGCAAGTGTTCCAAAACTCAATCTTGATGATGTTTTCGAGCAGAAAAATGAAATTGCAAAGGCTGTCGAGGATGAACTTGAGAAGGTAAGTTAATTCTTCACATTTTTTTAATTGGTACAAGCAGTTTGATTTTTCATTGGATCTCATACCAGTGTCATTTTGATCCTTTACAGGCTATGTCGGCTTATGGATATGAAATCGTTCAGACACTTATAGTTGATATCGAACCAGATGAGCATGTGAAGAGAGCTATGAATGAAATCAATGCAGGTGGGTTTAAAATCTTCTCTCTCTAGTTAGGCCTGCTGCCTGTTGGTTCTCAACTGCTCTGTCTAGTTAGTCCTAAGAGTACCATGTGAATTATTTATGTAAAACACTGGTGGTATTCCACTGGACATGTTGTTGTTGTAAATGTATGATAGATGTAGGAGTTTTGGTGACATCTATGCGTACAATCTTCAAGGACCAGTTTATATGTCCTTTCCCTGTTCATATTTTTTGTGAGTGTAAACAAGGGTTTTGAGGGTGAGGTTATTGTTCTTTTTTCAGTTTTCCAAGTTGATGGTTATTGCATTCTTACTCAGTTTGTCTTGCTATTTTTCGTGGCCTAACTATTTTCAACTCTTCAGCTGCTCGGCTGAGGGTGGCTGCTAATGAGAAGGCAGAGGCAGAGAAGATTTTACAAATTAAAAGGGCTGAAGGAGAGGCAGAGTCAAAGTATCTCTCAGGGTTAGGTATTGCACGACAGCGTCAAGCAATTGTGGATGGTTTGAGAGACAGTGTGCTTGGGTTCTCAGTGAATGTGCCTGGAACCTCCGCAAAGGATGTTATGGACATGGTCCTCTTAACCCAGTACTTTGACACCATGAAAGAAATTGGTGCTTCCAGCAAATCATCTGCCGTCTTCCTTCCCCATGGGCCTGGTGCTGTAAAAGATGTGGCAAGCCAGATTCGTGATGGACTCCTTCAGGCATCTGTGGACCATTAAATATTTCCTCTCAGAAATGTCAAAGGAGGTTCACTTAAAGCAGTCTTTTTCCTTTTGTGTTTACCTTAAGTGTGGATATATTTGGTGAGTTTGACTTTGTATTTGTGAATTCCAGCAGTACCTGTATATTTTGAAAAATTTTAAGATCTCCAGACCTTAGAAGAATTGTGAAGTACTAATAATTGATGTGATATTTCAAGTTAATTGTACCTGTTAATTTTGTTCCTTTGCTCATTCATCATTGATGACTGATATTCTATTGTCATACTAATGAATGCGTGTTAGATTTGTCAAAAGCTTACTAGTACGCAGAGGACAGGGTCAAGTTTTTGTGGTGTTCTATGTAAAAGGAAGATGATTTACTTCTCTATTAAAAGGGAGGTTGTATTGATGTGTCTAGCTTGTTTTCGTAATATCAATTGGGCATTTCACTTGCTTAAGGTGATTAGCATTTGTCATGAAACCTTCAAGTTTCAACTTAATTTTAATCTCCAAGACACACTATCCATGAACTGTCTACAAAAATCTGAACGAGTAAATTTTTTTACATTGATTTGATCATCAATAAATAACTTTTATAGACGTGTAGGTTCATGACTATCAAAACACTTCAAAAAACGCTTTTTTACAGTTTTTGACGTTAATAATCATTGTCACGTGCATGTAATAGTATATAATTTATAAAAGGATAAAGCTGTTAAGCCTTCGATAATAAAATTTTATAAAGAGATATCAATTATTATCAAAAGATAATTTTGAATAAATAATTCTCTTACGAAAAAACAAGTAAATAACCAAAGATGATTGACAAGAAAAGGTCTTTTTAAAGAGAGTAGTTTTATTAATGTGAAATACTAAAGCCTACCTTCTCTATATTCATAAAATTCCATGTTCACAGTCTCCTATATTTCGTTTTTCTTCTCTACGTAGTGTGTGCTCTTCTCGATCATCTGTGTCCAGTTCAAGATCGGAGATGGATCATTCATGGCGTCCTCATCTTCCTCCACCACCATTCCAAGGTAGAATCTGTCCATCTTGCTCAATCTCACACTTCCCCTTTTGCCCTCCTCCACCGCCTTTCCCTTCAAACCCTAGTTTCCAGTATCCACCACCACCGCCATATCCCCATCAAACCCTCCCCGGCCCTCCACCTCCTTCCCACCAGGTGCCTTACGACCCCTTTATCGATCATCGCGGTGGGCCCCTTATGCCCCCTCCTCATCGATCCACTGTTGATGGATACGAACATCATCCACGGCCCTCGGATGTGTATGGAAATATAAGCCCTACTTATGATTCACCGGGTCCATTTAATGTTGGAGTAAAGAGAACGAGAGTTGATGATTCACCCGGTTCTACGTTTTCAACTGATAATGAGAGGAGATTGAAACTGATTAGTGAATTTGGTGCGGCTGATCACGAAGTTGGTGGAGGATATGGAAAATTTGATGGCTTTCTATGTGGTAAAAATAGCAATACCAGTTATGTAGATCAAAGTTTTGGTAATTTGGATAGAAATCAACCGTCTCATGACCAAGAACGTTTTGAGAGACAGCAATATCCACTGAGGGAAGGGAATGTACAGTTTGGACAATTAGGATATGATGAAGTTGACAGGAATTTGCCGCGGAGAAATGGGTACAAGTATGGTGGTTCTCAAGCTGATAGTTACCACAATGTAGAGCACGGCCAACAGAATCACGAAGGATCAAGGTACAGCTCAAATTTCGGAGATAGGCATCTGCCAAGGCATGGAGTTTCAGAGATGAATAAACTGTACCCTGAACGGACAAGCCGTATGCCCATGGATGGTCACAATTACAGCCATCAGGTTTATGCAATGCAGAATCATGTGGAGTCAAAATCAAATCATTATGGTTTTCCATATGACCTGAGGGTTAATTCAGCAGACCACAGTGGCACAAGCTTGTATTCGACACAGGGTTGTAAGGCATTTGCTAGTCAGCCGCCACTTCCAGCTTCTCCACCACCTCCTCTGCCAATGGAACCCCCTTTGCGTGAGCGACTTGTCTCATCTTCACCACCTGGAACATCTGCCTCATTGTTTCCAGTTTCTGTTGGTTCTTCAGCTCCTTTGTCATCATATTATCCAACACTTCCTGAAGAGAAGTCCACACCGCATCTTCAGCCCAATTTATATTTGTCATCTCGGGCTGCTATGGAGGTACTCCTTCAATTCTTATTGCGCTTTGTTTGTGTTCTTTACTTTGCAATCTATTGTTGAGTTGCTCGGGAAATGATATTGTATATTAATGGTGAAATATTTTATAATTGTCAAATAAATATTGGAACACTACCAATAAAAAGTTTCAAGAGCACACCCTCCTAAGGGTGTGACCTAGTGGGAAATGAAGTGGGTTGAGAATCATGTGGTTTCAAGTTCAAATTCTAGCTGAGGTAAATACTTGTTTTTTTTTTCATCTTTCTAAGTCATGACGGGTAGAGTTACCCTGTACCTGCATTGGTGGGAGGTAGTAGGTAACCCAGGGAATTAATCGAGGTGCGTCGAAGCTTGCATGGACATTATGGTTATAAAAATATTTCAAGATTAATACTTTAATGTCTTTAAAATTTTGATCTATCATTTTGTGATATTACATGTTTAAAACAACATAAAAAATTCCATTATTTTTCTTTTCAGTAGTTACTTGTAAGTAGTTCTTAAGAAGTTTATTAAGGAGAACTGACATTCTGGTGTAATTCTTTCTTTGATGATTTTCATTGAATGATGTTTTACTAGTTTGCCATTTCTTTGATAAGGAATTTGCTATACCGATGCCACAAGTGTTTATTACTCAGTCCGTCCCAATTTATGTTGCTAGTTGTAGTGGTGTCATATTCTAGTAATTTGACCATTTCTGCATTATCTTGTTGATATGGGATTTCTATGTATTTTTTGGTTATGTTCTAATTCTTGCAAGATTGCGCACAATGAGGTGTGCACTTCACATTATGTTTATTTGGATATGCTCCCAATTGACAACAATGAATCTTACATCATCCTATTCAATGCCTAATGAACTATACTTCTTTAAGCTAATATTGTGTGATATTGAGGGTATATAATCAAGCATTGGTGTCCTTTTTGTTTAAAAAAATCCATCTGTGTTTTTCCTTAAAGATGCATGTATGGGTGTCTTTAGCTTGCTTCCTGGCTTAACAAATTTGATATCCTTTTAATGTTGGATGTATGGTGAAACATTCCTGCTATATCTGATTTTTGTGGTTTCACCAGGAAGTGAATATGCATCATTATACTTCATCATCAATGCGCTCCAGAGGAAATGAACATCCTCTGCTAGAGGTACCTTCAGATAAGTCAAAAGTCATTGATGCTTCACACATACTAAAGCATCCATACCGAGCTACCCGTCCTGATCATCTTGTTATAATTCTTCGGGGACTTCCAGGTGCTTTTTCTTTTTGAAGAGCTATCTTACTTAGTTATATAGTTGTCCACCTGTATTTAGTTGATATCTGATCATGACTATAAGCTTATGCTCTTTGAATGAAAATTGTTTACCCTTATATTACTTGATAAGGAGACTAAATACCTTCCCCACTTAAGTATAGACTCCTGTAGTCTCCTCCTATTCCCCAGGGCAAAAAGGAAAGAAAAAGTGAAACCTTCTTGTTATTAAGAAAAGAAAGTTAAATTGTTTATTGTGTTAAATCTTCTGGAGACATATTTAAGGTAGTAGTTTTTTGATAAGGTATTTAAAATAATAGCTGAAAGGTATGGCACAATAATAGGAGAGTTCTATGAATTAGTAGCATTCATCAGTTCATCATTTTCGAGATGGAGACATTTATGACTAGGGGATTCCAGTGGTCCATGTAAAAAGATGGATGGTTTACCGCATTGATAGGAAATACGATCTAGAGATCGAAGAAGAAGGAGGAGGAAGAACGAAGTTCTTTCTAGAGAGAAGGCAGAGAAAAAAAACGTGTTTAGAGAGCGAGAGTTATTTCGTGGTAACGCCCAATAGGTAAACTCCACGGCGATAGGGTTATATATATTAATGATATCCGGATATTTACAATTCCACAACCTAACACGCATATCATTCAGAAAACAATTGGGGAACTTTGTTATATTGGCTTCTGTTAGCTTCTGGCTTGTGCACCCCCACATGTATACTGTTATTCATTAGTTATTGAAGATAGGTTGGTTTGATGTTGGTATGTTTATTCACTGTTTGGACAATATTTGGCTGAAATTGAAAAAAAGAGAGGAGAATTTGAAATAAAAGGTTGAAGTTTTGGGCATGAAATCTTTATTTCACTTGAAACTACTGAAACTAATTTTCTACTATTGAAATAATGCCGCATTGTGAAACAAATATTGATCTGCAAATAGTATATCAAGTTGAAATTTAGATAATAAAATGAAACTTGTGGCCAGAAGAGGAGACATATCACTGGACATGTCCAACGGAATTCTACTTAGGTGTTTTGGATTTTTCCAGGCCAATTGAAATTAAAGAGTACCTTTTTGCCCAAGTACTAGCTAATCATGAAGGACCTTGTTTTAACATGCGCATGCACGCAAACCCAAAAAACACACACTCTATAGCTCTCATTCTCTTCCTCTCTATCTTTGACCCCTGCATTTATGGGTTTCGTGGTTGTACATTCTTGCTGTGGCGTAAAATGAAGTGTGATCCTGGATCAGAAGTCTTGTTACCTTTTATCGCAAAAAAAAAAAAAAAGTTGGAGCAGAAGTATCCTTTCTCTTGGATATAGTGATCCCACTGTGAAAGTTCTCACTTTTGTCCTCCTTGTGTTGCATGCTGGCCTATTTTATTATTTCATCAAATACTGACTGAAAGTAGTCTAGGGGCTGGAAAAGTATGACCAGCTTGCTTTCCTCCTAAACTTAATGATTTGTGAGTTTATAGATTCTTGGATTGTTGCCAGCATGGGATGATATGTAACTCTCTCTCTACCAACCACTTAATGGCAGCAGTCATGTTCTCTTGTGACTTAATTGCCAGCATTCTTATGTGAAAAATGTTTTAAAAAATGAAAGCTTATTGTGCCCAAGGAATTGGATCTCTATAAGTTTTCTTCTTGTATTTTTAGTTTTTTACTATCCTTTTCAGGGAGTGGAAAGAGCTATTTGGCAAAGATGTTACGTGACCTCGAGGTTGAAAATGGTGGCACTGCCCCTCGTATTCACTCAATGGATGATTACTTCATGACTGAAGTTGACAAGGTCTTATCTTGTTATCTAACTTGAAGTTCTTTTGATCGTCAACATCTCTCGCTTTTTTTTTCTTTTATATATTAAAGCCTCCTATTAATGCCAGTTTTTAGTTATTTCAAGTCCTATCCCAAAATTATAAACAAGTTCTTGCGGACATGCAGGTTGAGGAGAGTGAGGTTTTGAAATCTTCTGGTTCTATCAGGGGCAAAAAGATGGTAACAAGGAAGACTATGGAATACTGCTATGAACCTGAGATGGAGGAGGTAAAGCCATCTCTACCTAAGCCTAGGAGATAACCGAACTTCCCTAGATTTAAATTGGGTACCTTTAGTTTAAGATATTTATCTGCCTTTCTATTAGATAGCTTTAAGTTATTTGTCGGCGTTGTAGTAAAATAAAACTAGTTGATAAGCATCAAGTGCTGAAAAACATTTTTAGGTGCTGAAACTGAAATTATAAATAATCAATTATGTGTTTGGATAGGAAGTACTGTAGCTAAAAAAGTGTTGAACTGCTGATAAAGTGCTTTTTCTGTTAAAATTACCTAAATGTCCTCAAAAAATATTTGCAAAATATATAAATTTAGAAGTGTTTTACATAATTAAAAAAAATGACAAATGGCAGAAATAGGATAGAGTGATTTTAAAAGTCATGCAGGAAGTGTGTTTCTTTTGGATAAGTTGTTTTAGGAAGTGTATATAAGAGATAAGGATAAGCGATAAAATGGTTAAAGGTTCGGTCAAACCAAAAGTGCTTAGAAGTTGTAAAACCATAAGCTAGGGGTGAACCACTTAGCTGATTTTGGCTTATAATCAATTTATATGCCTTGGCCAAACATCTTCGTAGTGGTAGATTGTTTTTGTAGGAGTTCAATATTTTACTTGAGGAATGATATTTTATTGGTTACATAAAATCATCTTTGCCTAGTATTTGTAAGGCTAAGATGACTTTAGTATTGTAACTTTTCAATGTAGAATTATGCTGTGATTTTTTTCTTTTTGACAATAGAATTATGCAGTATTCAGTATTGATTTTGAGTTCTTGGAGTCCAATTCTTTTAAATTTATTAAGTTTGCAATTTCTTTGTTTGCTACCATTAGATTCTTCAACTTCTTATTAATGCAATGCTAGGGCAAAGTGCAATTCATCCTAGTTGTTTTTCTTCTTTCTTTTCTTTGGGGGGTTGAGGGTAGGGGTGGGGGGTTTGCATAAGGATTGTATTAGTGGGTGTTTGGATTGACTTACTTTTAGTGGCTTTTGACTGTAAGCACTTTTTTAGTTTTGGAAGTGTTTGGGTATCACAAAAGCTGCTTTTTAAGCACCTTTTTAATTTAAAGCTGAAAAAGTGCCAAAAAAGCCAAAAGTGGAGGTTCCCTACTTATGACTTTTGGCTTTTAACTTATAAGCTACTTAGAAAAAGTCAATCGCAAACACTCATTTAGAGCTTGTTTGGATGGTGGTTTTCCATGATATGATATGGGTATGGTTAGTAAGAGAACCATGTTTGTTTTGACTGTTTCATTAATTACAACAACAACATACCCAGTAAAATCCCACAAGTGGGGTCTGGGGAGGGTAGAATGTACGCAGACCTTACCACTACCATAAAAGTAGAGAGGCTGTTTCCTGGTGTTTCATTAATTACATAGTATGGTATTGTTTGGTTTCACAGTTTTGTAGCCATGAAAACTCTTACTTTTGAAACCACCAATTAGGTGGTATCCCATGGTTCTCTTATTTTTTTTCAATTATACCCTTATTTAACTTTAAATAATTCTAATTTATCATTTGTTCTTTATTAGACTTTACCCTAATATATCTCCTACTTTTGTATTATTCATTTTCCTCCGCATCAACATTTGAAACTTCTCTTCCGCCTTTCATCTTTTCTCCCATGATTCAATTTATCTTTTGAGGTTCATTTTAAGAAGTTCTTTTTTATTTTTTTGTATTATTTGTGTGGATTGGGGATATATTAGCTTGTTTTCCTACTTGATTCGATGTGTTCATTTAAAAAATTATTAAAAAAATATTGAAGACTTTAATATTTATAAAAGTTAAGGGCATTTTTTGTAAATTTATCAGTTACGATACAGTATCATGCAGTCGAATCAAATAACAAAGTTATCATTAAACAATTGCAAACCATACGGTCTATCCGAATATTCTATTGTATTGTACTGTACAACTCCATACCATACATTATTAAACCATGGCAAACCACCATCCAAACAGAGGGTTAGAGTGTATGGACATAACGCAAACAAGCAACAACAGTGTCTAGTATATTCTGCTTATGGGACTTGATTCTTGAGATGTGGGTTTTCCGGAAACGTCTCTAGTTCTATGAGGTAGTGGTAAGGTTTCACTGAGACTAGGGTGGTGCTGGTGGTAGATAGCGTAGTAGAAAAGGCCCCCCCACCCCCACCCCACAACCCCAACCATGAGGTTGAGTGTTAGTCACCAATGAAACAAATTGGAAAAAGCGACAGTTTTGTTACTGGGAAGGGGGTTAGAGGGGGCCTAGTTCACCATATCAACAAAAAAGTATTTTCATATTTACACATCAAGGAAGCTTTTTATTGAAATTACAAGGTAACAAGCAATCATGTGGTTTGAAGCGATTTGCTTAACACATGCGAGTCGAAGAGATGCTCAATGAGATCCCTTTCAGCCAGAAGGTAACCTAGTAACCATCGGGCCCCAGGTTCCTAGCCGAAGGGTGTTGTCCGAAAGGATGGCCCCGGGCGTTGAGTTGCGGCTCCGCGATGGACGGTAAGCGCTGGTGGCGAAGAGTTCCCTTCTGGTTGATTGGGTGGATGAAGTGGTTTATTATACTTTTTGGTAATAGAAGCGTAGTACTATCAACAGTGTGCATGCCTATATGTGCGTTTCTTCTATGGGTTTAAGCTTGGCTTTTCTATACTGTTTACAATTTCTGGAATCAATATATGTTATAGAGGTCATCTTATGATATTTCCAGTTGATTTTTATGAATTGGAATTTTACCAGTTTATTTTTCCCATTTTTCTGCAATTCAGTGCCTCACAGATATTATTATATGAACTGATACTGATATTTTCTTTCCTCTTTAGGCTTATCGTTCAAGCATGTTGAAGGCTTTCAAAAAGACCCTGGACGAGGGGGCTTTCTCCTTCGTAATTGGTATGGTATTTGGGGGCAAGATGATAGCTCCTACTCTGTAATTCCACATTCATTCTTTTTGTCCATAATCTAAGACTGACATGTGAAATGATTTGCATCACTGTTTCCTCTTACAGCTGGATGTCTATTCTTTTGTTTATTGTGTCTGAGATTCTCCGAAATTTGCTAGTGAAATGAATTACATGCTGCTGTCAGTTATTTTGGTGTGTCATCTGTTGCTCTCATTGGAGCATATTTCTATAGAAAACCTCCAATTTGTTGGATTTAGGAAACTTGAAGATAGGTGGTATCCCATAGGTTTCTTGATAATGGCTAGCACATTGGTTCTTCAAGTCATGCTAGATTGTCTAGTTAAAAAGTTCAACCATAGTTTAATTATAGATTAAGTGGTGATGCAGTGCGTTGCACCGCCTTCAGTTTACTAACTACAGATGCAGTTTTGTTCGGCAATTGACCCATTTGTTGCTGGTATTTGTGCCTCATTTTAGTGGATGACCGCAATCTGCGGGTAGCTGATTTTGCTCAGTTTTGGGCAACTGCGAAGGTATACTCTCAGTTCTCTCTATTATGCAACCAGTTCAAGTGCTATACTCTCGTTCAATTGTTTCTAGGATACTTTGAATGTCTAGAAGTCTTAAACCTTATATGTTTATGTATATGTAGTTTTTTACAGCTTTATAGGTTGGCAGTTCTTTCATGTTTTTAATAACATAACGTTAGCTGATCAAGAGAACTGTGCTGCAGCAGCTTTTCCATTGGTTGTCCAATGTAGTGGGTGATTACACTGCCCGTTTGAAAACTCACTCCATCAGTCCTAATATTTTGTTGGTCCACTTAAAAGTATCGCTTCTTGATGATTTGTGGATGAATTGTTTATGAGTTGATTACCTTTTCATGCATTGCTTTAGAGTAGATAACTACAGAAGAAAAAAGCTATCACTCTGTCTTGCCAAACGTTGTCGTGAATATTTTGGTGATGATTTTGCTTGCAATTCCCCAAAGTCATCATTGCTGTATCTTGTTTTGCTCATACTAAGCTTCAAGTCTAGTATAACACAACTATGTGATAGGTATTGCCAAGGATATCTTTTTTCACATCTCCATTTGAATGAATAGGCTCCTGAATTTTGGAAATTATGAGTTCAATTCTAGTTGAAAGTTTGTTCAAGATTTTTCTTTTCGGAGGGTGGGGTCGGCCCGGGTGTGTGTTGTGTGTTTTGGCCTATGGTTCAAAAAAGTTATGATGTTACCAGAAACATTATATGGAGTAGGTTGGTTTGTGGTGGGATATTGAAATCTTCAGCAGTTGATGTTTTTAATCAGGAGATAATTGCTATTTGACAAGCATAAATGATGGGATAAAATTGGCATATATCTCGGCTTGCATTAAGCTTGATGCTTCATAGTAAGTTCTACAAAAGAACAATGCAGAATTGTAAACTTTCAGTAAGCAAGCTCAATTACCATTTAGGATGGGGCTGAAATCCCCTGCTAGAGCGACAGAGAACTAGGATAAAAGTTGGATGTAATATTTCTTCTAATCTACAACTTCTTAATAGAAACTATGGATCTGTTGACGGCAAAAGCTCAAGTATGTGAAGACTTTTCTAGAGTTACTGGCTGTAGGCATGCTTTCCCGTTTTTATATTATGCTGGTATTCTAAATACAGCTAAACAACTTTTATGTATTTAAAGTGTACAAATATGTGGATGACAACTGCATATCTATGGCCAGATCAATCCTATTAAAGAACTTTTAAGGTCATGAAGGCTTATAGAAGGATCTCTGGTTGACAGATCATATTAGTGGAAGTTTGTCGTTTTGTTGTACCAAATTTTCCTTCTATTGGTTTTAGATTTGGTTGTTTGGGGTGAGGTGTTAAAAGAACTTGATTTGATGAAAGTGGTTGAGTATGTGAAGAAGCCAAGCAACAAATACAACCATACAACTGAAGTGGGTTTATGTTTTAGACTTGTAGTCGAGGAGACTTATGTCAATTTTTGTCCTCTAGTAATTTGTTTTTATAGTAATCTTTTGATTTGGCTGGTTATTACGTAGAATTAGCATGATAATTCTTAGCCAAGGAGACTCGAGGTTATGAAGTGGGTTGAGGTAGATACCTGTGCTGGTGGGAGGTAACAGTATTTGGTGGAATTGTCGAGGTGAGGTGCGTGTTAGTTGGACTGGACACCACCATTATCAAAAGAAAATATAGACGAAAAATGGTCAAAAATGTCTTTAAACTATATATGAAATTGGACAAAAATATCCTCAGTTAATAGTTTGGTCTAAATATGCCCTTGCCATCAATAGTTTGGTCTAAATATGCCCTTGCCATCAATAGTTTGGTCTAAAAATGCCGCCATTGTTATTTAATGGGTCAAAATGTTCTTTTCAAATAAATATAAGTATTTCTTTTCTTATAAACATATTCTTTTCCTTATGATTGTTCTTTTAATTAGAAAATATTTATCCTATTTCAATTTGAAAAAGATAAAGGAATAAAAGAATTTTCGATTTTATTAGAAATTTTTTCATCGTTATCTAATTGAAACTAATCATGGGATACTATGATCTTATATATATGACTTATATTATCAGTTAAAAAGGTACATGAAATTATTTTATTGTAATTTTGAAATTAAAATGAGATTAAGAAAAAGATTATTCTCTACTTATTTATTATAAAGTGATTTTAAAAGAAAAAAAACAAGAGTAGGTTTCTTTAAAACTAAAATATTTTTTGTCTCAAGATCGAAACCCACTTGGTGCAAACAATTTTTGAGGGTCATCGGACTAGGTAAACTTTGAATTAACCGTGGTGCACTTGCAGGAAGCTCCTTGCCGAGGTCCTGTGCACCCCCCGGATTAGTCGGGGTCTAAAAGACTCGGACACCCGGTGCCAATAAAAAAAACTAATATATTTTTAGGAATAGAATATGTTTAAAAAAAAATACTGATATTTTATTAGGAAAGGGACATTTCTGATCCATTAAGTTACAATAGAGGCATTTTCGACCAAAGTATTAGTAGTAGGGGCATTTTTGGATCAAACTATTGACGGCAATGGCATTTGTAGACCAAACTATTAACTGAAGGCAGTTGTGTGCAATTTCACATAAACTAGGCATTTTTGACCATTTTTCGGAAAATAAATAATACTTTGCCAGAGTTCTTGCTTTTTTGGATGGGAATGGTGCCCTGTGCTTTCTAGATTTAATTGATTGTCGCATTTCCTGCAGTCTGCTTCTGTTACTCCTGCACTACGTTGGCTTCTTCAACTGCTGATTATATTCTTCTATTTTACCATCACATCCATTTAAGAGAAGTTGATTGCTGCCTTTCTGTTTGCCATGGTTGTTTTGTTTGCTTATTTCTGTTGCTTATTATTTCAGAGATCCGGTTATGAAGTGTACTTGCTAGAAGCAACTTATAAGGACCCAGCGGTAAGTTAGCTCATGTATTTCTTTGTTAGCCACGATTCTAAAATCAAGCATTGTATGTTATGTACGGGTTCTCTTTTATACATCTATGTTGCTAGTGTTCTTCAAACATGTTAGCGGGTGCATGTTGGATTCTCCAAGAGTAGTGTATTGAAGAATCCGACACGGGTGCACATCAAAAGTGAAGAGTCCATGCAATTTAGCTGTATATTATCTGATTCACTGAATGTACTTTTTAAACCCATTTCCTTGTGGATTTCAGGGATGTGCAGCAAGGAATGTGCATGGTTTCACGCGGGATGACGTACAAAAGATGGCTGGCCAATGGGAGGAAGCTCCATCCATGTACTTGAAGCTTGATGTTAAGGTACTTTCTCCGTAAAACTATCTTGTTGCATAGTTAGTTAGGTTCTACACTCCTGGACTCTCAAGTATGCTTATGGCAATTAACTTACTAAAGTAGTCGTTAGTGTAGCCAGTTAGACCTTATGTGAGAAGTTGGTTCTATTAGCTTTTATGAGTTGGATGCTAATATGTCATCTGTCCTTACGGCTTTTGTTTTACTTCAACAACGTGGCAGTCATTACTTCATGGAGATGCTCTGGAGGAAGGTGGAATCCAAGAGGTAAATTTTGTTATGAATATTCAGCTGATGCATACCCATGATCATGTGAGCACAGACATTTGTATATGTTCAGATTAAAGGTTTGTTTGGTATGGGGCATGGGATATATAGTTATCCCATGTTATTAGTTATGCCACCATATATATATCGGATAACTTTTCCCATCATTATAATGCAAATGGTGGAATTAATAATTTTTGGAACTAACTCATACCCCTAACCAAACACAGGCTAAAATAGTCTTGCTTTTTATTTTGAGATTATTAGCCCTTATCCCTCATATCAAACATCCCTTAAATGTGTCCGGTTAGCTCTCCTGAGACCCACCTAAAGTTGTGCATAGCAGGTATGAACGAAGAGGTAAATTAATGGCATAGATGTCCCCAGCTTTAGATGTGTTCTTGGAGTATCTGGAATGAGACAAATATCTGGCTTTTAGATATTAAAAAGATAAAACAGACTAGCCTATGATTGAGTTGGAAATGCTACTTGGGAAGTCCTACATTTTTTTGGTATAGTTTTGGCATAAATGATACTGATAGCTTATAAGTTATCCAAAAAGAAAATTCCCTGGCTTGTAAATTTGGCATCATATAGGTTTTCAAAATATTTCCTCTGTTGTCCCCTAGCCTATACATTTTATAAAGTGGCTTTCATTTATAAAACAAAAGATTAATATATGAATGGAAAAGTCATGTTACATTGTCTTGGATGGTTTTAGTTCCTACATACAATGACACAACGAACAGTTAACAATGTTCCAAATGCAAGGAAGGAAAGAAAAGAGATGTTAGCAGATTATGTTCTGATGACCTTTGTGAATAAGTTACAATAGTAATAACGTACTAGGAATATTATGTGAGGTCCACCAACTTGTAATGTCGTCATTTAGATCTTTTTCAGGTAATATTACCAAAACATGTACAGCTTGTGTTACTGAGAGGTAGAAACTTCTAAATCATGAGTCTTATTTTGGATCTGCAGGTAGACATGGATATGGAAGATGATGACTCACTGGGAGTGCCATCCACTTTAGATGAAGGGAATATTCAGAAGGTTAAAGTATCTCCCCAAGAGGATAATCCAGCTTATGGTATGTCATGGATCTATCCAAAGGGTCATTTGTATTTATTATGTATATATGTTGCTCTTGTCCTGTCTCTCTTGTTATGTCCTCACTTCTAGTTAGTAAATGTTGTTGCGAGTAGCAAAGCTGGAATTAGTTCTGGGTGGTCCTCCCAAATCAATTTGTGATAATTCTAATGTAGATGATATTATTTGTTACCTTAGCAACAAATATCAGCCCTCCTCTTTAAAATTTACATTGGATGTAGTCACAGTAGGTCATATGTTTATTTTGAGGCTTAAAACAATGTTGGCTGATTTTATTGTAATAACAGAAAGGACCTGGTTTTTGTGGTGGTTGACCTTGGCTGATTCCGAAGTTCAGCCGCCAACCCTTTAGTTTTGACCACTGGGTGGAACCTATACTTTTTTGCGATGCTAATTACTTCTCACATCAGTTGGACTCTGTCTAACGTAATCGTGGGATCTCTTCAACTTTAGGCATCCATTCTGTAGTAGATACAAACAAATTTGTCCTTTCTTCATTGTATTGGCTGCAAAAAGCATATAATCATACTTATCATTTAATTTGATATTAGGTGAACTAAAGGATGATCAGGATTCAGACCATGAAGAGGCCCATAGAATAACTGAAGTAAAAGAATTGGGAAAGAGTAAGTGGTCATCTGATTTGGATGATGATGATACTCAAAGAAATAAAGACGCAACTAAAAACGTAAATGCTCTCTCTGGATTGATACAATCTTACAGCAAGGAAGGAAAGTCTGTACGTTGGGGTGATCAGGTAACTTTTACGTGTTATGGATGATAGCTATTCCTAGTTGTCTATTGATGTGTCTTTTTATTATTAACAAGGAGTGAATGGTGAAACTTATGTCTGCTCTCTGTTCTCTGTCTGCTTTCCCCTTTCTGCTTTTTTTGATGGGTTTATCAGCAAAGGCTGACCTTTTTTCAGTCTTCATATCTTTACTTTTTTTTGTCATGTCACGTCTCCCGACACTTCACATTAGCAAACGTCTGGTTGATGAATTGTTGGGAAGACACACCCCTTCCACCCTCTATGCTTTTCTTCCAAAAAGGAGAATTTTTTAATGAATGTAAACCAGGAATCCTACATCTTTTTAGAAAGGAAATAGGAGTCCAGATTTTATTTTTAAAGGGAGGATGAGTCTCTCAACATTACTGGTTGTTTCAGTGCCTATATTCTCTTGTATCATAAATGTAAAATTGATTTTTAGAATATTGGAAATGCGTGGACTTTTATTCACTGGCTTGGAAATGTGGTATTTTAGTTCTTCCCTTGACAATATTATTGTGAATTCAGGGTGCGGGTATCTTCATGGCTTTTTTGCTTTTATATCAGAGACTACTTCCATTTTTATTCTAGATAGCTGATATTGAATAACTATGGGATGTTGAAAAAAACTTGCAGCAAAGGCTAGTTCATTTTCAAGGGGAGGGAATACTTGGAGGAGTTGAATTAAGTGTCTCCATGTCATTAAAAGTCTAAGTTGTTTTACGGGGTAGACTTATTTTTTATCAGATTACATTAGCAAAAGGGAAGGGAGGAATCATTGGAGTGAATTAAGTTGCTCCATCTCATTAAAAGCTTTAGTTGTTTTTTATGGGAAGTTCTCATTAGGTGTTGGTCCTGAATCATATAGCATGCATGCTTATCCATTATTAAGGTTGTTTATTCATTGATTTTTCAGATGCGTATTGTGTACTAATATTATCTATTTGCGGCTACCAAAATCCATGTTATGTGTGTTGCAGAGAGGAAATAGAGATTACATGTATCTACTAATCTGATTATTGGTTTTCGCCATCTGTTCTACTATTCTTCTAAAAAGAGGCGCTGGCTCAATTTTTTTGTGCTAAAGTTTGATAGGAGGGTGGAAATTTCCCCATGTCCGGTTAGTTAGAAGTTTTGGGAAAAAAAAATTCCTAGGAAAACAAGTTCCTTTAACATGAGGAAAATGACTTCCCCTGGTGCAAGTAGGGAAGACAAGTACCACAAGTGGCATTCCTCATTAATTGTGTCCTCTCACCCTCCAACACACCTCATCTTCACCCCACGCCCCATAGGCCGTATCCCCACCCTCACCCTCACCCTCACCCCTGTAGTATTTGTTAGATTATATACAAATACTCTTAGAATAATCTTGTGTCTTCCAGAAAATTCAGTGGTTTTTTTTTTTCTTTTAAACTTATTTTCTTGTGTTCATAGGGAACACATCTTAAGCTAATGTTACTTGTCCCAGGTAGCCAAACGGGGCTTTTCTATTGGGGCAGCAAAAACAACCAATGTATCTTTAATAATTGGTCCTGGCGCAGGATACAACTTGGTGAGATTCCTCATACAACTATTTTTTTATTTGTTCAGCTTATCATCATCTCATCTTGGTGGTTATTTGGCAATATTATGCTTGTAACCACACTTTTTAACTTTCTGGAGTTTTTGTAATTGTAATGCAACATTTGGTTGGTAAACACTTGCAATGAGATTTTCTGTTTAGTTGAAACCCACATAGTAAGCTGGCCTTATTGTTTTGTCATTTTCAGAAGTCGAACCCCTTGCCTGATGAAGAGAAGTTAATGTCAACTCGACGTAATGGTGAACCAAAGAGGCAGAATATATTTCAAGAGAGATTACGAGCGGAGCGCGAGTCCTTTAGGGCTGTTTTTGAGTCCTTCAGAGCTGGTTCTGACAAGAGGCGGCAGCGGATATTTGGGCTTAATGCTGAAGATGAATAGTACATCTGTAGATAGGGGTTTAAAATCACATATTAACAATTTTGTGTGTTTTACTAATCCTTGCTATAAGAGGGAGAGAATACCCTGTTGCTTCTGCTGGGGAGGGGTTAGCTATTTGTATTGTAACATAATGCAATTCGTGCAGCAAAATAGGTAGTTAGTGGCCCTGGATGGGCCATAGGTCCATTGAGTCTGTACTACTGGAAATTTTGGTAACGAAGGTTATCAATGGCAAAAGTATTTCATTGAAAAATATATTGTTTCTCTGTTTGGTGCGCGGTATAAGGTATATTAATTTTAGAATAAAATGTAAGATTATTTTATTCTATGTTTTTGATTGGAGGTATTAATCAGTCCTTGAATTATTTATCCTATTATTTGTCTTAGCGATGGATAAGTTATCCCATATACAGTGAGAATTTATTCTAAGATAACTTTATTCCGAAATTAATTATCTCGGGATAACTTGTTCCCAATCAAACAATCGCAAGTTACTACACTACGAATTGAATATATTATATTCAGTATTTTAAAAAATGATTATAGTTAACATTCCTTTCATCCATCTTTACGTGTCTGCTGTACTAATTTGGAATTTTCAATAACACTTATTCGATTTATAAAATCAATGAATAATTTATCATTTTGTGTTTATTTTCTCCTTGTTATTAAATAGAATTCATTTTTCAATGTTTAGTTGATTTATATCTAATAAAGATTATTTGATAAAATTATTTCTATCAATTACAGTTTTTTTAATCTCTGAACCAAGTAGACTATAGAAGAAGCAATAACGGTAAATTTAATTAAGTAATTTTGATATTTTAAATTGTACAAGTAAAAATGGACATGAAAGAAATAAGTTGGCACAAGGCGACGAGAGAGTTTCCACTCCTTCCATCTACTTGTGGTGTTGGCAATTAACTTTATAGCGGCTAAGATGTGGCCCATATCTTACATCATCCATGGCCAATGACAAACTTTTCTGCATATAAAAACGCTGTTTATGGGGTTTAATTTTTCTCTATACAATTCAAAATAAAACAATATCAATTACCAAAACCCCATCTTAATGGCTGTAGGTGCAAGGCACTACACCTTAAGGTTCATGGAACTTGAATCATCATCACCCATGAAATGTTCCCTCTCCTATAGAAAACAATCTGTTCATTTCTCCAATTCTTCTAGCCAAGTAAGATAAAACTTAACAATTCTACAATTTCTATGCTCTGTTTTTTTCTCCTTCTGACTTAGAAGTATTGTATTCTTTGTAACTTAACGAAAACAGAGATATAATCATTGTTGTTCACTGTCGATGAATGGATGCCAAGGCGATTCGAGAGCTCCCATTGGAACCATAGAAACTCGATCGTTGCCTGCAGTTTCAAGCCCTGCATTGGCCATGGAACGTCTCAATTCTACCATCTCTGAGATGATGAAGTCCGATTCTCCACCTGATAATTCCGGCATTATTCGCCTTGAGGTAAATCCCCAAACTTATCTGTATATTTTATCACTCGCGATATACATTTACAATGTTTTAAAATGACACGCATGTCCATTTTCCCTGCACCAAGTTATCTATGGTGGGTGTATATATGTGACACGTGGTTGGCTGAGATTAGCCTGTAGAATTCGTGATCTTATTCCTTATCTACCTCCAAAAATTGTTTCAAAAAGCCCAAATGATAAGTTGTTCTCACTCTACCAATCATAGCCCGTTTGGACATACTTCGAAAAAGTCACTCTTTTTGGAATAAGTGATGTTTTAGTTCAAAAGTATTTGCTCTCTGGGTTTAAGGGATTCGAAAAATACAAATACATTTTCGTGTTTAAGGAATTCATTGGAAACTCATAAATTAATGAGCAAATTTCTAATCTCGTGTTTACGGGAGAAATATTTTTTCCAAAGTATTTAATATTTATGAAGCGTAAGTTAGTAAAAATATAGTTCCTTTTATGGAAATGGTGGATTTCTAATGGGTGCGATCAAGCTGAAGATATATATAACACTTATTTTAAAATGTCGAGAGTATTATTTTCTAAAAAATGCTTATTCTAGAAACTTTTGATGTTCAACCAGACTTATGTGATTTTTAAAAAATATTTTTGGGCAATAACAAAAATTATTTTTCAGAAATTGAAACAAGGTTTTTTGCCCTGCAAATACTCTCCAAACCTTGCCCAACAAGAGAGGTTGCTTAATAGTCAGGTGGTAAAAATCCTCCAATTCCAATTCAAAGAATGTGGGTTTGAGTTTGTAAGGAAAATTAAAAAGGGTGAGAGCTCCTAAAGAGGGAAAAAGAAAAAGAAAAAGAAAGAAAGATAACTTCTTCGATGAGGTACGAAATCGTGCATGGATAACAGCCTTCGATTATTCAAATTTTCTTTATCTTGGCAATCTTCTAATAGCTCAACAACCTATAACGCTAGTCACTACTTTCACTGAGGCTAGGAATAGTGCCAAAGTTTTATCCAATAAATGTCATAATTAAAGAAGTAAAATCACATAGAAATCAAGATGTGTCAATATACAATATAAATATGTAAAAAAATATTTTTCCCTAAACATTTCTAAAGTGAATATGGCTCCGCCGCTGATTAGGAAGTAAGCCCCATAGACAAAAATAAATTTTATTATAACAACAATAACATACCCAGTAAAATCTCACAAGTGGGGTTTGGGGAGGATAAAATATACACAGACCTTACCACTACCTCAGAGAGATAGAAAAACTATTTTCGGAAGACCCTCAACTTAAAAATATCAGACAAAAATAATTTTTATTAATTAATTAAATATAAACGGTTAATCTTTTAAATTATTTTTTTTAAATAGTAAAATTTTAAAAACTTGGCCAAACTTGGCCAAACTTAGCCAAACATGCTATAAGAGCGTCCAAATCAGTTGCTGTATAACTAGTTGTAGGGTTGGAAAATTAGGTCTCATGCTTGCAACTTGTGAATTGATTATAGAATTTGTCAACTCAAACACAATTTACCTCATTTTAAATGCCTCTTTTCTATTTAATCGAGTACATTTTACTCAACTTCTTAAATTTCAGAATTTTTGAATATTTTACAAATT
>JAPFFP010000094.1:18302184-18316523 GCA_026153255.1 Solanum medicagineum | reverse complement strand
AGGGGGGGGGGGGAGGGGGGGGGGGGGGATAGGGGCTATGGGTGGAGTAAAAAAAATTTAAATTTATAAAATTTGAATTTTTTGTAAAATAATTTTTTTAATTTTTTTATGGGTCTGGGAGTGGGCGTGGGGGAGGCTGGGAGGATGAGGGTCCGGGATGGAGTAAAAAATTTAAAATTTTCGTAAAATAAATTTGTTTAGGCCAATTACAAATGTTTCTCAATGCATAAATTGACCCCTTGACTTTGAGCGAAATTTTTAAGTTAAAACTCAAACTTTCAAAGTGAATAAATGAGCACTCCAACTTGACTATTTTTTATCAAGTAGGCACAGTTGAGCAGCAGTTCATGTGCGTGAGATACACTCTTTATAACATGAGTTTTATGTCCAATCCTACTATGCCACGTCATAAACTTATTCCACCTATTTATATTTTTTTAAAAAAGAAAATATTTATTTCATCTAACACTATTCCACCTATTTATAGTTAAAAAAAGTAAAAAAATCATTTGTGATCGGCCAAAATAAATTTATTTTACAAAAAAATTTAAGTTTTTACTCCACCCTGGACCCTCATCCCCCAGCTTCCCCCCAGCCCCATAAAAAATTTAAAAATTATTTTATCAAAAATTCAAATTTTGTAAATTTAAATTTTTTTACCCCACCTCGAACCCTTATCCCCCAGCCCCCCTTCCCCCAACCCCACCCCGTACAAAAATATAAAAATTTATTTTACGAAAAATTCAAATTTTATAAATTTTAATTTTTTACTCCACCTTAGGCCCCCAGCCCCTAGCCCCCCACCCACCCGCACACCCCCCATACAAAATAAAAATAGAAATGTATATTTACAGAAAATTCAAATATTAAAAATTTTAATTTTTTACTCCACCTTGAGCCTTATCCACCCCTCCCCTAACTCCCTACCTTTACCCTCCCACCACCCAAAAAAAAATTTAAAAATATTTATTTTAAAAAATATTTCAAATTATGAAATATTTTTTTAATGTAAAAAACTAGAAAAAAAATTCTTGAAGATTAGTACTAGGAAGAAGAAAAAAATTATATTTTAATTTGAAAAATAATGGTATATATATATATAGGGACGTAGTAGGGGTAAAAATGACAATTCAAGTCTTTTTCACCTTTAAAATCTTCAGAAAAATAGCACTCATGCGCCCCCTTTTGTGTGTACACATATGCTTTGACATGTCAGCGCCTTGTGTTTACTTGATAAAAAATGGGCAAGTTGGAGTGCCTATTTGTGCACTTTGAAAGTTTGAGTTCTAACTTAAAATTTCGCTCCAAGTTAAATGTCCAATTTATGTATTGTGCCTTTTTTTAACAATAAATAAGTGGAATAGTGTTATATGACGTGACTTTTTTTTTAAAAAAAAATATTAATAGGTAGAATAAGTTTATGACGTGGCATAATGGGATTGAACATAAAATTCATGTTATGGAGAGTGTATCTCACGCATATACGTTGTTGCACAGCTGTGCCTACTTGATAAAAAATGAGCAAATTGGAGTATTTATTTGTGCACTTTGAAAGTTGGAGTTCCAACTTAAAATTTCGCTCCAAGTTAAGGGATCAATTTATACATCGTGCCAAATAATTATTGCATCCAAAAAATTAAAACACACACAATGGAACTCCATTGTTTTGCCTATTTCCTTATATTGGCCATTTTCAGCCTCCCTTTTTTTTTTTTTTCTGGAAAAAACACTGGCCCAAAAATACACAATTGAAATATCTTATTTTACAGATTTAACCCAAACTAGATAAAAATTAAAATAAATAGTCATTGTATAAATAATAAAAAATAAAAAGAAAACAGAAGAAGAAATGCAAATTTTGAACAAAAAAATCGTTGTTTGAGAATGAGAAATAGCCCATTTACTACCCCCCAAAAAAGAAAAGAAATAACCCATTTAGAAGTTGATTTTTCAAATTTATTTCAATGTGATAGGCATTATATTGACACACACTTAAATTTGTGAAAATTGTACGGAAGGTGCCAATTGATGAGCAGATTGAAGCACTTGAATGGCTTCATGCGCAGAACCATCTCCTCCTCCCTCGCTGCTTCTTCTCCGGTCGAAGAGTTGCATGCGTCAATGGAACCTCTTCTCATTCTAAATTGCTTAGTGTAGCTGGTGTCGGTTCTGCTGTCTTCTTTACTCATTTACGTCCCTTCTCATTTGACCATTGGCGTGCTATAAGAAGGTAATTTTTTGTTCACTTGAGCCTCGTGTCTAGCTTTTAGGGTTGAGTTAGACTCAAGTTTCTACTCCATGTATCATTGTAATGTATTGCCATTTGATTTGAGTTGCTAATTTCGCTAGGGTTAGGTTTATATATGCTTAACTTGTTTTGCTTTTATATGCGTTAATGGGCATGTTGATGATGTTTCATGTAATGTTAGTTTTACTGGTTACAAATGAAAACCTGGAGCTTCCTAACTTCACGAATAATTATAAAACTGGACTTGAGATGTAGTATGATAATCAGTTTATTGGAGCTAAACTTCAGAACAAAAGGAGCACCAAGAATACTTAAGGATTTTCAGCTAGGAAGAATTGGATCGATCATCTGGATCTATTTTTAGCAGAAGACACTCATTGTTTATGTTCTGAACAATAGCATGTTTTATCTCTGCCAAAGGTTTCTCTCCAAGAAATGTCCGCTTATTCGTGCTTATGGGGCAATCCGATTTGATGCAACAGTTAATATAGCTTCTGAATGGAGTGCTTTTGGCTCATTTTATTTCATGGTTCCTCAGGTAAATGAATTGACTTTCATCTCTTCATTGCTTAGGGTCTTTTGTGTTGGACATGTTGCCTCTTGAATATAATCCATCCATTGCTAGATGCTAAATGACAGGTTGAGTTTGATGAGTTTGAAGGAAGTTCAGTTATTGCTGCAACTATTGCATGGGATAATGCTGCCTCATGGACATACCATAGGGCAATAGATGCACTCCGGGACACAATATGGCAGGTCTTCCCTTGTCATGGACATAATTTTTATTCTAATTTTCTCCTTTCCTCATTAACTTTTCTTTTAACTCTACGTTTTTGAATGCAGCTTTCTTCCGTTCTTATGCCAGTGCAGAAAAAAATTCCTCATTCACATTTACTCGCCAATACTCATGTGCCGGGTAAAGCATCTTGGGACCATACTGTGAAGCGTGCTTTGCAAATGATAAGCAGAAATGACTCCGCACTGATCAAGGTTGTCAATCACTTGTGTTTTCTAATCACTTATGATCTTCATCTTTGACCTTATATTCTACTAAAATGTTGGTGTTTTACTCTAAAATAAAGTACTCCTATTTATTATGGAGGACTATAAAAGTAGTGAAGCAAAAATGAGATCATCTGATGCACACATTAATCTATGAGTTCATAATAAGTAAGTCAAGGTGGTTTTGAAGTGCATACTTTTTCTTGGAACAGGTGGTACTTGCTCGTAGCACCAGAGTTGTGACAGCTGCAGATATTGATCCGCTAACATGGCTAGCTTGCTTAAAGGTGTTCATTAGCCACCTTATTTTTTTATTTTTTTTTGAATAGTTCACTTGCATATTATCTCTTACTTAGCTAAAATATAGAGGACTGTCAGGTTGAAGGAGAAAATGCATATCAGTTCTGTTTGCAACCTCCCCATTCGCCGGCATTCATTGGAAACACTGTAAGTCAGAACTCTTTCTCAATAACGAAATGGTGCCCTGAAGCAACGCAGAAGGTGGAATTCTGTGTATCAGTTTAATGTTCTTCAATTGATAGAACATATGTGCATCCTATCAAAGTTGTTGCTACTATAGATTATGGTGCATCTATCAGGTGAAATGACATTATTTTCACATGAAAGAAACTTCTGAATTTTTCTATGTTGCAACTTTTGTTATATCATCTAATAAAAAAGTTTTTGCTATTAATTTGTGTGATAGTGTATCTGGTAAAGTCAAAAAAGAAATATTTTCAATTAGGATTAAATTTTTAAAATTTTTTGGTAGGAAATCCTGAAGGCATCTCCTTCAATGTTGAAAGGATATGAAGCTAAATTTCCTGACCAGTGGCCACTGGCCACAACCATTCTTAACGTGCTCAAGGAACAGAACCTTATTAAAGTTCTGACAACTGAGATTCGTTGACTATGATATTGGTAAATACTCAATTTCCATGGTGTATGCTATTTGCGGATGACATAGTACTGATTGATGAGACTAGGGATAAAGTTAATGATAGGTTGGAGGTTTCGAGACATACTTTGGAATCCAAAGGGTTCAAATTGAGCAGGACGAAAATACAATACTTGGACCGTAAATTCAGTGTTGCGAGGGATGAGGCAGACATTGAAGTGAGGCTTTCCACTCAACCTATTCCCAAGAGAGAAAGCTTTAAATAGCTTGGGTCCATCATCCAGGGTAGAATTGATATCGATGATGATGATGTCACACATCGTATTGGGGCAGCATGGATGAAGTAGAGGCTTTCCTCTTGAGTATTGTGTGATAAGAAGATACCAGCTAAACTTAAAGGTAAGTTTTATTGGATGATAATAAGACCGTTGTTGCTATATGGGGTGGAGTGCTGGCCAGTCCAGAAGGTGCAGGTTGCAGAACGAGGATGTTGAGATGGATGTGTGGAGATACCAGAGGTGATAATGTGGCAGACAAGATAAGTGAAGCGAGACTGATAGTTTGAGCATGTGAAGAGAAGAAGTATCGATGCTCCTGTTAGGACATACGAGAGGTTGGATTTAGGGATTATGCGGGAAAAAGTATTGGGGGAAGATGATTAGACAAGATATAGCGAAACTTTATCTCACCGGACACATGACCTTAGAAAGGAGTGAAGGTTGCGTATTAGGGTAGGAAGTTAATAGGCTTGTAGGAGTAATTTGATGTCTGGCCTTGTGATATAGTAGGTTAGTAGAATTAGTCGTGTCTTTATATCTTGTGTTGTTATTGTCCGGCTTGTATTTGTTACTTCTATTGTATTTATATATTATCATTGGCTTTCCACTTTAGTTGGTTTTCTTTTTTCATATCTTGTATCTTCTACTTTTGGGGCTTGATATTTTTGAGACGAGGGTCTTCTGAAAACAACGTCTCTATCTCTATGAGGTAGTGGTAAGGTTTGAATACATTTTACCTCCCAGAGCCCACTTGTGGGATTCTGCTGGTTATGTTGTTGTTATAAATTGTGAGGAGATAGAATAGTTCTATTTATTACCTATGCTCTTTTGTGTAGCCCGAGCAGCTATTTCATCGGGACCGCCTCAGCATTTGTAGTGAGGCTTTAGCTGGAACACGGGCTAGGGGTGGATCAGAGCTTTTGGATCTTAAGATAGAACAGGATTTACTATCCAGGTTCATCTTTCTGCTTTGTGTTCTACAAACAAAAAACCCTATTTCACGATCATACTTAATTTTTTTTCATTGGTGTATTAATGAATATATTCTTATATTCTTTCACAGTGTTAAGGACCATAATGAGTTTGCTATAGTACGGGAGTGCATAAGAAGAAGATTGGAGGTAAGCTTGGTTAAATGGTTTCTGACAGAAGCTTAATAACATTTCATATGGGAAAACGAACTTTTGAGTTTTTTAATTAGGGCATTGCACTGGTTCATTTTAGTTCTGTGACATGTACATTTAATTGGATGTTTTTGAATTTTGTATGTCGAACTATTCTGGCATTGGAATTTCTATAGTTCCGAATCACTTTTAGGACATATCAGGCACCCTTTATGTTGTATAAAAAACTGGAGTCTCTCTTAACATTATTTCATTTCATAGGCTGTGTGTTCAAGCATTTTAATTGAACCAAAGAAAGCAATAAGAAAATTTCCAAGAGTTCAGCATCTTTATGCTCGATTGAGGGGGAGACTCCAGGCTGAAGATGATGAGGTAAGTCTTAACGTCTTCTATCCATCCATTACGTACCGAGTTGTGGTTGATGCATCGCCTTATGAGACTCTTAAGTGTATACAGGCAAGTTTGCATGAAAGCGTTGTTTCTGGTTTCTTCAAACTTTTGGTATTCCCCCTGATTGGGACAGGTGGAGTGGGTTTTCATTGTTCTTGAGGTGGATGGTGTGTTTTGTGAGAACTAAAACTGAATGAAGCATTTATTGGTATTTCATCAAATATTCCTCCTGAATTAGTTCATAATTACTCCCCCTAGTTGGCAAAACTTATAATTTTGAATTTCTATGATCCATAACAGTGTGGTAATGATATGTATATATCAATTTATTGCTTCCTCTATTCCTTTCTTAAAGCACCACACTAAGCATCTAAAGTTTTCCAGTTTAAAATTTTGTCGTCCGTGCACCCTACTCCAGCAGTTTGTGGGTATCCTACAGAAGATGCACGCGCTTTTATTTCAGAAACTGGTATGTGCTAATTGGTATACCTTTGCATGTTTGATGATTCTTTTCTTGCACTAGCTTTTTTTGCACCCCAAAATGATAGATAGCTATTTATCTTGGCTGAGAGAATAGAAAGATAACAGAATGGAAAATTGTAGGGTTTAGTTAAAGGATCGCATTGTCCACTTATGGAAAGTCAGATTCCTTTTGCTGAAAAACGCTTATCTATCAACCTTAGGCTTCCATATGAGGCCTGGATGTAGTGCTTACAATAAGCCTTTAATTAATGTGTAACTGTGAGAGTATTTTATGCAATGTCTTAATACAAACAGAGGAATTTAGCAATTCTATCACCTTTTTTCATTAAAAGAATTTAACAATTCTTTGAGAATAAACTCGATGCCTTCTTAAACCTTGCTTTTCTGGTATATGAATTCTAATCAGCTGATGTTTCCCAGAAATGTTTGACCGAGGAATGTATGCTGGTCCTGTTGGTTGGTTTGGAGGGGAAGAGAGTGAATTTGCTGTTGGAATAAGGTCAGCTCTGGTTGAAAAGGTGAGGTTAATCCTTCATAGCATTATTTTACTTGATTTTGATTAAACTAGTTTATAATTTAATCAATAATCGAAGATACTTTTATTTCCAATTAATTATCAAATAATCATCATTTAGTAAACATAGTTCAAAGCAAACAACCCCTGAAAGGGCGTTTATTTTATTCAAGGGAGTGCTCTGAGAAAAATATAGAGGTTTTGATCAATTTTCTTTGTGCAATCTAATGGAAAAATAGAGCATAATTGTTTTTTTTTTTTTTAAAAAAAATGTATACACATGCTGCAGATATATACATGCTTTAAAATATATGAAAATTTTCTTTGGGTTGGTCTGGGATTAGTTTGTATGATGAATTATGGTCTTTGTTTAGTTGCTTTTCACTTAACAATGTAATTCAAAGTTCAACTTTTACAATTGACGTTTGTTATGTATGATGTTCTTTATATTTGGTGCGTTGAATAACAACTTTACTTATTCTATAGTTTGCAAATTAAGTCTAAAAGCAAACTGATTAGGATTTAGGTGTTCATTATATCTCTGTGTTCTTTGATTTGGTGCCAGCTAGAATGTATTTTGTGTTCTTTGACAGGCTTCTAAGATCTATTACTTATTGCATGTGTTCTTTTACTTATTGATTAATGGATCTAACAATCAAGTTTTAGTATCTTTTGGTTACCCCAAAATCAAGTTCTTACCTTTAAGTGCCACTGTAATGCATGTATAACTTCAAGTCACTAGATTTTATGTAAGCAACTTGCCTTGGATTTTGTTTTTGCATTTAGGTTGTGGGGTTGCTTTATATATGTATATTATCTCATCCCCATTATTCGTCTATACGCAGTTACTAGTATGTAGTCTTATTATCTTAACATCGTTATATTTCTGTTACATTCTAGAATTTTACGACTTCTATCAATAGTGTTGCAATTTTTCTAAATCATTTATGGTATCAATCTTACATGCTTCTGACTTCATTTTCAGAATTCCTTTTGGGAATCCAGGTTTACTTGACTTTAGCACTTGCAACAGATTAAGATTGGATATTGGCCCAAAATGCATCATTTTGTTTTCTTTCTGCAAATGGCTTTCTTGTGACACATTTTATATATGGCACACTGATAAAATGTAATAACTAGGGTCTTGGTGCATTAATTTATGCGGGAACTGGGATAGTGGAAGGAAGTGATTCATCTCTAGAATGGGAAGAGCTAGAGCTGAAGACTTCACAGGTATCCTTGGTAATTCTTTCCTACGCTATTAGACATGTCTTTTATTATCTAGATTGTGAAGAGGTCCTCTACCCTCAGACAGCAATGACAACATAATCTTTTTTTCTGCTGCATCTTTCTATCATCTCTTGCAGTTCACCAAATTGATGAAACTTGAGGCACCTCTTTTGACTGGAGGACCTAGTAGGACTATCAATCAGAATCAGAAAGGTTTGTCGTGCATGCTGCATCATATTTAGTTTGCCTGTACTTCTCTTTCTAAAAGCAGTTATGGTTGAGAAAATTTAATTGGCATCTTTTCACATTCTTTGTGCAAATATCATGAGTACGGAGCAGAAAGGCCACTTTTTTCCTCCAAAATGCATAAAGGATCACTCAATTTTGGACTTAACCAAAAGGGTCATCTCGCTCTGCACTAAGCGAGATATTTGTCGTTTGACTGTTTGTTCACGGCGTCTTTCTTTTACATCTCGCTCATTACTGAGCGATTTTAGTTTTTTTTTTCTTTAAATGTTTCTCCCTGCACGATCAGCGATGTGCTCTTTTTTTTTTTTTTTAAATTAAAAGTTCCCTTCTTGCTACAAGCATCCCCCCCCCCCCCTCTTCCCCTTTTTTATTCTACTTCTCTCTCCACTGTGAGAGGTATCCTTTTTTGACATGGAGTTGCTAATTACTCAATGTGGAGCGAATATGGTATTATTGTTTATCACATTTCATCAAAATTATTGTTTTTTCATTTTCTTCCATCTCAATATGTTCCTTTGATAGATGGAAGGTTTGACAATAATTTGGCACAGTGCCGAGTGAAATGTTCCTTTTTAATTAAATCCAAAATTGAGTGGCCGTTTATGCATTTTGGTGGGAAAAAGTGACTTTTTTGGCTCCGGACTCCAAATATCATCAGCATGTCACTAGGCAGGATTTTTGTCTTTTAACATATTTCTGTAAACGCTTCTAAATTATTAGGCTTTTGGCCAGTAGAGCAATTCTAGAGTTAGATAATGTTATGCAGACCAATTCTTATTATGTAGGGTGGTAATTATCTTCTGTTTGTGCTGTATTTTCCTGAATAATTATTTTGTAAGTTGACTAATACAACAGAATCTCTATATCTGAGGTATTTTGAAAAGGAGATTATTATATATTGGTAGCTTACCTCCCTCTAGTCATGTCATATGATGTTAAATCAGAGACAGTTTTTAGTACTTCTAGCTTGCCAAAAGTACCTTTGGGTTATTTGTTTTTATCAAGATTAAGACTTCTGAATCTAAACATACAAATGATGATTAGGATATTGTCTTGATGTCTAAACATTAAATGATTAAGACCATTTCTTTTAACATCTAAATGAGCATAATTTTATTTTACTTCAGAAATAATTTATAATCATGATAGGAAAGAAATAGAATTTTAACTTTGAGCCATAGGCTCCAAGATGGCTCCCCGCTGTCGTAACCCTTGTATATCCACCAGCAAATTTAAACTTCCAAATCTCCATTGAAATCCTTCTACTCACCCCAAAATTCAAATTTTGAAGAAGAAAAATAAGAAATTGATTCTTTAGGATTCTGCTGCAGAATGCCTTTAGTGATTAGGGTTTGTGATTTTTTCTCTTTGTTTGTTCTCTGGTTAGGGTTCATAAAGTGAATAAGTTTCAATCATGCTGACTCTACTTCTGCGGCATATGTTTGCTGCCAAAAAAGATTTGAAATCGAGTTCTTCAGAATAGAGAAGAGATAATATTAGAAATTGTAAGCAGCTGGTTGTGGCCATTTTTTTTTTTGGGTGAACTGTAAACGATTACCATAGACAAATAATATTTACACAGGAGGAGCACTCTTAGGACTCTTAACCAAAGTGTTAGTTATCCCTGAGCCTCCAAGAACAGCTAACTAATTACAAATTTTTTTGAATTAAACTACTACATTTCCTTGCTTTCCTAGAGCTTTTGACGAGTTGAATCCTCTTTATAATTTCCTTCTTGATCTGTGTAATGACATACTCTATGTTTACGAGTCTTCCTGAATTTTTTACAGTTTCTTGCCTTCCAAGTGTGGTAGATCCTTGCCCCCATTATTGTTGCTGTCAACTTTTTTCTGAAGCGTCTCCAATGTCTCTCTTATCCATTTTAAACATGATAGCACTTGATTTCTTGGAACTCTGCATCCTGACCATCTTTCCAGCTCTTCTTGTACCTTCGTTGTCCACTTACATTCAAAGAATAGGTGTAATTGGGATTCCTCTTTGTTGTCATCGCATAGCCAGCATGTTTTATCATCCACTGGGATGTGCATTTTCCCCATTCTCTCTTTTGTTAACAATCTATCTTGGTTGTGGCCATTTTCTGTCAGATATATAAACAGTTTCTTGCTTCCTTTGTTTTAGATGATTGATTCGACAATGGTAGGGAGAGGTGAGATGAAGATAGAAATCTTTCGCCATTGATGATAAGATTCTACAAGAATATACGATAGGAGAAGAACAGGAAGTTTCTACCATAATAATTAGAAAAATAACATTTAAAAAGTGAAAGAGCAGGAAAGGGGTCAGAAGGATTTTCAGACTTTGTATCATATCTGAATGGATTCAGATCTTTTCAGGTCTATTAAGTGACTGAATAACAAATGCACTTAATAGGCTCTTTCAACATTCAAATTCAGACCCCCATGAAGTGCAAACAAAATAAGTCTGGTATCTAGTGGTCTTCAGTATGCACTGACAATTCCTAAAAGAGCGTGTCACTAAAGCAATATGGGAATGTCTAAATGACGAAGAGATCAAAAATTTTAACTATTCTGAAATGTTGATTGTAATACTAATAAGGGGTTGAAGAATGAGGGGCAAAGGGATTGATCAAGAAAGATCTTTTGTTCTTCTTATATATAAGATCGTGGGGTACCAGGGAAATCTTTATTTGAATCAACTTCGTTTTTACTCTTGTTCGTTCTTTATCTGGAAGATGATAAAAAAAAAAGGAAATAAAAAGAAATAAACAGGAACTACTCCTTTGATGGGTGTCGCAATGGCCTTATTTGTGGTATTTCTATCTATTATTTTGGAGATTTATAATTCTTCCGTTTTATTGGATGGAATTTCAATGAATTAGATCTATAAGGACCGCAAAGGCTGTTCAAAAAATTAAACATTTTCGTAATATGAAAAGCTGCAATCTGTTTGGAAGAGACTAAAAAAGGAAAGGGTGCAACTTAAAATGTAACAGAGGGAGCAGATGGAATATGAGTTAATACCTAAGTACTCGACAGACAACTAACTTTTGATCAATAAAGCTGATATTTATGATCAAAATAGAATCTGGCTGTTGCTTTCTCAATTTCAACAAATGTTCTTGACATCATCTATACCTTTCAATAAAAGCAGAATGTGACTATTTATATTAAGAAATCTAATGTTGATGTTATGAAATGCATGCTGTGACACTATGTGTTAGCTATTTGGATGTAGCTTTCGGGATGCATAAATAATCCAAATATTTATGATTTTACTAATTCTTTGGATAATTGATTTGTTGGATCACTTTTGATTTTGCAACTTACAAGCTACTATTTTGCTTTGTGCCAGCAACTCTTTACAGATCTTACACTGATTGATTAACATTTTCAGCAATTTAGTGAGATGACATTTTCTTGGAGAGATGGCATGCGTCAATCATATGATATAACACCATTATCTTCAGCTTTTGATAGCAAATCCGATATGCAATTTAGCTTCCAGCTTTAGTTACCCAAAATAAAAGAGAAATCCACACCCAAATTTTTCATTCTTATATACAACAACACGCCCGATGAAATCCCATGAGTGAGGTTTGGGGAGATAGAATGTATGCAAACCTCACCAATACCTTGTGAAGGTAGAGAGGTTTCTGAAAGACCCTCATTTATATATATGTAATTAGTTGTTGCCTTAGCAAGCAATTATGCCCTTCCATTGACTTAATACAAGAAGTAGAAAATTTGTATAAATGATAAGCTTGGACAGATGTATATACTTTTTTGGTATGTGCTCCATCTGATTCCAAAACTAGGGATATTGGTGACTGCATATGGAAAACCTTCATGTTTGTGTTGCAGAAATGAGTAATTTCTATCTTTTACAAGAACACCTTGTTGTTTCGGTATCAACAGCATTCTAATGTGTGAATGTCATCATGAAAAAATAGCTATATCAATTCAAGTTGCGGATTTATTTGATTTGTCACTTTTATTGATACTAGGAAAAAGGACATTGTGCCAAGAATTTACAGAGGCACAGAGCATCAAAAACCTAAAAGTTTTCCAAACTTAGCTCACACTCAATCCTCCCCTTCTACCAACCAGCTTTGCATGTTTGAGGAGAATGGGAGCAAACTAATTTTTAATAGTTTCGAGTCCTATTTCTATTAGTAACTTGATGCAGACAAGCTCTAACAAGGCTTCCCTTTAATGCAGTTCAAAGAGCCTGAAAATCTTGTAAGCCTGCTCACGTCTGATCCTGGCCTGGGGTGGATCATATCAGGAGCCTTTATGAATTCATGATTGGGGTTTCCAGATTCCACAAAGAAGGCTCCATTCATCATCAGATCTCCCTGTGATCTCCAGACCCAATTCTTCCACACGCTCTCAGGTGCATAATCTCTTTTGGTCACCTACAAGAAAAGGTAAATAGAATGAGCACGTAGCTTCAACAAGAGTTAAGTCACCATGTAGTATTCTTGATTTTTTCATTCTTTTCATACACAACATAGTAATGCAACCTTATTGGTTATAGATATTATTGATCTTGTTTACCTCTTTGGCATTACGGTCAGGCGGGGCGATGAAACGATTGCCCTGGCTGAGGATGGTAGGGCGTTGACTTCCACCAATGGCATACATTAGCCAGTGAGTATAGTCATTGTTGACAGCGTGAACAAATCCCCATCTAGCTCTTGGCATCCTCTGGATCAGCCCTTGTCCAAAGTGATTAAAAGCAAGTGTTATTTGTAGAACTGAGTCCTTTGAAAAGCTGTCACTTGCTCCAAACAACATAACCTAAACAAAATCGTGTTGCAGATGTTAAACATTCTGGTTGTTTGCATTCTCCGGTAGAAAATGTTATCAGTATATCGAATTTAAGCATTAATCCCGTTTATTACATCATTATGGTGGGTGAAATGGCTGTTGGAAATGGTAATAGCAGTTGAAGCCTGCACAGCATCAATGAGTCCATCATCACAATTAGACATGGAAACATGATCAATCCAAATCTTTGTTGATCCAAATATTGAAATACCATCACCATCACTTTTTGATCGATAACCATAATGATTGATCGAGTCTCTAATTAGGCCACCACTACCAGCCTTTATATCATGGATATGAAGACCATGAATAATCACATTGTGTATGAACTGTAACATAAAACCAGCACCATCGGTAATATGCACTTGGTGCCCTCTGGCATCAATTGTCTTGTTGCTTGTCATGATAAGTTCCTGGTTAAGCCTAATGACCATGTTATGTCCAAATATGATCCATAGTGGCTCTGGCTGAAGGACTGCATGACGCAGTGTCCCTGGCTTAGGATTCACCATATCGTCGTCTCCAGGGTCAGTTACTACGTAGATTTTGCCACCTTTGCCACCAGTCGTATGGTGGCCAAATCCAAGAACACAATCCGCTAGCTTCTGGCGATTTTCAGCCCAATGTGGGTCACATCTCCAGCAACGGTCGATAGGGTTAGTAGCCATGCATGGACCATTGTACTTGTGTAAGTCCCTTCTTGTGCTATTGCTACCTTCTTCCGAGCTTCAAAAAAAAAAAAAGATGAAAATGTGAGAGTTGATGGTACCATGAGCATTCTTTCTATTTTTAACATAAAGAAAAAAGTCTGTGTTCCAGGTCAGGAGAAAATCATCTCAAACGTAACAGTCTAACATCATCGATACCATTGCTAGTGGCAGAGCTACATTTGTCCATGTGAGTCCCCCTTCGTCAAAAATTTACACCGGCGTTTAGGTGAATCCTTTTTTGTGTACATATTGATTATTGAATCTTGTCAACGTAATGAAAGCTTCTAGTGTAACTAGCGGCAAAAGGGTTCAAAAAATGTGAGAAATACCTATGAACCTGTTTGTTGAGATTATTTGCAACCTTATGAGGATCAGGATTATAGCTTTCTTCAGCAATTTTCT
>JAPFFP010000094.1:18287633-18298919 GCA_026153255.1 Solanum medicagineum | reverse complement strand
TGAGGAAACCTCTCATATTTATTCAACCACTTTTGCAAGTACCGAATCAAAACCATTATCTCTGAACCATTTAATTTACTAATGCAAGCACCCAAAATAACTTCATCAACGTTCCTCGACGCAAGCAAATAATGCAAACACATTTCTGAAACTGAGAATCCATCATGTGCTAGCATAAGCAATAATGAAGCATCCCTAGCTATTTCCATTCTAACCGGACCGAGGCTTATATCCATCGCCTTCTCAATTGCAGACATCGCTTGACTCTCCCATTCCCTCCTCACATTAACCAAAGTACTATCCCCATTTTTCGAAAGGGAAAGAAAATACTTCAACACACACATCATATCATAAGTTTGAATATCTAATACATGTTTTACACACAAAACAACCAACCAAGATTGCTTCTTTTCAATTAGGTTATTTATCAAACTTGATAAACCTGAATGTTCAACAAGCCCATTAACAATCAAACCCTCCAAGATCTCCCAAGTCTCTAAAACAACACAAGCCTCCAAAATCAAACCCTTGACATCTCTACCCATAAAAGTACCCAGCTTTTCGATCATTTTTACAATATTACCCTCATCCACCCTCTCAGGATGAACTGAAACCCCATATATATCCCAGATTCCCGTCATATAGGAAACCAATACCTCAAAGAACTTATCTTTATTGAATTTGTTAGGGTTTTTCATCATCTTCTTCAAATTATTGAAGAAATTTTGTCCTAACTCGATTACTTCAACATCAGTCGATAAAAGTTTCCACCCAGTTCCTCGCTTGAGTAGAGAAACGTCGTCGTTCTCCTCCTTGTCGGGTTTGAGTTGAAGCAGAACTGGTTCCGAGTTAAGAACAATAGAGAAATTACCATCGGAGGTAGTTGGAGAATTTTCAATCGAAGCTTTTGTGATAACTTCCAGCAAAGACATTGAAGAAAATCGGAAACTTGCTTTAATTGTAGAAAATGATAAGAGAAAGCTGTTCAGGTAGGCCGGAGAGAAGCAACGGCCGGCGGCGGCTCTAGGGTAAGGCAGGTGAAGCCCTTCACAACAAAAGAAGTACTACTGTTGTTTCATGGAACAAGGAACATATATATTCGTTTTTTTAGTTGTCATTTTATTTTTTTTAGCGTTAATTTGATTTATGTTTTAAGCTAATTAAATTATTTAATTTGATTTATTAAAATAAAAAATTGTATATTAAAAAATGATGTCAAAATTATAAAATTTTTGTCATATTAATACATTTTTTAAATGTTATTCAAAGTTTATATCGTTTGATTCTCAAAACAAAAGAAAAATCATACAAAGGGAATACTATATAATAGGAAGAATGCATTTTAGCTTAGTTCGGATGTTTTTAAGCCAATTAATAATTTGAAAACGAAACTAATCATCCATGTCAAGTTTAAAGATACGTTTATTACTTTTCTCTTCTACTACATTCGAAGTTAATGTTTGATTACCCATTTTTATATTGTTATTAATTATCTGCACATGGAGTATTATTTTGTTATTCCATGTAGAATTCAATTAAAGGTATTTTTTTTGCATTACTGTATCCTGTCACAAACTAAAGTTCTCAAGAGATGATGAGCTTGCACGGATCTTCATTAACCTCTCGTAAATTGTCTATCACAATAATATGCCTAGTCTAATTTTAAAAATGAAGTCTGAGAAGTATAGAATATACGTAAACTTTACCTCAATCTTTTGACTTAAGAGGTTATTTTCGATAGATCCTCAATTCAAAAAAAGTAATCAAAATATGATTAAAGAGAAATAACGACAAAAAAATGACATACAAACCAGTATAATAATAATACACACAAGTACTAAATGATACTGCTCAGTAAGGAAAAAGATGAGTGGAAGGGACTAGCCCCGCACATAAAAACACTACAACACTCGGCTATCTACTGCCTTTCTACTTGAATCCGCAATACCTCGAACTTCATATTTTCATGTTTATCATGTTTAATAAGCTTAACAAACAACTTAATTGCTGCTTTCTTTTTTCACCCGATGTCTAATACCCATATTGGAATCCAACTAAATTCAAAGTCTCACATGTCTAATACCTACATTGGAATCCAACTAAATCCAGATTCACGCCGAGAAGTCCCACAGTGAGGGTAAAGTTCTTTCCTAACAAAGATGACTCCATACCCAGGAGTTCGAACCCGAGACCTCCGGTTAAGGATGAAGTATGGAAAAGATGCTCTTCTTAAACATTATAATATAATTAAGTGATTAACTTGAAGGTCCTTTTGTGCACATTTATGGTATCAATAGTGAAAACAAGCGTTAGTGATTCTTATGGATACTACTATCATGCTCATCTACAATCAGTGAAAAGACCATCCATTTCCCTTTTACGTAGTTACTGCCATCATTTTATGTTGAGCATGAGACATTTTTGAATTTTAAGAACTGGAACTAGAGAAGAAGAACTAGATTCAAGCGGGAGCAGATTCTCCAAAACGCGAAAATAACTCCCTTATTTTATTAGATATAAGATGCTCGCTCATATGGTTGCACAAACATAAGCACTCAGATAACATTCCCATTGATTTCATGTAACACCAAACCATATCTTCCATTGTCCTCAACTGGATTCTATCTTTGAACACGCGAGTGCTTTGAATAGTAGCAGTTGTTCCTCAAGTAGATGCAGGAACTTTCCATCCTAGTGGCACGGGACCAACATCATAGATGACTTCTCTGTGGCAAGACCATACAAGTTTTATAGCTTCTGGAGTACCAATTCCGGCTCCTCTGGGGTCCCCGGCAGGACCAAACCTACGATAGGGGCAGTGTTTAGTAGAGTTAATCAACCAAACAGGTGTATCACAATCACAAATAAAAGATGAAAGATGTTGCTGACCAGTGATTCTGTGGAGCCCCTGTTGTTCTTGCTCTCAATCCAGCATAGGTGGTTCCATTAACTGAATTTCCAATTACATTCTGAAAAGGGGATTGACAATTTTACATGACTCATTTGTGATCCAATATCAGGTACATTGCTGAAAAAACTGCATAATCATGTACAAAAGTATAGCTAATGAAGGTTTCAACTCTCAGGTCTTTATTTTCTCTCGTTTCTTTTCCCTTTTCATGACAAAAACTCCAGCCAAAATGATGCAAACAATTCAATAAGTCAAAACTTCTTTTGTTCAATGCGTCTTAATGTTCAAAATTTGGAAACTAATCTAGACGTGTAGCAAATTAGACAAAATTGATGGAGGTCATTCATCCTGAACCCCTCACTGGTATAACGTATAGCAATATAGTTTGATTTTCTCCAGTAATGTCTTGACCCTATTTAGGACTATCCGAACTTTTTTATCTTCCTAAACTCTAAGGTACTACATAGATTTGAGACTAGCAAATATCATCAATTTCAATTTCAAAATAATAACTCTCCCTCCTCCAAGGCTCTTTAATTCTACAGTGAAGTGAAACAGCAGACAGCGCAACTACAAATACTTCATGTAAGTTAACAGTGTCTCTCTTCTCACCTTCCTTCCCTTCATCCCTCCTTCAACAGTTCTAATCCAAAATTTTCTTGGGTATGGAATGACAACTGATTTGGGATAGGCATCTTCCGTGCTGTAATTGCCTTTCCTATTCTAGATCATCTGATCAAGGGATAGAAATTAAGTTCATGTAGGAATTCTGGATGCTCTCTAGAGAAAGTCTTCGAGATATTTTCTGCTAGTTGCACGTGAACATTCTAAGTCGTATATAGAGCAACAGATATTTCAATGTTGTTACTCTCAGGTATTCTCATATCTGAAGAAGAATAACGAGAACATTTTCTTACTTGCAGGAACAATATGTCATTTGAAACCACAGCAGCTGTTAAATGTGCATGCATCTTTTCAAGGGCGGTCAGGACCAGTGGTAGCTGATTATCTTTGTACTCCGTGACAACCTAAGAAAGAATAAAAACACCAGCAAGATTTGATGATTAGCCAGAAAATCACCCAACTTGACATTCAATTCAGAAGATTCAATTACCTGGAATGGCCCAAAAATCTCTTTGGTCACGAGATTATAATGTTCATCTTTGAGTATTTCTTCAAGTGGTATAAATATAGCAGTGGGTTTAATGGCTCCATAAATTTTAGGGATCGAATGGTTTTGTAACGCTTCACCACCAAAGAGCAGTCTCGATCCAGGTATCTGAAGTAATTTCTTTGCGTGCTCTAGCATTGTTTCAGTTGTAACCTGCAGGAGCAAGACATAACAATCATGTCCAGGAAGCTGACAACATTATCGAAATTGACATTGTGCTACTAAGAATGCTTAACTCAAGAAAAAATTTAAAGGAGAATGAAATGCAAGTATAGTGAATATTGCAATCAAGCTAGCAAAAAGTGAGAAGGAATTCACTAAGATAAATATTCTGTTTGTGTTTGTATCTCGGAGTCACAGATTTAACATATTCAGAGTCCAGATGGACTCCCAAGGGAACTTCTAAACTTGTTTGACTAAATGATGGACACAAAATCTCCAAATTGAGGCTTAAAGCATTAGATATTTACCGTAAGGACAGGACCAACAGTTAAATCATCTAACTTTCTTCTTGCAGCAAGCTCGGTCATTTTGTCTATGAGAGAACTTTTACCCCAGTTCTGCACCAAAATAAAAACAGCTAGAGAGTTATTTGAACGAAATTTCATGAAATCATATTACGAAAGCTTATATATATTTCATAGAATTTTGATATCTAAACATTTAATTTCCATGAAGAAAAGAGAAGGACTAAGCACACCTCATGCATGAACAAAATTGATTCAGCCGAACACTTCTGACCACTACATGCATATGCATCTTGGTCACAAACCCATGCAACGTAATCCACCTGTCAAAAGCAAATAATCATAACGGGGGTAAATATATCTTGAACTGAAGCTTTTCCAAAATGCTATGAAAGCCTGTAAATAACAGACTATATAAACCTCATTGACATCAGGCCCAAGGATCTTCCAGTCAAATCCAGCATCCTCTAGCTTGATTCGACCGCTTAGGTCATCAGCTAACTTCTCTGCCACTCTTGAGCTACCTGTGAAGAGAGTCATGCGTGGTTTTGCCTAACAATACAAATTTAAAAGAGAACTATGTCAGGAATATTATTTTTGGTAGTTTGAGACGTAGTCCTACCATTACTAGAGACTCTAGGAAGTTAATTACTCCATAATTAGCAGAAATGCCAATAATTCAACAAAGAAAATAGAATAGATTATTCGTGGGATTCCTGAATTAGTTTAACTTGGTCGAAATTAAGGTTGATTGTGCATAACATGATAATCAGTTTTAATAGGACGGGAAGTATTTGGACGAAAATCTATAATTCTCATTTGCCAATTCTTACACTTATAGATAAGTGTCCCAGAGAAGTCCAATTTAAAACTAACCTCCACGAGTAGCTTGTTCATTGTCTTTCCATCTGAGTTTATGTAATCCACATCATCCACAGGTAACCCACAATCATGAAGTAGTCGAAGCATTTGTTCCATAACAATGCATACCTAACCAACAATGCAATTAGATGAGACTCAAGTTTGTTTCTTAGCTGGGGCACAGGCCTTGTTTAACAAGTGAATCTGCATGTAATATAAAAAATTGCAGGATCTTACCTTACTATCAACTTTAAGTACCGGCTTATTTCCCATATACAATGCTCCCATCAGCTGAAGCACTGGAATCTCCAAAGGAAAATTAAAGGGAGCAATAATGGCCACCTATAACATAAAGTTTAAATTGAGCAATGTGAGAAATTTCAACAATTAATTACAACTTATCATTCAATCACATAAGAAAGTCACAACAGGGAAACGTAAGAAATAACTTATGTACTGTTAACGTTAACACTATGAGAACTATGGACAAAAGCAATGCATAACACAACTTTACACCATTCTGAAATATTGAAGAATCTTTTTCCCCATAAGTTCAGTAATTTTAGTTACAAAACTACAACTTCAAATCTCAGTTCCAATGTGAAAGATTACATCTTTAGACTTTTTAGTTAACAATTTGCATTAAATATAGTCAACAATGGACAGAACGGTGCCTTACAGGTCCATAAGGCCATCGAAAACCATGGCTCTGCTGCCCCAGATGATTTCCTGGTACTGCAAAAGACCTAGCTAGAAAGCGAACCTGCCAAATAACTCAAGAGTTCAGAATTGGATCGGACAATTATGTTAAAGAAAATGGAGAAATGATTCTCATGTGAAATAGGTCTTGTTCCTAAACCTGGATTTTATCAAGCTTTCAAATATTTCAGTGTCTAACTAGCTACTAACAGTTAGCAGAACAGCAAAAATAAAAAGAAACCACCAATGAGTAGACACAAATTGTTTAAATAACATAAAGCAGCAACAAAATCACATGGATGTGAAAGCTACCAGCTGAATTGTTGCTGGTAGCAAGGATTTAAGATACTTTTTTCTTAGATAGTCCCTGTATAATGTAGAACACAAGAAGTACCAAGAGTTTAAGAATCTACCTGATCACCACAGAAATTTTCCAGAAATTTCTGCGTCACAAAAACTTCAGCTAGAGCTTGTTGGTAACTCTTAGGAGACACTCGTTGTATTAGCTTGGCAAAGAAGTCAGAAACCTGTAAGACATTAAAAAAAATAGCACAACATTAAGAGTATAAGAATAAATCATGAATATAATAAACTATTCACCAAAATGCTAAGAGAACACCAACATCCTTGCTTGAATATATATTACCTCAGGCAAGCCAAGTGCATGAGCTGCTTTTGTAGATACATCTCCTAACATTAAGTACCTGCAACAAAATGACGTCACTCGATACATTTTCTTACATCAGCATTTTCATAAGACATTAAATGCCCGTCATAGACACAGTTCAGCTAGACAACTTGACAAAAAAAAAAAAAAAACAAGAAAAAGACCTAAAATTAAAAACAAACCTTTCTGGTGATTTGAATGGATTGTGTAGACCATGTTTTGGGCACTTGGACAAGCTCTCCACAAACGGCTGCACAGGCAACAAGAGGACTTATAGAACCATGACAATCTTTGATGATAAAGATTTCGCACCAGAAAGGAAAAGTCTTTATGCAACCAAATTAGAATTGGCCATAAAGAAACAAGTCATCTAGAAAGATACAGCGCAAAGAACTATGATGCATCCAAATCATGTACCTGCAGTTCTGATTCATTGACTTCCGCAACTTTAATGAATGGTTGCCCATTCAAGGGATCCAATATCGTATTCCAACTAGAAGAGTTTGTCCATTTGCCCTGCACTGGATGGATGAAAGCCACCAATCAACTAGATGTAGCGGGTAAACAAGAACCATGACCAGAGCTTGCTATTTGTATATCTACTGAACAAACTGCAAACTTGGTCAGAAAAAAAGGTGAACAGAAGTTTTATATTACTTCAATCATCACTTGCTAACATGTAATAGTATACAGGGAGATTAAGAGCATTTGAACTTTCTAAATTCTCTATACAGTAGATCACATCTACTCCTAGGCATATCAATGACCATTTGCAGCAGCTGGTTCTTAAGTAGTACATTTACATACCCAAGTTGTGGACTTCGGCAGGTTGAGAGCCTGATACTTCTTCAGCTTTTACCGTAGCAAAGGACAAAGTATGGTTACATCTGCATTATGAAAAACTAAATCACAGAAAAGCCCCAAGTGAAATGCATAAGAAACTACAATATCAAGGAAGCCAAATCAAATGGAACAATTAATGCCAAGGAAAATTTCAATAGTGTAATATTGGCGTGCATTACAAGTTCAATGTGGCATTGACTCAAGTGATTAGCTCAAAATAGCAAGTCGAGAACATCCAGAGCCATACTTTAGTAGAAAACAAAATCTTTGCTGAGCATCACATACATGGATAACAGGTCTATATCATGATAATGTTGTTGCACAAAACGAAAGAATCGGATACAGGAACACCTCCATCAGTAGCATCAAAAATCATCTCCACAAGAAAAAGAGTTATAAAAACTGACATTATTCGTTGTGAATCCTTCGGCATAAAATCTTAATACTACAAAAGAAAGCTGAATTAACTATAAAAACGGAAGGGTACTCACACATTGCTAGTCCCAAGCCCGGATAAAGGACAACATTTGTAGTAGGTCAATATCGTTAAACTAATCAAATACTACAATAATAAATCCTCGTAACAACAAATGGATTGGAACGTACACTCGCAAGTAAGCGGAGAGTGGAATGAACATAATTTGAAATAATAATTTCTAAAATCCTAAGTGGAGCGTCGGTAAAAAACATCTTAATACTCGCAAAAAACGTCTGCATACACCCTATCCACTTACAATAATCAAATTGCAAACTTTTCACATCATCCAACATGTAATGATGAAGATATAAGTCAAACTCCTCTGATCCTAAACTAATGAATCATCCAATTGGACAGAAAAAAATCATATTTTTGTAAAGAACTAATTTGAAGCAAAAAACAAGGAATGACACCTTTAAAACACCATTGTTCATAAGTAAATAATACCTTGTAGAATTGAATAAAGTGATCCAATTAGAAGAAGCTCTATTCTTCAATTGCCTGTATGCGGCAAGTCGATACATGATTGTCTATGAAAATTTGGACGGCACTGCAATTTAACTAGGTTAAAACAATTTATATATGGAAATGATAGTACAGTAAAAAAGAAAAATCTGTTCACCAAAAAAAATTACTCTATCTACTCTGCTAAAGATGAGCTGTGAGTGACTCAGTTTTGTTTGTTTGCGTGCGCTGTTCTTTCAGTTCCAGTAGTAAACAATTACGTGGCGGTCAGAGGTGGTTGCGTGAATCCCTTTCTAACCTCGTACAGCCGTTGAATTTGTCATTTTGATTTTTCTTTCCTAGGAAAACATATTTAATTTGGGATGGATTATTAAATTTTGCTTTTCTATTGCTAGCGTTAAAAATAATTTTTTACTTAATTAATTGAATTTAAATATATTTTTAATCTTGGTATTTTTTAACATTCATGATAGTTTAGGGGTATATTTTAGATTAATTAGTTAAGTAGATAAGTAATTTTAAAATTGTCTATAGTTTAAATATGAAAGTAATAATTTGCATCAAATTTAAGATGTTTTTATTTGTTACTTTTTTGGGTAGAAATTTGTTACTTTTAGCCAGCATTGATTTTGAAGAAATGTTAAGCTATTCCTTTCCTTTCGTCCATGGTACTTGACAGACATTTTGAAGTATTGTTGCACATTTTAAAATAGTATAGGGGACAAGTAGATATGTACAGAGAAAATATCATTTTTACTCATTAATTTTGAATTTGTACCCTTTTTAAAAGATAATACTCTTTAACTAATATAAATATTTTTATTAGAGTTGTGTTTATATAATTAGTAGAATTGATTCGATGAGAGCTTTATGCGCACAAATTTTAGGCATGTCATTTTTATAATTCAATGTTTTTGATATATATATGTGTCTCTCTCTCTGTGTGTGTATGTATATTAAGTTTTTCTGATTAATTTGATGTTGAGACACGCAAAGTCAATTTAAGAGAAAGTGATCTCTAACTAAAAATGCTCGAAACCCAAAATTTCCTGTTAAATAAAGATGCAACCAAATTTTTATCTGTAATAGATTTATAGGTTAATTTTTAAAAAAGAAAATATATTGAGCAAAAAATAAAATAAAATTTTACCTCTAATGAGGTAGTCATAAAGTTTACGTACATTCTACTCTTTTCAAATCTCAATTGTGAAATTCCACTAAATATGTTATTATTGAATAAAATAATTTTACACTACCAGTTTTATTGAGTTTGCCCTCTAAATATGAGTATTATCTTTAAGCAAAGTCACTTGTGAACTTTCTTTAACTAACAAAACTATTTGATATAACTTTACTTCACTTTGGGTGAACAATAGGAGTATAAATAATTAAAAAGTGAGAAATTCTAAGGGGTCGTTTGGTTTGATATAAGTTATGATAAGATAATTTATGATGGGATAAATTATGTTAGGATAAATAATAATGGGATAAGTTATGTTGAGGTTATATTTTATTGGGTGTTTGGTTTGTTGGATAAATTTTAAGAATATATATTGTTTGTTTATAAAAATACCCTTGACTTTATTAGTTTTTTATACATTTTTTTCTTGCTTTAGTTATTCAATATTCATTTTAAAAATAAATCGTTCATCTTATATAGCTTAAATATTTTTATGCGTGCATGATATGCATTTAAAATCAAACTTTCTTCTTATTTAATTTAAAAATACAATTTCTATTTTTAAATTTGTTAAAGTAAAAAGGATCTATGAAAAATCAAAATATTAAAAAATATATATATATTATATAATACAAATTTTTAATAGAAAATATGAAGAAATATCATAAAAATAAGGAGGAAACGTTGTGAATGTTATTATATATCGTATTAAAAAGATCACAATAAAAATTAAAGTTTCGAAATAAGTTATTCCGAATTTACTAATCAAACATTAAATTAAAGTCCATTATATTTTTATCCTAAAATCATATACATTAATCCTTCATACCAAACGATCCTAACTAGTGCAGGAAAACAAAGTGGTGATAAGGAAAGAAGACAAGGAAAAGTAATTTTATGATGTAAGATGTAGTGTTCTTTTTTTTCTTTTCTTCATTTTATTGGATAAAGCTTTAGTTCATTTTCAGTAAGTACTTTTATTAAAGTGAATTGGCTTCTTTTAATAAGAAATTTAACTCAATAATGGTTATTTTGTTTAATTTGCCCTAAAGCAAACTTGTAAATCATGACGAGTGAATTCGATTTTACATTATTGGGCTTATGGGCTTGAACGGAGTTGGGCCATTAAAGCTAAAACCCATGGATTGCCGTAATTGACTAGTAGATAATAAATTAATTATGCAAGCACACAGTAAGTATATACTTATGCAAGCACGGACAAATGATCATTCGATTAAAGTAATTATCAAGAAAATAGTACTATATTTGATTTTTAAGTGTATAATAATTAATTTAATTTATAGTTCATGTATAAGTAATTTATATTGTATATTTAATATATAGTTTTTATAACTTTTGACAGACTATATTGTATTGTCACTATATATTTTTCATGATCTCTAGCTATTTTTATGTAAATAAAACATATATTTAACGTAAACTAATTAATTTATTATATATATTTAAAATTAGCCCCACAATCATTACAATCCCCCCCTCCCTCTCCCTCCCCCTCTCACTTCACCCCCCCCCCCCCCCCTCCT
>JAPFFP010000094.1:18249073-18270141 GCA_026153255.1 Solanum medicagineum | reverse complement strand
CGACGCTCCTCATGGGTCATCTGGAAACAGCCGCTTTATGTTTTTAAACATAGGGGTTAGGCTGCGTACATCCGACCGCCCTTACCCCGCAATGAGCGGGAGCCTTTTGAGGCACTGGGGTATGTTGTTGTTGTTGTAAAATGGGATAGAGAAATTGAAAAATGTATATAGTGGGTTGTAAATCCATCGACTATGATTCAACTTATTGAACAAAATTAAATATATAAAATTGGACTATACATTGACCAACTAATTAAAATTGTATTCTACAAACATGTATGAATACGCCACAAACTCTGTTCAATGACAAATAATTTTGGCAAAAGTCTCTAGAGAGGTAAATTCCATATATAAATGTTCATATAATATAAATGATTTTTTTTTCTAAACTAAAGTAATGTAATTATGTTTTCTAACAGAGAAATTGCAAAATTTTCATCCTATATATCAACACAAAAAACTACAATTGAAACACAACCTGAGCTCCTGTTTGATCGTAGATTTTGTAGTTGAAATTTGAAAATTTGAGACTTTGAAGTTTGTGATGTTAGGACTTTGTAGTTGTGTTTGGACATGCATACTTGAAAATATTTTCAAGTTTTGTGAGTGGAAGTCTAAAAAAAAAAATAATAATAAAATTAATTATAAATCAAATTTCACGGCCACATAGATATTTGAAAATAAATTTACAAAATTAACTCTAAAAAATCTATGATAAATGAAAATATAAACCTTAGCTTGCTTAATTTAATCTTCTCTTATAAATAATTGAATGAGGACCATCTCCAGTCTCCACTCAATTTTTAAAGAGAATTTATATATATATATGTTGAATTTAATAAAATAATTGTTAACATTACTCTAATTGGTTGGTAGGGTTAGGTGGTTATCTAGTCATGGTGTATAGTAGGGTCGAAGAGTAGTAATGTCTCTTTACTTCTATGAGGTAGTGACAAGGTCTGCGTATATTCTACCCTCCCCAGACTCCACTTGTGGGATTCCACTGGGTATGTTATTGTTGTTGTAATTGTTAATACTACTAGCTAGTTGGGTTAATTACTTTCTTAGTGTATTTGCATGAGATTTTGAAAGGAAATTTAAGCTAAAGAAAGGTAGGGATGATTGGGAGATGGATACACAAAATAAGAGGACTCTCAAAATAATAATAAGTAATAACTATGAATTTGAATGAAAATATTGATCTCCCTCATCCCTTGCTTAGGTGATGGTTTGAATAGGGGTGATAAAAATAAATTCAATCTATTAAAAATGTTCAATAATCTGTCTATTTATTACTCCAATCTATTTTAATTTAATTTGTTTTAATCCACAACAAATTGGATTGATATGTATGCTAAATTAACTAATGAGAAATTTTATTTTTCAAAACAAATTGTCAAATTGAAACTTTTATTAGGTAAATTTTCAAATTAAACAAAATTATAATTTTTTTTAATTATGTCAATCTAACATATCAGGTTCTGAAAATTTATAGAAGAATAAATAAAGCAAATTAAAACTTAATTAGTAAAGAAATGGATGAGCCCGAATTTTAATCTATTTGAATCGAAATAGCAATGATTCGCTCAATTATTAATTTAGCCTATGTTGACCCACTCATATTCAGTTCTTCCGCCGATTTGATACCTTTAGATTTGAGATTAGCTTTGCAAAATCAGAAATTGCAGGCTTTCGTTCCTCAACTAGTTAACAACAAATATTTTTCATGTCGGAATATATTCTATTTATGGTTTTGTCAGGCTAAAATGTCTTATGCGTCGTGGAATTTCTTTTATTTTCGTCAATAGTATTAACAATTTGTTGTGTTGTTGATATCAAATTGTCAATGTTGTCATATTTCTTTGTTTGTTTGTTTGTTGGATATTAATTGATTATGTGACCCACTACAAATCTTTTAAGATTGATGAATCTCATTTCACAAATAAAGATTGCTACTATTGTCAGTGTGGAAAGCATTAATCTCCACTGAGGAGAGGTGAACATTTCTGAATGCCTCGCTAGGGACTTATGCTGCAGTATGTATGTTAATTATCCCAATTTTATAAATGGAGTTGAAATGTATAAAAAAACGATTGAACATTTCATACTATGAATAAAATTAATATTAAAAAATAGACAAACGTTTGAAGAAAGATCAAAAGTAGTTAATACTATGAATATGAGGGACTATTAGAACTCTATGTAATAACTGAAGGATGACTTTGAATCTTAAGAAACTATGTTGAGCTTTTTCTCGATATTTTACCATCTATATTATTATTTAATTGAATATCATTGCCTAAAATGACATGGAATATACGTTAGCGTAATTTTATTCTGACACGTAATTATTATCCCCCAAGGTGAATGTTATTATTTTGTGAAACACAAATTTATATTTATGTCCCTTTTTATATATAAATTTGATTATTAAATATATAAAATAAAAATTAAATAGCAAATGGGCAAATACAACAAAGCCAAATACAACGAATGAGATTCTACAGGTAGGGCCGGCTAAGTTGGGACCAACTCAAAGCTCATTTCGCACCCATATCGTCTCAATACACTATATATTATTCCTCTCTCATTTACCTTCTCTCCTTCGCTTTGCGAACTCCAGGGGCAGGCTCTGAGAGATCACAAAGCACAGGACGCTACGCTGAACCCTACCTCACCGCCTTGCTTCCTCCTTGTCGGTAAGTCCTTCGATTTGTCTATCTTCAATTTCCGGTGGATCTTTAGAGTTCAACGGCAACTGGAAAGGAACTGATTTTCTTTTTTTGTTGGAAGAGATGCTGTTGAAACTGGATGATTCTAATTTAGTTTGGATAGCGTAAGAGAATATATATATGTACGCGATTGTGCTTTTGTGACAATTAGCCTGAAGTTTTTTGATCTTCAGTAAATAGTGTTGTATTAGGGGAATTGTATGTGGAGCCCTAATTTCTGTGTGCTGCAGTTGTTATTCTTATTTGTTGTGCTGGTATTTGAGCTTAATAACTTAATTGAGCTGAACTTCATGAGTTAAGCAAACTGAGAACTTGATTTATACCTGTGGATGACTTTATGAGTTTTGTTGAGTGATATAAACAACTCTTACATGCTTTTGACACTGACTTGGTGTTTAGAAATGAAAGTTTTGACTAGGTCACTAGTTTGAATCATGTGCCACACCAGCTAACACCTTGTTTGGATGGTTGTTACGCATTGTATTGTATTGTTAGTTTAAATAGAATGTTGTTATGGTTGTTACTTAAATTTTATTATATCGTATCGTTTAAATCCATTGTTAGGCAACAACAAAAAGTCCTAATTTATGTAACAATACATTTTGGTGTGATTGTTACTTTAATGTTTTCTTTATTTGTTATTTAATAGTTCTATTTTATCCTTTACCGACCTTTTATAGTGGCTCTACCCTACCCTTCTATTCTTGTAGGTTCATCAAACAACTTGTTGATGTATGACATTATGGAACAACTGAGAACGATACATTCTATTCAAACATTGTATTCGTTAAAACTTTATAGTACAATACAATACGATATATTATAAAACAATATGCAACAACCATCCAAACAAGGTGTAGGTGCAGTATTTAAGTGGTTAGGGTAGAGGGCGGACGTTATCATCCCTGTGTTTCAAATCTGTGGTTGGTTCTAGGCTGATTTTCTTGGCCATTAAAATAAAGGGCAAACAGAGAAAGCTCAATAGTAGTTCTAGTTTGTTGGGTCTGTTACATTGATGATTACTCCTTGTCACTCCTTTTTTATTAGTTAATTTGACCATATGAATTTGCAGGTGGTTACAATGTCAACTCCAGCTAGAAAGAGGTTGATGAGGGATTTCAAAAGGTTGCAGCAGGACCCTCCTGCTGGTATTAGTGGTGCACCTCAAGACAACAACATTATGCTTTGGAATGCTGTGATATTTGGGTGAGTTGTGTAATTAAAGAATATGCCAAATATGTGTTTGATGTCTGTTTGGGGCAGTTATTTTCGTATGGTTTGACTAATCTACTTTCTGGTTTCTCTTCGTTGGTGTAACATGCAGTCCTGATGACACTCCTTGGGATGGTGGTGAGTTATCCTTGCATTTGGTCATTAATGCAGTGTGGCAGAAGAATGTTAAAGGCATAAAGCGTAGTAGTCGGTGCACATCAATTGTTTATGCCTTTGTGTCTATACAGTTCAGTGCTGTTTTAATCATCTGTGTCTCTTTTTCTGCTTTCTGAAATTCTGAATAATCATTTTGGAGATTCTCACCCCTCGTCCCCGCCCCAGACACTCCTGCCTAACAAAAAAGTAGTGATGAATGTTATGAATCATCAGAAGAGGTGCTGCTAATTCTATTGATGTATGATGTAAATGCTTGAATCCCTCCTTTGATCTCCCAGTCCAAGTATTTCCAGTCATGGCTTTTCCATGTCATCTCTTGCTAGCTTATTACTCCATGCCACAAGTGTAGATTCTTGGTGTTATCAAGTGCTTCTGTAGCTTTTGTTACTTTTGCTATTTTTGACATAATATGATTTTTTTTTTGGTTTCAAATTGCCTTAGTTTTGATATGTATACTATTTGAGAACACCAGGTACGTTCAAGTTGACTCTTCAATTCTCCGAGGATTACCCCAATAAGCCGCCGACTGTGCGCTTTGTTTCTCGCATGTTTCATCCTAATAGTAAGTTGGAGTTTAAGGCTTGACTTTTATTTGTTAAGTCCGTGAATAGGAAAAGTCAATTTTAAGTCTGGAAATTTCCTTTTTTTTTTCCCCAGTTTATGCAGATGGAAGTATATGTTTGGATATTCTTCAAAATCAATGGAGTCCAATATATGATGTTGCAGCTATACTTACATCCATTCAGGTATAGAGCTGTAATTCATTTTTACATGTCACATTCTTTCAGTTATCCATGTCTTTGTCCTGAGCTTTATTATTAAATCCAATGGTTGAAAGCATTACTAAATGAAAATTATGCATTGCAAAGTAGAAGCTTATTGTTCTTCATTTGATGGAGTTAGAGATATCATCCTTGTGACAGCTTGACTTCCCTTTGTTTTAGTTTTGAGCTACATAGTTAAATTTGCATTTTGTATTGTGCATTTGCCCTCTGCATCTGTTTGTCTTTGATGATGAAGCAATTGTTAAGAAACCACATCAAGTGATTCCAAAAGAAAGCTTTGGTCTATGAGTCTTTGAGAAAAATTGTTTGGCAAGTATTTGTGCCTAGAGCATTGTTTCTAATTCTAGATTTTCATGGTCCAAAGACTCAATCAGATAAAATATTGTCTCATAAATTATCAGTTTGAGTGTGGGCTCTTCATGTATTGAGAATTGGCATTGCAGAGATAGAATGAGAGAGTTGTTCCATTGTCTACATTGGAGCGTATCAGTCTCTCTACTGAGCCGACAAGTAGCACGAAGAGCATGGAGTATAGGAGTTTGTTGATTTGTCTTTAACCTTTAAACTTAGTGATTATAAATAGACATTTAAAAACCAAAGGAGACTTTGAAGGGGAACACCGACCGCTACATGGGAAAGTTAGTTTCTGAAAGTTTTACCCAAAAGCGGTGTTTACCATGAAACACTTCTTCTCTTGTTCCATCAAGGAACGACATTTTGAACACTGGGGTAACATAACTTTTCTTAGGGAAACTTGTATGAAATGAGGATTTTAAGGAAGCGGGTAAACACATCACGAGTGCAAACTTAACAAATCAGTATGGAGTTTAAACTAGCCCCTTCATGTTATTGATGGCTATCATAGTAAAGACATCATGAGTCTAAACATGTTGAACAACTTGGAGCCTCTTATTTGAGAAAAAGGACATGGTGAAGAGGATGATATAATCATTGCTCATATTACGCATAAAGAGAGTTAAGCTATGTGTCCCAAGTTGAACCAAGTGAACCAACCATCAATTTAAAATGTTGGAACTGCCTATCAAGAATTGTCATTTTAATATGGCTGCATATTGTTGTTTTATTGCATATTACCTCCCTGATATTCAAGCTTGTGGTGTTTGATGTTTGTCATGTGTATCCTGACTGTAATGCTTCATTGTTGTCTGTGATTAAATATTGTTCAAACTCATGATACTGTTGAGTCTTGCGGCTGTGACTTTGATTATCTTGGGTAAGGCACAACAAAAATTCCATGAGGTGACATGTTTTTTTATATCACTGGGAGGATAAAAGCCCTTTAGGGGTTATTGTTCTATTTGCCTTGATTAGAAAGCTATGTTGCTTGGACTCGTCAAAAATGTCAACCGGTGTGTGTCGGATTCTCCAAAAGTAGTGTATTTTGAAGAATCCGACACGAGTGCTGCGTTGAAAGTGAAGAGTCTGTGCAACTTAGTTGGAATGGATAATATTCTTAGAATACATGTTTGTTACATGTTGGACCCATGATGACGAGTACTGTAATATCTTGATCATAGATAGAATTCGTACCTTGACAATAGTCTTTTTTATGGGTTAGTGTTGGTATTTTTTGTTGGAACTTGATGGATTATTATGCAAAAGCCATCCAATACCTGACTATGTTAGTAATCTGGTCACTTTGCTCTGCTTCCTTGTTACTTGCTGTATTTTCTTCATTGTTTCCTTCTTCTTTGTACTTGGATTTGCTGCACTTGAGTTGAGGGTCTTTCGGGAACAGCATCTCGTGTGTGTGCATCCTACCCTCTCATATCTTACTTGTGATGCTCCACTGGGTAGGTTGTTGTTAGTAATGTGGTCACTATAGTCTTAAGTCTTCTCTAAAATGATTTTAGAAATTTTTCGAATACTTTTTTCAACTTTAATTAACTACATCCGAGTGAAAAATGTTAAAAGTTGGACTACGCATTGTTTGTTTACTGACTGAAAGGGTAGTGGCTTGACTCAAGTTGTAAATAAAATGTATAGAACCTAATCGTCTAATTGAGTATGTGTGGAACCCAATTTTATTATTGGCCGGAAGTTTCTCAATAAACAGAGACCAACTTCCCTTCCTTGACTATTCTAAGAAAAACCCGTAGCGTATTTTGCCTTCTTTAATACCTAGTTAAGGGCGTGTGACAACTCACCTGTGTCAGTTCTCCCAGTACCGAGAGAGCGTGGTAGTTAGCAGTTGTGCAAGTTCCCGCTTACTTGTCCATTCCTACAACTGCTGGCTCATGGAGAGAAACCGTATGTTTGTTTAACCTTAACTCAAGATTATGCTCGTATTGTGTCCATCACTCATATGATCATAAGTAAATTTCCTAGAAGTTGTGATCAGGTGCAAGTAATATGCTGCACGCAGATGTTCAGTCAATCCCTAACTACTGGTGCTTGACTTAACAAGATTCCCTTGCACCACCCACCATTCACCCCCAAAAACGAAGAGAGAAAGCATAAGAGTTCTGTATGATGTTGGTGCTTGAATATAGATTATTGTATGACAAGTTCATCCAATAATGAGATGATTTATGTTTGTGTAGATTAGGATGTTGACTACGTTGAAGTAGCACTTGGCTGAGTACAAAGGTGTTAGACCTGCGTCTTAATGCATGCAAGTCAACGCGTAGCTCCCCAAGCAGAAGTAGAAAGTGTTAGTACATGGATGATATGCTTAAGACTTTGCTGGATTCTTGGTACAAGCTTTATGTCAAGCAATTATTGCATATTAACCATAAGTGAGGAGTATGGCCTAAAGTTTTCTGCTCTTTAAGCATGAAAATGGTGCAGTTGGTAGACCTAAATTAGCCCTTAAAGATCCTACTGGAATTTGTTGATTAATTTGGACTGTTGCTTGCTGAGTTAATGGAGAGGAGACAGGACCATAGTGTGGCCCTGGATTATCCGTAAAGCGAGTCAAGAGAGTTAATCTGAGCTGTTTACTACATCCTACTGGGGACACGTGCATGTGGAGGCATTTGAAGGCTTGAATAGAGCTATGGCTTTTTTGTATTTCACCACTAATAAAAATAAAAATATTATTAAAGAAAAAGAAGAAAACTGTGGGCTGCTTGTTTTGCGAGTGACTGACACTCTTATTATTGCAGTCATTGCTGTGTGACCCAAACCCCAATTCACCTGCAAACTCAGAAGCAGCTCGGATGTTCAGTGAGAACAAAAGGGAGTACAATCGCAGAGTGAGAGAAATTGTGGAGCAGAGCTGGACGGCAGACTGATTCTATGGACGAAAGATGTTCTCGCGGACCTCAGATCAAGAGCACCATGTCTCACCTATGTTATATTTATGGATTGAAACCTCCTCTTTGAAACTTTATATAATGGAACTCACATTTGTTTGGTCCTAATATTCTGGTAAGGTTTATTGCCTAATTGTCATTTGCTGCATTGCATTGACAAGCTCCTGTAAAATATGGATGTGCATTTTGGTTTGGAAATGCAAGGGAATTGATTTTCATGTACTTATTTTGCTATACCTTCAATTTTTGGGTAGTTCTAAGCCGAGCTGAATGGAGCGACACAGGTGAATTAGCATTTTAAGCTACTCCAAGCCGCAACCGTTTGCAGTCACTGTTGGTGTATACTGCAAGGGTCGTTTGGTGTGAGGAATAGTCATGAGATAAAAAAATAATGAAGGGATACAATTTAGGTATCTTGTTTGATTGTCAAGTTTGGGATAACTTATCCCACCATTTCTACCATAGTGATGGGATCAGTTATCCCATATACATGGTGGCATAATTATCCAAGGATAGCTAATCCTAAGATAACTAGGGCTGGGATAAGTTGTTTACAACCAAACAATCGTTGCTGTTGACTTTGTTGGGCTATTTTGTATTGTGGAGATCTTCAAAAAATCGCTATTTTGTATTGTGGAGATCTTCAAAAAATCGTAGCCGTAGCTATGCAATAGTATAATTCTACAAGTAGTGTTTAGAAAAGATAAGATTTATACAAACTATATTCCTATTTCATGGGGAAGGTGGTTTCGATTTGTTAGCTCAAAAGAGAAGTAGTTCAAAGAAGAGATGAAAAAATGACAACAAAATAATACTTCTATTGTCGGTACTGTACAGGGAAGTCAGCGTTTTACGATAGGAGATATAAATCATATTTTACTTGCACAATCTCTTCTAGAAAATAGAAAAAGAAATAATATATCATAGTATTAGCTGTCATAAAAGATTTATCTATGTGATGAGACAATATCACCGCACTTGACGATGTTGGGGCAGTAGGATTCAGAACCATACACAAATTCAAACAACCTTTCGTTGATTTCATGATAATTATTACAAAGAGAGAACCACTTAATTTGAAGGGATTTTTTTATCCAGAGTAAAAAATGCCCAGGATATCCACTTAGATGTTGAATCAAAAGCTAATTCAATATTCTATAATCCAAATGACAATATCACAAACTCTATACAACGGGTCTAATTACTTCCAAGTAATATTCAACTGCAAGAGCATAGAAGCTTTTGAGCAAAAAGAACACACTGTACGTCTTGCATGAATTCCAAAACAAACGAACAGACTAAAAGACGACTGTATAATGGCTTCTGTAAATTTTCTTAAATAAAAATAAGAATAAACAAATAAAACACACCAAATCCAATATTGGGAATGCACACTCCAGATTCAAACACTTCCACTTTTGGCCTCTGATATGATTTTAAAAAGAAACGCTTACCGCCATAAACTTCAGCTGCTAACCACTTCTGTTTGTGCAGAATCCTGCGTAGGTGTTTTATAGCAGTCAGTACAACCAAAATAAAATAAGAAGGTAGAAGTATCCAACTGGGACTAATAAATCTATGAGAAGAGGCATCTCCAGCACGATCACTGGAAATACAACTCATCAAAATGAAAAACCAGATTTTGCCCCTTACCAGATTTTCTTTATCTTCTTCCAGGACTTTTTCTGCAATGCAGGCATTGACAGGCTCTGCAGAATAAAAATATAATTAACAAACTTTTAACTCAAACAGCTGAGTGATTTCACTGTCTTTTACCAAAAAATATAATTAACAAAAAATATAATTACCAAGGTACAAATGTAACTACCTTCTCCTTGAGCAGATCTCTTTCCCTGTCTTTTCACCTTATCCTTATTTAGTTCTGGCTTAACAGGTTTTTTAAGTTTCTCTTTTGTGATACGACCTCCGGTTTTTGGTGATATAGATTTGGCAGTTACAGCAATTTTGTTTACAGAATTCGTGGTCCTAGGAGTGCTTCCAATCTTTGAAGGCTTCTGCTTGGTTGGTTCTTTCACTTGTTCAGTTTTAGTAGTGTCTTTGTTCAAGACTTTGGTTTGCAGTCTCTCGGTGTTTGCAACAGAGGAAGAGCTATGTATGTCATCATCAGATGAACGTGACCCATCTTTAGGCACATGAGAACAAGTCTCTGAAACTTGCAACAGCTCAGAATTTTGGATGATATGATAGCTATCAAACAATTGTTTCACAGGCTCCTCAAGTTCAGCAAGGGTATGTCGTAGCACATAAGATTTCAGCTCATCTCTCAGACGTTGAAGAGGCTGAAACGAAGGAAAAAAGAGGTAAACACTTTCAATCATATTGGTTCAATTAACCAGCTACAAGAGCCAAATTGTTTCTGGAAACTGAGATTTTGTAACCCGCATTACAGTGAAATAATCTTAGTCGAAATCAACTTGATTTTAAAAATAGTCTTTGCTAAACATAGGAAAGGGAACTAATAGAACATTTAAATCTATAGCACTAAGTCACTGACTCACAACCAAATCTTCAGAGATGTGTACTGTGGTTGAAAGGCAGTTCAACTAAAGGTGTTGTTGGAACATTCCAATCAGCTCACTATTTCTTCAATGAAGTGATAAATTCATGTGGGAGAAGATACAGTATCATACCTCAGACCCAGCTTCCAAAGCAAGTTTGAAAAAGCCAAGGGAAATTGAATGCTTAGCAGCAGATTCAGAAAGCTTAATCTGTGATAGCCAATAGGAAGCTGACGATATAAGGTCATATTTCTTTCTGTTTGAGGACTTTGAAACATTTGATTGTGGTGTATCCGATTTTCCTTGGTTAGATCTCTTTGCTCTAGTCTCGGAAATGGGTTCACCTATTTTCCTTGGTTCCTTGGCTATGATGCCAAGTGGTCTAGAAGCCGGGCTGGCAATTGACTTGGAGGGAACAGACAGCCTTCTTGGAGGTTTTGCCGATTTTTCCTTACCAGAGAGGGGAAGAGCAGCTACACTCTTGCTGACACTTGATGCAGGTCTTACCCTGAATGACAAACGGAGCAGAGAATAATGTTAGTGCAGAATCAAGGGACAACTAATAAGGCTTAGCAACTGAAATAAAATAAGAAGACTTGGACGAAAAAGTTGCATTTTTGACAAAGGTAGCTCTCCTTAGTTCACTTTATTTAGAAGTCATTGGTCGTGCCTCCTTAAAGTTATGCCTTACTTCTTGTTACAAGTACAAAAAATGGATACAAGAAGCTGACTCTCTATGTTCAAGTCCCTAAAATGAAATGCAGAAACTTCACAAACTAAGAGGGAAGACGAGTTACTACATCACAGCCAGCCAAATGAAAAGGTAAGCAGAGAGTAGCACGCATCAATACAAACAGAAAACTAAAATTTCAACCCACGAACTGTCTTCCAAATATTGCTCAGAGATGAAACATCTACTGATTCTGTAAGCCACATTCAGGTCAAAAATATTTCTTCCAGCACCATAAAAACGAAACTTCACAAAACAAGTGATCAAGGTTGAAAACTCTTCATTGAATAATGTAACAGGCCAATCATCCAACAACAATCATTGGATCAATAAGATTTTAACTCATTTCACACGGAAGAAGGTTCTGTCAGCAACTTCATTGAGTTTTTTCTATTTACCAACAGTGCCTAAGTGATATCCTAACTGTTAAACTCGACAGAAACAGCAAAATACCACAAAAAATTCCACTAAATTTATATGCAATGCAATTTCAATCCAACATTCATCTCACGTATAATCTAATCAGCACAAACGTATATCAGATATGTAAATTAAGAAGATACAGGTTGACAGAGATGAACAAATATCACAAGCCTCGCATTCTTCTCACATAAAATTTAATCAGCATAAACCTATATCAGATATATATAACCTAAGAAGATACAGATTCACAGAGGTGAAAAAAAATCACAAACCTCGCAGAAGCCGAACAGTTAGAGGAATCAGGCCGAGCTGGCTTCTGCTCCTTCGATTTTGAGGTGGATCGCGATGTCGATCGCAATGGATATCGCAGCAGCTTTGATGATGATTGCTTAGCCTTTGCTGCAAGTGAAAAGTATATATACATACATATAATCCATCATAGATTTTTCCATAAAGCACAGAGAATTAACAGAGCCATACCGGAAACAGAGAAGTGATCTTTAGCGGAATCCTCCATGATGAATTCTAGGGTTTCAATAGGCGAGAGAATTGGTAAGTGAAGATGGATGATTGGGAAAGTGAGGAAATAGTTGCTTATATACAGCGTCTGAGCGGGAAATGTGAGAACTACTTCAAAATCAAATCAAAAGTCAAGAAAATGAAGAAAAAAAAGGTTGGGAATATTGGAACGGCTCTTTGGGTGGGCCCATCTTGTGGGCCTTTTGGCCCAATACAGGCTTTTTATTTGGGTTTTCAAATTTTGAACAATTTCTTACCGTTGATGCACGTTGCTGACGGGCTGAATTGGCGGATTCGAAGTTTTTTTGGTCAAAATTCATAAACCTAGAGTTAGTCGTAATTTGTTTGTTTAATTTTGATTGACATGAAATAAAAATAAATTTATTAATTTTAAACTAAAAACATGTGAAATGTATCAAAATGTGTTTTAATCTTACAATTTTAAATATGACAGTAAAAAATATTAGAATTAGAAGTTGTCAAAAAAAAGGAGACATCCTTTTTAAGATGAAACAAAGAAAGTAAGACACACAAATTGAAACTGAGAGAATATTATAATTTGCACAACTAGATTGCATAAACATAAGTCATAACCATGATTATATGATTATGATCCTGGTATATTATTACATGTTGCTTCCTGTTTTTTTTTCCTTCTTGTTTTTGAATTTTGAGCACATTTATTTGACTTGATTTGCAAATAATGGTGTTTCAACTTGCAAATCGGGAACTGTTTGTGAAATTAAATCCAATTAGAATTTTAATTTCAAGAGAAAAAGTGATTTGAAAGCATCTTTTACTGCTCATTCACCCAACAACAAACAACATACTCAAGTGAAATCGCACAAATAAGGTTTGAGGAGAGTAAAATGTACGTAGACTTTACCATTGCCTCATTGTTTTCGAAAGACCCACGTCAATAATTTTTACATTTTTTTGTTGTTGTTTTACTTCCCATTTATTTTCTTTGGATTGCTAAAATAATAAAGTGATGGAACTTTTTTTTGGTTATATACAAATATTTCTTCCAAAACGTTAAATGGTCGGAAGAAATATTGTTGACATTGAAATGTTCAAGTAAAAGCAGACTAATATGTCATGACGAGAGAACAAAACACGTTGAAAACATTAGCTTTTAGAAGTTTAGAACAATGAACTACAAGACTCTATTTTAGATATCTTAGATGTACATAACACCGATGCTACATGATGATAAGAGTCAAAACTACTGAGTTTTATTGAACTCGTAACTTTAATAATGGATCTGTCTCAGTTTACACTTAGTCGCTCTATATTGTCATCAGTGATGGTAAAACTCGAACACAAAATTTCTCTCTATATCACAATGAAATTATGAATACGAAAATTTCCTTCATGCCAAACAACCTCCTAATTTGTTAAAGAGGTGCTAATTAAGCACGAGTCTTCTATCCAACATTTCTATTAATTAGAAACAACGACAAACCTCCCATGCACTTGTCTTATCTCCCAACTGATCAACAGTCTTCTACTGCTTTAGGCATCATGATCTAACACAATATACACGAGACAGAGAGGAAAACAGGTTATCTAAAGTTCGCGTGATTACTATGAAGGATTTTAAAAGCACAGCTAAAATCTTCTTACAACATAGTTTCTTGAGAAAAAAAGAAAAATAGAAACAAATACTTTAAAAACTTGCTAATGTTCTCAATCTTGCACTCTTGGCTTGGCAGTAACTAAACTGGAAGTTTATATTTGAAGATTAGGTGGAACTGGAGTTTCATCTGAATGGCCTGAAATGCCGAGATTCCCATGATCATCCTGCTCCCAATAAACCTCGACCATAAGGCCTCGAGGGTTCTCCACAGAAATTGTGCCAGGGATCTCCGCGTACTTTGATCCGACGGGTACCTATATTGCAATTGTAATGCAGATCAGTTAGTTTTTCATCTTTCTTGTTTACTGGATAGGTGAAAACTTCTGATAGTGTAAAAAGAAATTTATACAGTTAGTGTATACGAGTTAAATCAGTAACAAAATTATATTCCCAAAGTGGTGCACCTACTTGAAGTGTAGTTCCTGATGGTAAAATCAGTGTCTTGATAGTTTCCTCTGATGCAGCCACATCTAGCTCTGCCTTCTTTGCGATGCTCAAGAACACCTCTTCAAGAGTTGTAAGACCAATTTGGATATTTAATATGCCAAACTCTCTTTTTCTGTAGTCTAGCTCTGCGAAAAAGTTCTGATACAAAAATGTGCAAATAAAATCAGGACACATAGTATTTGAGTGATCAAAGTACATGTTACGTTTTCTTGAAGTAACCTTGTCGAGGTACTTACTTCGAGTAGCTTCTCCTTCTCATGAGGGATAATGAAAGTCAAGAAGGATTTATCTTCATCTTTTGGTGTGACATCTATATGCTGTAAACCAAATAATGACGTCAAGAGCATTTTTTTATTCATTGAATATAAACATTAAAAGCTTCATTACTAGAATGCACCTGCATGAAGAATTCTTTGACAGCCTGGTGATGCTTGCTGACTATTGTATTTTCCAAGGAATTTGCATCATTAGCAACTTTGCTGAAGCTAATTTTAGCGATAAATCCAGCTCCGAATCGAGACTTCAGCAACGTTGATGTTCCAATGCAACGAAGTCTACCCCTTGCCATAATTCCAATGCGATCTGATAAAATATCAGCTTCCTCCATAGAATGTGTCGTCAGAACAATAGAACGCCCTTGCTTTGCAGCCTCAATTACACTCCAGATATGCCTCCGAGTTACAGGATCCATACCTGTTGTCTGCAAGTTGCATTAATTTACCTCAGGATTGAAGAAGCAAAACATTGATTATAGTAGATAAAAGCTTCTAAGAATTGCATACTGGTTCATCCAAGAAGAGAAGTTTCGGATCTCCAATCAATGCGATTCCTAAACTGAGCCGCCGTTTCATTCCACCACTGTAGCTTCCTGCTCTAACTTTGGCAACATCATCAAGTTTCACATCAGCCAACAATTTTCTAGCTTCCTGCCATTCAAGTAAGCCATGAAGTTTTTAGTAAGAAGTCATATGCAATAGCCAGTTCTTTAATCAAAGAGTCAATGAAAATTTGTGGCAATCCATTTAGGATGCAAACATATATGACTTATGAATATAGGCCAGTGAAGTCGCAAATATTTAGATAAATTTAATCGTTTTGCTTAACCCTAGGAGTAAGAACGGCTTCAGATACTTACTGATCTTTTTGAAGTTCGGGATAAGCCTTTGATGCTGGCGAAAAGTTCAAGGTGCTCTTGTCCAGATAATGCATCCCAAAGTGTGTCAAACTGCATGATGGCACACAAAGTCAATGGAAGAAAAATTCAAGCCAAGAAGGAGCGCAGAACTTGTGAGCAGACTCATATCGCTACCTGTGAGCAGACTCCAATCAGCTTTCTTATGTTGGAGATACCAACCGAACTTCGAACAGAGTTTCCATAGATTATTGCTGTCAGAAATTAACATATATAAGTTAAGCAATTCATGCTCAATCAAAAGAGAACATGGTCTAGCTTGAAACTCTTAAAAGAAAAGGTATTACCATTTCCCCGCGTGATCGGAATTATACCAGTCAAGCAACTAATTACAGTTGTTTTTCCTGCTCCATTTGGTCCGAGCAGACAGAACAATTGATCCTTCTCAAGATTTAACCAGAGTCCCTGAATAAAAAGCGCCCCTTTAATTACAACACTATTTAATTAAATGCTATGATGAAAATCGAGAAACTCGCACATGTTTATGCTGTCTTAATAATGTAGCCTGAAGGGAACTAGACTGCAGAAATGCTTGATGAGATGCAGATGCTGCCTCCACTTATTCCAAGTGCATATGCTAAATAATAAAACTCAAAGAATATGCATCTTATATCACGTCAAGGTTCAAGCCGTCTTGCTATGAAGAGATGAACAAAAATCAACTATCAATCAACTAAATCAACGGTGGAGGTCCAACATCAGATGATTAATTGCTAGGATAAAGAAATACTAATTTTCTCATTCAGTTCAGCAAATACTACTTACAAGCAAAGGAGCATAGGGATATTCACCTGGACAGCCTTAAAGGGTTTCTTTATCTTGCATCTACAGTAGCAACAGAGAAGGCAACAAGAATGGCAACTAAAGTTTATTGTCCGAGAATACATCTTATAAAGGCCTTGTAGTTGCACAGCAACATTAGGATCAACATTGCCTTCCTTTGCTTGTTGTTTCACCCTATTTTCCTCATCAAGAACATCTTCATCATCTTGTGTAAAACTGTCAGCAGGCGCAGAACCAGAACCAGAACCACAACATAGGGCATTTTCTAAATTTTAAAAGAATATGAAGCCTGGTTACTGAAAGATGTCAACAGAAATACTGGGGAAGTAAGATTACAACAACAACAACATACTCAGTGGAATCCCACAAGTGGGGTCTGGGAAGGTAGAATATATGCAGACCTTACCGCTACCTCACAAGGTATAGAGATTGTTTCCTCGTCTCAAAAACCCATAAGCACAATAAATTAGATATGAATAAGACTAACAAGTCATAATTTCTATAGTACCTTTAAACTTTTCTTCACCTCTTCCTGTCCAATATCCAGGTTTCAGAAAATAAGAAAAGGGTTTTCTTACACCTGCTGAGTTCGGCAGGATATTGTCGAGGTAGATAGCCAAAACAAGCCACAGGAAGAACGTTGCGATGAGCCATCGATAGTAATGGAGCTGGCAAGACAAAATAGTTCAGGAAATGGTCTAATTACTTGATTATAGAAAGAAGAAACAAGGTAATAAGTTTTAATATGCATATACAAGGGATAAAGCAGAGAAACAAATTTTTAGGATCTCTTATCATCTTGGATACATGGAGATCTAGATTTCAAAAAAGACCAAAAAAATGAAAGATAAAAGATTATTATTTTCCTTAAAACTAAAAAAGAGGAACTAAAATGAAAACTCTACCATACAATTGAATAGCATGATGAGTCGCCAGTGTAACACTCAGCTAGCCTACTCCAGCTGATCCCGCCATGTTCTGCTGCATATAATAACGTATACAGACCTCCTGAAAAGGGATTAGGCGGAAAGAAGGACCAAATTATTCTTCTGTATCTGGTTTTATGGCTTGTCTCACCATAGAGAACCGGTGAAAATGCCTGCAAAAAAACAATTTTTTACAAATGTGTTACAAGATTCATTTACGAGTTTTGGAAGTTTGGATCTGAGAATTGGCTTGCCTGAGTTCCACAACCAATTACAAATATGGCAAAGCTAGCAGAGGTAGTCGAAGCGGACTTGCGCATGAAATTTGATATTAAGAAGGCAAAACCAACCTAGCACATCAAGATGCAAAAGGATTTCAGTCAGAACATATTGCAACAATGGCTAAACTAGTCATAGATGGATGATATTTCGGTAATCCAAAGGAACTCACCATGTTTAATTGGAAAAGAAAGAACAAAAGTAGAACAATCAAAAAGCTGTTTTTCAAGAAGAGGTGAAGCTGAAACATCATTCCAAAAAGAACTATGAGGAGTGATGAGAGGAATGTCATAATTCCCTCCCATATAAGCCACGAGCACCAATAAGCAGAATCAAAAAGTCCCATAACAGTCATTGCCTGTATATCAAATTGGAAATCAGAAAAATGTTGAATATACAATCCAAGATTCTCACAAACATGGGTTAATTACCTGACGAAGTTTGAGCTCCTTCTCAAGAACCATTGTGCTAATCTGGAATACGAAACCGAACATAGAGACTGCATAGAAGAATATTGGACCGAAAATATTAAAAAAAGCAAAGTCTTGAAATGAGTCTCTCTCTTCAGGCTTTTCTATTGCAGGATGTGCAAATTCCTTGAGACCAACATTCCAGCTGAACTTTGAATCTGTGAAGGTAGGATGCAATGTTTTAATAGAAATGATTCGAACATTTATTAATGATCACTGTAATGGAACACTGCTATCTTATTCTACCTCCAAGTAATGACCTCGCAATTTCTCTAGATGCAGCTAGTTGAAGGGGAAGTTGATATTTGAATGTTGGATCTTCAGATGCCCTTGGAACTTGAATGTATGTAGAAGTATTTGTTACTACACCATAACTTATAACTGTGGCATTTCGTTCCACGAAATGCAAAGCTCCAGGGGTTCGCATTGGATCACTGAGAAGCCAATTGTTCAAATCATCTTTTGTGCCAAATGACTTGACCTGAAAAAAAGACATTAGGGGGTGCCATGTACCCGATGAACGACTTGAAGATATAAGAGCTACCAACTTGTATATAGCTCAAAGTGTTACAAGTAGTGTGTGAACACTTTGAAAAGAAATGGATCGTGCGCCTAACTCAACCCAAAAGCTAGCTCATGAGATAAAGAGCGTGGAAAATAACATATGGGGACCAACATCCGGTCAACCAAGAAAAGGGATGGATTTGACTCGGATACTATCATAAAAAAATTAGACGAACTCATCCCAAAAAACTAGCTTATGAGGTGAGGATTGTCCAACACCATATACAAAGAACAAATTCCCATCTCGCAACAATGAGATTTAAACTCAACACACTTCATGTGTGGTGTAAAATTGTGTTTCTTTTATATCAAATTTAATTAAACATTGGATCATTTTATCGATTCATATCTAAGCCACAACTCTATTCCTGACTAGAAATCTATAAAAGAGCTTTACAGAAGGCGAGCTTTATCCAAGAGGATCATGATGGAAAGAGTCTGATGAGAATTTTTAACTCGAGATGTTAGAAGGTGCAAAATCAACCCGTGCAAGAGCTGCTACAATTGCTTCAGCGCGTGCCCACACAAAAAGTAAACAGAAAACCTCGATACAGAGAGCAAATCTAGTCATTTTTACCTTGGAAGAAGGAATAGGTCGACCTGGATTATTAGCTAAAATTCCCAAAACAATAGATTCAATTCTTTTGTTTCCACTTCCACTCCACACAAAGTCATAACAGGGACGATTAATAAAGAACTTGTGCTCGCACGGCGGTATCGGAGGATTCCTAAGAGGCTGAGGATCATCGACTGCACGGATGGCGGAAGGATGTTTAGAGCGATAAGTCATACCTTGTTGGATTCCAAACAAAAGGCCTAAGAAGAACAAAGAAGAGAACAACTGAAGAAATGTGGCTCTTTTGTTTCTCATTGAAAGCAAAAAATTCTTCTTCAGTAAAGCAATTGTTTGTTGCCAAAACAGAGAAAATCCTCTTTGCTGCGACTCCATTGCCAGAAATCACTCTGTTTTTCACAAACTTTTTTTTCAACTCTATAAACTAGAGAATTTGAGGACTAACAACTTTTTCGCTAGGGTTAAAAAATGGAAAATTGATGGCTGAAATGGTGAAGGTAGTAATAAAGGCTAATGGCGATTGTGTTAATTCATGTTGTTTTCCGGGGAAGCCAAGACCAAAGTCCGTTGCATAACCGTTTAAATACTTCCGCCATTTTCACACACGGAAAGATTATTTTACCCTTTAAGAAATAATAATTTGCCACCTTTGTCCAATAATAATTATATTATTACTACCAAGTGATGAAAAAAGGAACTACCTCACTCAAATCGATAATTTATGTGATATTTTTCCAATTTTTTAATGATTTTTAGAAATAATTTACTTTTTTGTTTATATTTGTTTGTCTATATTTGGTTAGACACACTTTTAAAAAAGATAATTAATAAAAGGATAAATTTGGATTGTATTCATTTTTTAAATATAATAGATGTTAAAAAATTATTAAAGTTAATACTCCTTTCGTTTAAAGAAGAATGACTTTTTTTTTGGTGTGTTTTATTAAAACAAATGATCCATTTTCTTTTTTTGGCAAAACTTTAATTTCAACTTTTCATGCGGCATATTTAAAACCACAAGATTAAAATACATTTTGATTCATTTGACATAATTTTAATTTAAGATCACAAAATTGAATAATATTCTTTATTCTCTTAAACTTTGTGTCAATACAAATTAAGTCATTTTTTTAAAACGGGAGATTCATAAATAATAACTTAGGAATTAAGTGATAAAGCATGTAATGATTTTCCAAATTTGACTGGAAGTGAATGTACAGTCATACAACTATTTAGAGTTTGTTTTATACCATAAATCTCAAATATATATATATAGATTGACCATAATTCTCAAAATAAATAAATAAAACAAAAATTTTAATTTTATTTTAAATCAAAAGTACAATATAAATTGAAATAAAGAGAATACTTCATTTTTATTTTTAATTTTTCATTTAATATTGATGTTGAAGTTCAACTAATAGATTTCTGCCGCGTAGAAACATTAAAAAACCACTTTCATATAATAATTTCTTTCATGTTCAAAACTCAAATCGAAATGTTTTTATAAGAAAAAAACAACTCCATATGTTACTCCATTCATACACTAGTTGCTATTTAAGGTTGTTGTCAACTTGTCAATATTGAAGAAGAAAAAACATAGAGGCATATCACAATCATCGTTGACAGACAAAGGAAAAAAATCCAAACAAGTACGTTAAGAAACAGATCATTTATTTGTAATAATAAAAAATAAAAATTAAAACATTTTTTCCTTTGCTTTATTCAACCCTGAAAAGTACTTGTTGACACCCAATTTTTACCCTCCACGGTGTCAATTTAACATCGAGCTTTATTTTATTTTTTAACGATTTTTAAC
>JAPFFP010000094.1:18162856-18187712 GCA_026153255.1 Solanum medicagineum | reverse complement strand
AAAATGCAATTTTTTTTCTTTTTACTGTAGCAACCCGAGAGGTTGCTTCAGCTTCTCTTGGTTGCTCTAAATTTTTCAAAGTGTGGGAATGCTACTTATTGTACAAGAGATATACATAGATATATAGAAAATTAATCTCCCACTTGGACCAATCAAAAGAACCCACAAAAGAACCCACAACACATGACCCCACAACAATTAAATTCTTAAGGACTACATTTAGAAGAAATTTACATTTGGTCCCAAACTTTACCAAATTGAACTAATTAAGGACTTACGGATTCTAACTGTTGTAGTCAATCGAGTCTTCAACTCTTGGAAACTCCTCTCACATTTCTCCGACCACTGAAATTTGGCCTTCTGTTGAGTTAGCTTGGTCAATGGTGCAGACAAAGAAGAGAAGCCCTCAACAAGTCTATGATAATAGCCTACCAAGCCCAAGAAGCTTCTTATTTCCGTCGGAGAGGTTGGTCTAGGCCAGTTCTTAACCGCTTCAATCTTCTGGGTATCCACCCAAATACCATCCCTCGAAACAACATGGCCGAGGAAGGCCATAAACTTGAGCCAAAAATCACACTTCGAGAACTTCATATACAATTCATGGTCTTTGAGAGTTAGCGAAACCACTCTAAGATCCTCTTCATCCTTAGAATACACCAGAATGTCATCAATAAGTACGATCATGAACATGTCAAGATATGGTCTGGATACCCTGTTCATCAAATCCATGAAGGTTGTGGGTGCATTAGTCAACCCAAAGGACATGACCTAGAACTCGAAATGGACATATCGTGTCCTAAAGGATGTCTTTGGAATATCACTTTCCCTCACCTTCAACTGATGGTAACCCGACCTGAGGTCTATCTAGGAGAAGCATGTAGCACCCTGAAGTTGGTCAACTCGATCATCTATCCTGGGGAGAGGATACTTATTCTTTATTATTACCTTATTTTGTTGCTTGTAGTCTATACAGATTCTGAGAGACCCATCTTTCTTATGCACAAATAGGACAGGAGCACCCTAAGGAGAGACACTAGGCCTTATAAAACCTTACTCTAACAAGTCTTTCAATTGTTCTTTCAATTCTTTCAACTCAGCGGGGGCCATTCTATAAGGTGGAACCGAAATGTGTTGGGTCTCGGGGAGAACATTAATCCCAAAGTCAATCTCCCTGTCAAGAGGGACTCCAAGTAGATCATCAGGAAACACCTCAGGAAACTCATCCAAAATCGGTACTGACTCAAGAGTAGAAGATTCAACATCATCAGACTTAACTCGCACATGGTGGTAAATACAACCTTTAGAGATCAACTTTCTGGCTTTACGATAGGAGATAAACTTGCCTTTAGGTGTAGTAGAACTCCCCTTACACTCTAAGACAAGTTTATTAGGAAATTTAAACTTAATAATCCGGGTTCTACAGTTAAAAGAGGCATAACAAACGTGAAGCCAATCCATGCCAAGTATCAAATCAAAGTCAACCATCTCCAATTCTACCAAATCAGCTAAGGTATCTCTATGATAAATAGATACTACACAGTTTCTATAAACCTTCTCAACTAAGATAGACTCACCAGTTGGAGTAGAAAAAACAAAAGGTTCAAGTAAATAGTCTGGGAGAATCCCGAACTTACTAGCCACATAAGGAGTCACAAAAGACAAAGTGGCACCCAGGTCAAGTAATGCATAACAATCAAAGGTAAAGACTTGAAGCATACCCGTAAAAACATCTAGTGCAACCTCCTGATCCTGTCGATTACCCATACCATAAAGATGGTTCATCCCGCCTCTTATGCCCGTAGTAGTACCCCTCTGATGATTGCCAACTTGGGGTGCTGCGGAGAACTATCCTCGATTGCTCCCTTCACCTCATCTCCTCTTTGGACACTCAAACTGGAAGTGATATGTCCACATGAATAGCAATCATCCTTACCCATACGAAACTCACCTAGATGAAGCTTACCACACTTGTCACAAGGTGGCTTTCCCTTCGCGCCTTGAGTCACACTAGCTTGAGATTGAGCACCCTGCGCCTGTAATTCTGGTAACCATAAGACTTCTGATCATGCCTATTTTGTTGGACGGGCGCACTCGCTATAGATGGTGCATGATGAGATGATCTTTTCTGAAGATAGGACTTCTCACCCTTATTCTGTCTCTGTTGGGTAGACTCATGCCCAGTTGATTTCGCTTTCTTGTTCATCTACTCTTCTCTATCTCTTTTCTTATCATCCTCTATCTGTTGGGCATACACCATAATCCTGGAGATGACTATGCTAGGAATCAACAAAGCTACTTTGCTCTCCTTCTGCACATGCCTCCCCAGGCTGGACACAACCTTCCTCATCCTTGCCCTCATGTCTTGGACCATCTCTGGAGCATATTTGGACAACTTAATAAACTTAAGACTATACTCCTTAATTGTCATCCCTCCTTGCTTAAAGTTCATTAACTCATCAACCTTCGCCTCTTTCAACTTTTGAGGAAAGAAATGGTCAAGGAAAGCAACTTAAAATTTCTATAACTCCGCAGGCTCAACATCTTCTCCTCTACTATCTTCCCATTGGTTGTACCAGACATTTGCAACATCCTTCAGCTGGTAGGAGGCAAGCTCAACTACCTCAATTTCATTGGCGTGCATAGTTTTCAAGACCTTATACATCTCATCAATGAAGTTCTGCGGGTCCTCCTCAACCTTCGACCCCGTATACACTGGCGGGTTCATCCTCAAGAAATCTCTGAGTCGGGTTGTAGTTGAGGACTCTTGTGAGTTAGAGCTAGAAGTTTGAGGACCTCAATTATTACCCTGAGAGGCCACCAGCTGAGTTAGCATAGTGATGGATCCCCTAAACTCTGCCACGGTGGTGGGAGCTAGCTAAGGTTGTGCTGGGGGCGCTTGTGGGACCTTAGCAGTCCTGGCAGACCATCCCTGTCTCCTCGTCTCTGTCTGAACCGGGACCTCTAGTCGGGCATCCTCAACAGTTGGGGTTGAGGCATCTCTCTGAGCAACTATTCTTTTCAGCGGCATATTCTGCAAACGTGGAATGCATGAATTAAAACAAGATTTCCATAGGGTTAAACTCTATCGCACGAATTCATATCATAGAAGAAGGGTGACACTTCCTAATGTCCTATAGCCTCCTGCTTATGAAATGTTGTGCACAACACGCCCATCTCTACTAGACACGGCTTCATATACCCCATAGGACACTCAATCTTTGTGCTCTGATACCAAGTTTGTCACTCCTTGGGAAGGTACCCTAGGCGTAACTAGCTCTCGGAGACAATTGCTAGCCCCCGAGCGAACTACCTAGTCTAATCACATTCGTTCAATCAGTTGATTAGCGGAAGATATTAAAGAGTAATATATGCTATTAATGGGCTATAAGACCTATGAACTATGTCTATTATTTGAAACAAGAATAATGAAAGAACTCAGTTTAAAAGGAAAGGGAAAAAGAACCATGACATCAACCATCATCTATCTGTGTCGATAAAGCCTCCATAACTACTATCTAAGAAGGTACCATGATAGGTCATGGCTACGATAACTCAAAAGAAAATAACTCAAATGAATAAAAGAAAGAATCATCCTCAGAATGCAGGGGAGGACTCACTAAGTCTCTGGCTGAAAGTCTGTGAACCTGAACGATTCACCTGCTAAAGTCCCCGGTCTACTGAATCTGCATCATGAAAAGATGCAGCGCCAAAAGGACGTTAGTATATGGAATGTACTATACGTAAAACAGGCTAAAGTAAAAAGTATAGGCAAGAAAATATGACATAGCATCAACTCATCAGTTACTCAATCTCACTCAGGATAAGGAATAGGACACTATCACATCACCATCAATCAAGACACATACTATCACATCAACATCAGAGTACTATCAACATGAAACCTATATGGAAGTTTCTCTAACCAACAACCACCACCTATGAGCCGGTAGTGATACAACAAAGAGATATCCTTTCCATATCCGTTCAGTACCTTGCCGGGGTAAAGGATGAGTCTATCGGTGAATCCATAAGTCTATCAAGTCCTCTTTTAGGACAAAGGGAACATCCGCTTTCACGTTCTAATCCTCTCCTACGCTGGCCACGTAGTTAATAAGTGCAAGCGGGACTCACTCTTACCCAATTCGGTGCTCAATACTCCTCCCATGACTCGACTTGCTCATAAACAGTCAATCATTCAATCAAGAATTTCAATCACCTAGCCTCTTCGGGTAAGAAACTTTGACTCATGTCATCATCTATCAACTTAAGGAGTAGGATCATTCTTTTCATAATTGACTTCAATCTCATTTAGACTCTAAGGATACTAAGTTCATCAACTTCAGTCATTAACACCTTCATCTCAGGACCTGGACCACAACAAACAGCACACTCTAATGATCAAAGCTCTAGACATTACCCCTAAGTTCGTTCTTGGAGTCTTTAGTTAAAGAAGTCATGCAGGGCATACACATAATCATACAATACATCACTTAAACAGTTAATTCAAGTTATAATGATCATTAATTTAAGAAATATATGTAAAATAATAGTAGTTTTCAAGAAAACATTCAAGAAATCACAGATAAGGCCTGTCCCATTCTACCATTCAACCTAATTCAATCATAGGGGCACATGGAAGAACAATCTCATGTTCTGGGTAGCTTTTACATACCTGGATACAAGATTGTACTAATCTTCTTCAAGAAATCAACCTCCAACTATAACCGTTTAAGCCTTGTCTTCTTCCTCTCTCAGAACTTACGCACTTAGAACTTGAAGATAATGGGTTCTTGAAACCCTTCATACGATTAAAATGATTTAAAAAACATTCTGGGACTTAAAAAAAGGTTGGAATACCCAAAGTACCCTTCCCGAATTTAAAAGGAAACACATCATGAAATTTGTACTGATCCACGACGACCTAGGGGTGCAAACCAGTGTATTTTTGCCCAAAATTCCTCCGAATGAATTTTTCCATTCCCGTTAAAATTTTTTTAAAAAATATAAGTATCACTCCACGCCGTGTCCGCGTCGCGCCAGGGATGCAGACTGGCACTATTTTTGGATTAATTAGCAAAAATTATTTTTGACCTGGTTGCTCTAAAATCGGGTCTAGGCCATTTTTCCACTCAATGTTTTGCACTGATCGCAAATTCGATCTCCGATCTCCCATCGGAGCTTGGGAAGATGCATTATGCGCATGATTATGTGCTAGGGGCATTTCAGTAATTTTACAGAGTGTTACAACATCATTGATCATTTCATGAACTCTATCATGTTGAAAGGTGTCATGTTGATTCCTATCAGGTTCAAATCTAATCTGACCATGTGGCACAAGCATATTATATTCATCCACTGGCATCGTATTATAAAATACACCAATCTGTCCATCTATTTCTCCGTGATCTGGGCTTAAATCCCTTATGATATAAATGCATAATAACTTCATCTGGACTAAAGAATTTTAGGCACCTGCATGCTTTGCAAGGACACCTAACCAATTGATTTCTCGTAAAACTATGAAATGTCATTACATGATCAATAAAATTTCTAACACCGTCAATAAATGTAGATTTCAGCCGACCATCATTTTCACAATACATGTCATACATCCACAAACGATTATCCATCTACAAAAAATATTCAAGTATATTCAAGGTTCATATGAGCACAAGTTGAATTTTCTAAGTATAAAAGTACTAAAATTCAATTTAACAAGTATATGAACTCCAAGTTCTGAATTACATTCAAATGGGCATAAGTTGAATTTTTCTAAGTATAAAAAGTACTAAACTTCACTTTAACAAGGTAAGTATATAAACTCCAACTTCTAAATTACATTCATTTTTAAAGTTCACAACTACTTAAAACTTAATTTTTATCCTAAAATGTAATAATTCAAGTTTCAAAAGTGCAAGTACAATAATTCTAAGTGTACGTCCTAAACTTCACTTTAACAAGCTAAGTATATAAACTCCAACTTCTAAATTATATTCAACTTAAAGTACAGAACTACTTAAAATTTAATTAATATCCTAAAATATAATAATTCAAGTTTCAAATTGGCATAAGTTGAATTTTTCTAAGTATATAAAGCACTAAAATTCAATTTAACAAGTATGTAAACTCCAAAGTAGATATGAAATGAAATAAAGGTGGATTTTCGATCATATTTGTCAAGATTTCAATTCTAAACAAATTTGTAGAAAATTCAACTAGACGGAATAAAGAAATTGAAGCCTGAAATTGGTGGATATGAATCAAGTGATATTCAGTAGGAAATGTAACTATCAAAGAATCACATTTTGCAGATAAATCAATTAAACAAAAGTCATTTTCTGTAGCCTTTTAGTGTGTTGTCCCCACTCTAAAACTCCCACCTAGCTAAGAAAACAAATATCTTATCCAGACAAGCTTTATGTAAGCCAATCAAAACAAGGAAATAATAACTTAGTATCTCATGTATATCTCATTCTGATTTCTAAAGGATCTACAGATTTGGAGGAAAGTACCAACACAGTGTTCCAGAATTGGATTAATTAGTTACAGTTCCAGAATTGGATTAATTAGTTACACCTACTTTGTTTGTCATCTTATGTTTTTCCTATTTAATGTGGAAAAAAAAAATTAGAAGTCATTTTGATATATAACTATAACTAGTCCAGGTCAAAACCACAATTTAATATTTTACTCAATATTCAAATCCTTTAAGATTTTGAAAACACATACATTAAAAAAAAATCATTTAATATCATCAATCATAGAGGGTGTTTGGTCGACCGTCTTCATCTGTTCCTCAAACGGATAATTATACTCACTCCATCTCAAAATATTTATGTTTCTTACAAAAATATTAATTTAAGATAGGTATTAATTTGACTATCTTACTTTTGTTTGTCTTGAAATATAATACACTATTTCTTATTGAATATCTACTTATGTATGATAATTGATATATTTTTTAATGTTCAAGGATAATTATTATTAAGAATAAAATAATAAAAAAATTAATTAATTTTATCTTAAACTTCTAATATGACAAGTATTATGAATAAATATTTTCAACAAAAGCGATGAGACAAAAGAGAGTGGGTGCGCGCGTGTGTATTATACACCCTAATAACTAGCTACTCCCTCTAGACCACTTGTCTTTTTTTCGAAATATAAATGATCCAAAAATTATCATTTTAGAAAATTAAGATATATATATATATATAATTGAGTAATATATATCTTTTTTTTCATTTTATTATTAATATTCTTGAAAGTGATAAACAATAGAGTAGAGAATTTAAGTGAAGAGCACATACACATATACGCACATATTTCAATACTGCAATTGCTTAGATTAACTTTCTTTCTTTATTTATTAAGGAGAGGTTAACATTTTAAATGATATCGATTAAGGATAATAAATTATAAAGGCATCAATGTGAAAACATATAATTTCTTAAAGATGTAAATAAAAAATTAGTATTATTTATTTTAAAATTAAAAACACGTAAATATGCAAAAAATAAAGAAATTATAAGAATGTAAATAAAAAGATTAGTATTAATTATTCTAAAATTGAGAAACACGTAAATATGCAACAATCAAAGAATTACCAAGGGTGGATTGGTTAAACTATTCTTAAATGGACGTGTAAAACTCTACCATGACGATCGAATGAGGACAGAGAGAGTAGTTTTCTAAAGTAAAAATATTTTGAATTAAAATTTCTTTCTATAAAATGATTGATTAGTGGACATAGAAAAAAATACCAAATAATAATTGGGAACCAAGAGCTATGGTAGTAGTTAAACAGCTAGGTCCAACAATTAAGCTGGTGTTTTAATTAGATAATTTTGAGGGGTTTAAGGTTAGAGATCCAAGATTGTGCGTTACGTTGGTTGAATGATTAAAGAGGAAATAATGATTACTCATAATAATAAAGCAATACCACATATACTTTTTCAATCACAAGATGAAGACAACGCCACGTCACCCCCAACAATTAGGAAAATATTTTCTTTACTAATATTCATGACAAAAGTAAATTTTCCAATTAAAGTGCTCTAATACTATGATGCATGCAGACACTAGTGTGCAAAGAAAACGATATAACCAAAAATAATAATAATCATCATTTTGTTATGTCACTCTGGATGAGCATTAACATTTTATTTTATTTTTTGGCATAAGGGGACCTACCAAAAATAATTGATTGTGAAACTGAGCATATAGAGAACTGTGGTTGGTAAAATAAAGGTTGTATAATTAAAGCTTATATTATCCTTCAACTATTTAGCCTGTGTTATGAAACTTATCTTTAGAATTTGTAAACTCTTTAGCTTAAAAGCTAAGTAAAATTGATTTAAATTTCTTCATTATTAGTCAATGAAAAGCTACTCAACTCCATTTTAGATTCTACCAGATGTTTATTGACTTAAGGAAATGGGAATAGGGAAAATCCAACTTATATAGAGTTACGCCTAGCGAGAAGTAAGTTCTTTAAGGAAGTGAGTATAACTTATAAGATATTACAATACAAAAACATAAACTTATGTCCTACGAAATGTTTATTCATCTTGAAGAACAAAATTTTGACAAGCAGCGCAAGTGCCTCGAGTTGATTACGTTTGGGATAATTTCAAATATACACAATAAATTAATTAATTTACAAAACAAATAGCCTGTAATATTTACATAAGAAATAGTTTAAAATTCATAGAAAATATACATGACTATACAATATAACTTGCCAAAAGTCATAGAAAGTATACATTGATTATGCAATGTAGATTACTTATACATGCGTTATACACCGAATATATATTAGGATATACTCAAAAACTGAATATAACTTGATTATACATGAAATATCCACTGATGATACATATCTTGTTGGGACCGCGCGCGCCCACACCCCAACCCCGCATTAGTATGATATTGTCCGCTTTGGGCCAAGCCCTCACGGATTTGTTTTTGGACATCTCCCAAAAAACCTCATACCAATGGGGTTGGGTGGTCACTTATATATTGCTATAATTTCTTTTGATTTTCCAATGTGGGATTTGGGTTTGTGCTTTTTCCTTACCATATCTATACAGCTAATGACTATTAAATGACCATGCACTGTTACGTTTTGCATGTCGGACTGCTCTCTCTGGGCCCAATTTGCAAAAACCTGGTTGTGGTCAGCCCTTTTGATCTAAATTGTGCCCAAGGCAAAGCTTTTTCAATACTTATAAGCAAATATTCTATATATGTTTTCCCCTAAATTAGGGAAACCGTTTTTAGAACTTATAAAATAAGCATACTATTGTTAAATATCACTTGGAATCTTGGAACTTGGAAACAAAAAATGTAGAACTTATTCATGTTTCCATGAAGGGGTCTACTGTAGATAGTGAGTATCAGAAAGAGAACTTCCATGAGGGAAAATACTAATGAATTTGAGAACTCTAGAAGGAAGGAAGCAAATTGTAAGTTTATAGCAGTCGGTATCAGAAAATTGTGAAAACGTCGAGATCATGAGCTAATGTCTTGCAAGTTACAAGTCATCTTTTTATTTTGTCTAACATCACTCTTCAGGGATTGCATAATGCGATATAGTAATCTCATCTTCGAGCCTGGTAATATGCTTAGACTTGCTTTCTCTTCTTTTCTGCAGATACTCTTTCTATAAGAATGGCCTGTATTTGGCGGTTCTGCAATCTCTTTTGTGAACTGGGGCAGAGGTTGAATCCCCTGACAAATTGTGGAAGAATGCAAATGAACTCCTTGATCGTCCATTTGGTCTCAGCACTCTGTGACGCGGACTCTTGAATTTGTCATTCGTGAGGACCTGTTCAAGTTGCAGCAATCAGAATTCCATTAGAAATTAAAGTTGATGATTCTTGATTTAACTATATGCAGAATCTTAAGATAATAGATTTCAGGTTACTCATGAACTTTGCTATTCTATCTTGCTAACAAGCTCATCGAGGCAGATTTGCTGGTCGCTCCTGAATCCGTCTTATAGCTAACTACATTATCTATTTCCTTTTTGGGGTGAGAAAGGCTCCGATAGGGAGAAGAAAGGAATTTGACAAGAACTGATTTTTTGCTGTTGTACGAATAATCTGCTACTTAATTGTCTTTGAGAATTAGGATAGTTAACCTATTTCATTCACAAATATAGTTACCTGAAGAACATCTCCAATGTTGGCAACAAGGGCACCTGGTTGTGGGGCTATTAGGATCCATTCACCGTCCTTTTCAACCTCCAGGCCTGCAACTTCATCTTGTAACACAATTGTGAAGCAACTGACATCTTTATGTGGATTTGCCCCTACCCTTTCTTTCTCTGTTGCCGGCAAGTAAAATATAGCAATGAGGAAATCCCAGCTTCTGTCATTGTTGAATTCTTTAACAACACAGGGAGGGAGCCCCAGGCACTCGCTTAGGATTTCCTCGACAACCATCCCTATCTTCAAGAATTGGGAGAATAACTCTTCCATCACCTCTCTGAAATGAGAAAGAAATTCATGATATAAAATAGATGATATTGTTCCACTTGCAAAACTAACCCAAGATATGAAAACCAAAGTTCATTTCCCCTCTGCAAGGCAATCAAAGGGCTAAATGCATCATGCTGATGTGTTTATTAAGATCAAATGCATCGTCTTCTATTTGGAAAAAGAAGCATTAGATCTGTAAGATAAATTTCTACAACATCATATCCAGTGTGATCCAGGAAACAGCCTCTCTACCTCTATGAGGTAATGGTAAGGTTTGCATACATTCTACCTTCCTTATACCCCACTTGTGGGATTCCACTAGGTATATTGTTGTTAATTATTATTATCATATCCACTGTGATCTCACAAGTGGTGGAGTGCTCCTTTTATACAGAACTTACCTCTACCTAATGGGAAATTGTATAACCAAACTATCTAATTAAATATGCTTAAACGATATTTTCTGATCAATTTGAGACATGGTATTTTCTCGTCGACACCATTAATCAACCAAAACCAAAAGAGGGTTCTTGGATCTGCTCAAACTTTCCGAAAAACTAACCAGAGGTTCTTCTCTCCATTGAAACAATTGGTGTGTTATGCTCATTACTGAACTTGTTTAAGGGAAGAAATATAACCAAGGTAACTTTTCGATCAGAGGTTTAATCTAAAGGCCAAAAATTACGGTACCAACTCTTCAATAAAGCTCTTCTTTGGGGAATAATGGTCCATTTCTACTTAGAATAGATTGAAGATAACCAAAGATATGGAAGTACACATGAATCTAATAAGATTACACTTTGATCTCTTATACAAACAAATAAACGAATCCACAAGCTAGAGTCCCTGATTTACGGTAAGTATGTTGTTATTATATATATAATTCGAGTTGAAAGCAATTGATTCCGAGGAAATGCTAATTATGATCATACCGAAATTCAGGAGGATTGTCGGGGAAGATGTTAAAATCAGAGGCGGGTGGAAGCATAATAAGGAATTCATTGAACTCATAAGAAGGATTAGGCTTCTTGTTATAGCCTGCAGGAACAGGTGCATTAGGCAGTGGACAACATTTGAGTTTGGCATCAGTTGGAGATTCAAAGAAAGACTTGGACACCTTCAGAGCTTGACTGGTGAGATCAAGGGGTACTCCATGATTCACTATTTGGAAGAAGCCATACTCACTACAAGCTTTACTAATGATATCTACAATTTTTCTCTTTTCATCTTCATATCCTTCTCTGAAAAATGGAGTCAAATCTACAATAGGTATTTTGGGGATAACCATTTGTTTAGTGTCAAATTGGTTTGGTTGCTCTAGATTTTGGAATCTCGATATATCATGTCATCTAATTTGGACAGAAGTAGAAAAAAGAAGCACACAAAAGTCGGAATAAAATAATCTTGCGATTGGTTGACGAGAAATAATAACACACCTAGTCACCACCAAGTGCATTGGGTCATAATCAGGACAAATATGTGAGCTGACAAACATATCAACGAAATTCCACAAGTGAAATCTAAAAAAAAAAAAATATATACAAATTTTATCATTATCTCATAAAGATAGAGAGATTGTTTCCAAAAAATATAAAGAGATTAAAAGGAAAGGTTACTCTCCTAATCCTAGCTTTTTTACATATCGTAACGCCCAAAAATCCAATGTCAGCTCGTGACACACATAAAATACTTGATTTACAACAAGACACCTAGTGAAATCCCACAAGTAAAATTTGAGAAGAGTAAAATATACATAAATCTTATCACTACCTCATAAAAATAGAGATAAAATACTTGATCTACGAACTAGCAAATTCAGATCAACAAATTATGTGCTTTTTAATTGTTATTAAACTACTATAAAATTGGTCAATCATCACTCAATCATTATCAAACTAAATGCAATCTTTTCCTGATCCCAGAGGGCCTTCTACTTCGATTATGAGAGCTCAGCCTATCAGACCAGGAGAAAGAAAGGTCAATCTCCATAAGGTCTAAGAACCAGTATTCTTCCCAGGCTTGATTTATGGAAATTTTTGCTTCAATGGATATGCGTTCGAGCTGGCATTTAAGCAATAGACCAAAGATCGCCAAAAGGGAAGAAATGCAAGAAAAAACTAATTGTAGCCAAAAAGAAGTCACCACTATATATAATTCGATTTTTCTGCAATATCCAAGATTCTTTATAGACACCTACTATGATAACTGAAACATGGAAGAAGAAAACTCAAATCAAACACAAGGCCCATTAAGAGTTCATTTGTCGTCTTCTTCATCGTCTTCCCCTTCCTCCTCATCTCCTTCATCTTCATCTTCAGAGCCTTCGCCCTGCATAGGAAATCAAATCAAATCAAATCAATCAAAACCATACCAAGACAGAAAAGAACATATTTCATTTTAGCAATCACGTATTACAATAGAAAAAATCAGGAAGGAGTCACATAACTGCATATCTTCCTCATGGTTTGGTAAAATTGGATATCGTAGTTCATTTTAAAACAAAAGCAGGATTTCCTCTTTCCTGCAGTGAAAATCGCAACTCGTGAAGGAGTCATATATGTTCCACTTTTACCTCATTTCACTAGGGAAGTGAAACAACAGTAAGAAACCCGCTCCCCCCTCTTCTCCTAAATAAAAAGTGGTAATGTTCCAACAAGACCTCTCCCTAGGCCTACCGGAAAGAAAAGAAGAAAATAAACACAAATTCTTTGTCAGATAGATACTTTATTATTCTCAAAAGCAAAGATAACTTTGATCTTCTGAAAGGAACAGTACCCTCCTGGCAGGTAAACCAAAAGCTACGGTCTCATCCTCTTCCTTATGATGCATTTGTTTTATACTAAATTAAGGTGTTTTTGTTGAATAGCATAAAGAATATGCTGAAACAAATGTATTCTACAAGAATTCCCTAACCCCCCACCCGCTTTTTGTGATGCTTTAAGATGACATCTTTCGCGGCTTCAATCCAAGACTTCCTTCACCATACCCTTCCCTTTACTCCCTCACATGTCTGACTCCGCCTTCCATTACACCCGACTTGATATAACCCACAATACAGCAGCATAAAGTTTCCATGAAAGCTAAGATGGGAACGTAGGATAAATTCCTTAAAAAATAGAAGCACCACAAACACAAAGAACTATATTTCTTGCAGAAAGTTATAATGGAGGTTCTAAGATTTATAGGTTTCATATATCGTTGCAGCTCTTATGATTTTAGTAAAATACTATCAGTCACCTGGAAGGGCATTTCAAACTGTTAACCAATTGTACTATCAAATGCTGACAGTGTGCTGCTTTTAGACATACATAACAGTAGGGAACTTCTGGAAGAAGCTATAAAAGCCTACAAACTTGAGTAGACTCTTTCGAATTGACATGATAGTGAAGGAACAAAATTATCCCTAGTGCCTAAGAAAACCATTAAACTACGTCTTGGAAACCTCTATGGAAATTCTGAAGTCAACACGAGCAACTCAACTCACAAGGACAACAAATCAGCCTATACAACAGCAAAATACCCAAGGTGAAAACCAGGCAGGGTCAAACGCCTGAATTCTACCACTAAACTTACTAAAGCCCACTTAGAAACTTTTTTCGATAGTCCTCTTTCACCCTCATACCATGTGGGCCTAGGAAAGAAATAAATGTAAGCCCAAAAGGAAGACACACTACAGCCACAGATGACTAAGTATGACTTCATATATAGCAAATGATGTGCATAAGTTATGGCAACTTTTAGCATTAATGAAGCAAGAACATTGCTTTACCTCATCACCCTCAAAATCTTCTTCATCAGGTTCCTGTGGTTAAGTAAATCTCAGATAATGTTATCTAGTTAAAAGTGCATGACTAAATCTTGACAACCATATCAAGGAAACAAGAGATGCAGTGTGGAACTAACATTGCTAAAATAAGTCAAAGGGTTTGGCCACAAGTCATCCTTGATTATTTCAGCAACCTGCAAGCCAGAGAACAATGGTATAAGTTTGAAAATGCAAAAAACTTTATGTACCAAAACACATAATTATGCTCCCCTTCTCCCATCCCACCGAAAAAAAGAGCAACAAAAATCTTAATGATCTGCCAAAGATTCAGGTTTTACCTCATCCTGAATATCCAGAACCTCATTTTCATCATCATCGCTGTCATCTTTTTTATTGACTTCACTGAACCAGGTGAAGAAGCTGTATGGGAAAACAAGTGAAATGAAACTGAGCTAGGATGACCATGAATATGACATTTACTTTTTATTTTAGAGTACAGCTAGAATTAAGAGTACAGAAGACAAAGCATCAAGCAAGTGTCACAGAATGATGTTGACAAAAAACTTAGTGAGTGCACAGAGTTGTAATTATTTTGCACTACTACTATTTGGGAACTCAAGAGGTGTTCTCATGAAAGTTTTTTTTTTGAAAATGTTTATTAATTTTTCATTAAAAAAACAAAACTTATTATTTGACGTACTCTGATATTCCTGAATGTGCAACTTCTATTTCAAAAAACTCGAAGTCAGAAACCAATTGAAATGAGTGATTTGAATCTTGAAGTGTGATTCTGTCATTTCATTTTGTGATGTATGGAGCAATATCTTTCACACTTGTCTCCATAGTGAAGTAAACACATTGCAGGGGCTAATTCTGCCCACTACAGGAACATAAGATTAGATTGAGATGTTATTTCAAAGATCAGACATATTTGGATTTGGCTTGTTCTAGGTGCTTTTAAGTCAGAAATAGCTTCTAAGCAATTTTACAGGGCTTGGGGTTAAATTAAAAAAAGTGCTTATAAGCACTTGTTTTTAAGCCAAAATAACAAAAATACACCAAAAGCTATAAGTTAGAATTTCTAACTTATGGCATTTGATTTATAAGTCACAAGCCAAAAGTCAATCCAAACAGACGTTAAATTGAGCCAGTTATAGGTGAGATTTAGTAAGAAAATGCGCTACACAAAAACATGTATCCCTAAGGTAGAGTTCATAACCTGGTTTAATGTGCAAGCAAACCTATTTTTTCTTTTGTAAGACAACACAAGGTTCCAACTATATATTGGTTGCATGTTGACAGACTTGTTGCGAGCAATTAATAGCCTAAAAAAATAAATAAAAGTCCTAAGAAATGCTAGATCTGTTAGCTGACCTTTCTTCAGCATGGGATCGCTTGTCTCCTTTCTTTTCCTGAACAACGCCATTAGGAATGCCCTTCAAAAATCAAACAACATATATAGTGAGAGGAAACGGATAAGATAAAGATGTGTAACATTTGCCAAGTAGCAAATTGACGACTCACCTTGCCTTCTTTCCATTTTATTGTTGTAGCCGTGATTTTTGTAGGTCCATCTTCAAGGAAGGTGTAGGTCTTTGAGAGCTTTGAGTTTTCGAAAAAAGGATTGGGCTTAAAGTTCTGTGAGGAAGACAAGGAGTCATTAACATTCTACATCCCAGCAAACACAAAAGTCGAATGTACCAATTAATTTCATTGTCAAGAGAGTAGTGAACTCACAAACGTGATTGAATAACCCGATTTCACATCTTTCGAATCCTCCACTTCAATAGAACTTAAGAATTTGAAAATCTAGCAAGAAAGAAGCAGTACATTATGAGACTCAGATCAGAATATAAGCAGCCATTGAAACTGTACTTTGACAGAGTATTAGATGAGAGACTGTTTGCTAAGAGTGTGTTAATATTGGAGAAACAGTAGTGATTTGTTTCAGAAGTTTTTATGCAACGAATTAGAATCAAACCTTTTGGTCCTCTTCAGTTAGAAGGTCACCAAGAACAGGATGGCTCAAAAACTGCAAGCAGATGAGATAAATTATTGCGTAAAAATCACTTCAGAAGTCCAGAAATATAGAGAGAGAAAAAAAGGATCAGGATGGGGCCACTGACTGCAGTCAACCAGAAGTCAGAAATAGAGTTAATGATATCATTTCGCTTTTCATAAACAGGCTTGCGGATCTCGTTGTACTTCTGTTCTACTTCCAACACTTCGTCGCTTGCTTTCTCATTGATCTGCCAGCAAAATTGATATATCGGTTAACATGTTAAACCAAGGGCATCTCATCTTATCTTACAGTTGAACAGCAAAAAGAAAACTTCTAGCATGTTGGTGCAAGTTAGTTATTGTGAACCAGTAAAAGTTGATAGTTTACCAAATGATCAAGCTTTCATGTGCAGCTGAAAAAGACAGAACAATGCAACACTGCCAGTGCTTTCATGTATGCATAGTTACATTCGACATACAAATAAGGAAATCCCGTTAGTGCATAGATTTGCAGCTTGTACACATCATATACCCTTCAGATACGTGAACACGATTTCAACTTATGGCAGAGGAAGCAGAGAAAGACATATACAGAGAATGAGGGGAAGGGACAAATTAGCCTGATGAATCCTATGGGAATACCTCCATCTATTGATCTTCCTGGATTCCATGAATTTGTATTATGATTGTAATATATCGGAGAAACCTAGCAGCTCCAGGAAGAGGTTCTTAGAACTGAATGATAACCATATTGGATATAACACCTCAATTCAGCAGAAATTTTTTAGAATCTTTTGGACCACACATATTTATTAATTTAAAAAAGAAAAAAGGCTTCAATGTTGACTTGAAGTCTTGAACAAAGAATAAGCATAAGACAGACAGCTCACATTATTCTTATAGCAATTACTCCCCAAAATCTTTTGATATAAAGTTACATAGATTGCAAAGAATGAAAATTAGCATGCTCTAAATTCTTTAACCGCACTTCATTCTTTTACAAGAAATCTAAAGTGGTACATGACCAGCACCCCAGAAGAGATATCTCACATTTTTGTTTCCAACTTAAAGAAATACAAAAAATATTGATAAATTTTTTCTGTTGGTCAGAGTATGTTGAGAAACTTATATGAAAATATTCACAGAAATATGCTTCGATGAGGTTCAGTAGTTGAATTTGATGGATCCCCAAGAAGGGACTCTATATACACTTCATTATTCTTCTAACATTTTCCACACCATCGAAGTTTCACAATTTTTTGAAAAATAAAAATAAATTAGAATTAACACAACTGATAGCTGCAATTTTCATCAACTTTTGATGTCAGGATTTGGACATTTTACTTGGTTTATACATAAGCTAATGGTCACCTATCTTCTTAAGAACAAGTTGCAATACGGAGTTGAAATTATAAGATCTTATGAATAAAACCAAAAGATGAATATCTTTGGTGCAAGACCAACAGCTTTTGTCTTTTGTATTCCACCTATCCACCTCGCCAGCCTAAAGTAGAATTATCTCCCGAACGAGCTCATCTATTGGTGAAGGGAAGTTTGGAGGTACGATGAAATAAAAGCATATAAAAAAAATTGCTCTCACTGTTAATTTAGCCTTTAAGCATTACAATATAATTTAATAAAAGCACCAGTATATATCCACACTAAAAACAAGGAACCATATCATGGTCTTCCAACTTCTCATGTCAAAGTCATGGACAAAGCAGACAACTTTTTGGAGCAATGCTAGAATACATACAAGGATGTTCTATACACTTTAAAGCTTACCCATTCTTAATAATGGAAAAAAGGGAATTAAGGAGTGCCAAGCTGCAACAAATTAAATTAAAGACAGCCGATCATTCGAACAACTATGTCCCAAAAATATAGAGTCAGCTACATGGACTTTCTATATCCATCAGCCATATTCTAGCACTGTTTATAAACAGCATAAATTCAAGAAGAAAAAGAAAGTCAGAGACTTTCCAGTGGGACAACCTTCTCTGCATTGACATTAACAGTTCCAAATACAACCTACCGAGAACAGGACGGATACAGGGGTAGGGTGGGGGTTCCGGGAACCCAGTGAAATTTAGGCAGACACTAAATATATAAACAATATTTGTTGAGAATCCACTAAGAAAGCAAGTGCTAGGTCCAGTGACAGAAATTGAAGCTCCGCCACTGCCACTGCCACCCCAAACCCCAATTTGCTCGAATCCTCTTGGATACCTTATAGCTATTTCTCAAAAATTTTAAATTTGAGATCGAACCCATAAACTTCAAATCCTAGACCAGCCTCCGAGCACCAAGTAAGAAAACTTAGCTACTACCTAATTCTCTACAATCAAAATTGAATCTTTTTCTAGTTTTAGATAATCCTTGTAAAACGAAAATTACTAAGTATTGGAATGACAAGCACTCAAATTAAGTGAATATTTGCAGGATTTATAGGTTAACATAAAGGCATAATGAACAATAGTAGAAAGAAATTGGGAAAGATAGAATTTTTACCTTCTCAAGCTCGTCTTGTATCTCTTGCAGCTTTTCAATTGAAAAAATGAGCTTTTCATCAATGTAGTTTTCGTCTTCCACTTTCTGCTTCTTCCCTTTGTCGACCACCATTTCTTTTGCCAAACACACAGCTGCTTAAGTGCTTTTTTCTTGATTCTGCTTATGCTTAAACCCTAAACGGCAATAACTTGTCTGTTTGAGAGACAATATATATTAAGGGTTTTAGGGTTTTTCACAGCCAATAAGCTAATGACACGTCGGCATTTGTGTTTTTTGCTGACAATATACAATTGGAATTATTACTTTAAGTTAAAAACTAACTCTTGACTTAACTCTTATATTAAAAAAAAGTACTTTTTTTTTAACTTGTTCAGAGAAACTTACTGTTTTTTTCCAAGATTAGTATAAGCAAATATAAATTTTCAAAATATAATTAATTAGGTTAATTTAGTAAAATTACTCTCAAAGGATTTGGCCCAACAATCCATTTGGACTTATGCTTCTTGTTACTTGCGTTTTATCTGGACTTGCTAAGGAATTTAAGGCCCAAAGGCTAAGGGCCTTTTTCATGATGTTTAGTACTGAGAATTGCATCTCTTTCTTAAGTGAGAAGTATTTGAAAATATTCCCGGACTAGATACAAATTATTAGTTTTATTTTTAAATTATTATCAGTCTTAATAACACTCCTCTACTTGACTAAATGAATTTAAATACATCTCCAATCTGCCACATAACATAGCAAGTGGTTTCAAATTCCTGTAGTGTTGTAGGATCATAGGGATCTTAATCAACGATCGAAAGCAATGTTGAAAATTTAAGGGTGTATTTCACTCATATTGCAAGATCAAGGTGTATTTAATTCAGTTTGTCAATTAGAGAGATGTTTTCAAGACACATCGAATTCAGAAGTGTTTTGATATTTATTTCAAAAGTAAAATCTTATCTTATCTTATCTGTTTTGATAAGAATGCTTACCATTAATTATTGGCGGAGATAAACTATAGTACACTAGCATTTAGTTATCTCTCAAGGCAGTTGAACATTCAATATCTCATAAGTTTAATTTTACCGTCATGACTTTACATATCCCTAATTTCTTGGTTTAATTTTGTGTATATTAACTCTCTTGTTATATCAAGTTACTTTATTTCTTAAGACCTTCATTACAGGTAATTTTAATCTGATAATAATATTTTTTTAAAAAAAAATTAAAAACAATCTGTGCTATATTTTGGTTAAGCTATATATTTATTACTTAATTAAAATAAAAAGTGAATAGTGAACGACAAAGAGATACATTTAAAGTATACGTTGTCGAAATCAACTTATATGTCAGTCATCCTCAAACCATAACCACGACACTGATATCCAACTTCTAGTGGTCCTTTTTGCGCAAAACATTCCCATAGATAGGCCTACAAATTCATTAATGCTACAGTAGCACTGTTATGTGGCCAAAAAAATGATGGCTTGCCCAAACCGCCCAATGTTCTGTGTTTGGGCGTAAGGTAACTATATATTAAGCTGATTTTAGCTCATCATAACCGAACTCATTTTGAAAGTAATCTTCAATTTGGCTCAATATTAGACCAATTCTGGTCCATTCTTGAGATTTTATTTAATATAGATTCATTATTTAAAATTTGATTAGACTTTTCTAATGGATCAGGATTTGAGTCCTAAAACTTTGGTTCCAACTCAAGGTCAGGTTTTGAATCTCGATCAAAGCTCAAATCTTGGATTCTAGGTCAAAATCTGATTGGGTTTGGTCGGATCTTGAGCTAGGGTCAAATTGGGGTCTTGGATGCTGTGTTAAGATTGGATCTCAGGTTTAGGTTGTGATTAGATTTAAAATTAGGATCGGATCTTGAGTCCTGGATTGGGGTTGAGTCTCAGGTTTCGAGTTAAAATCGGGTCTCGAGTCTCAAATCTAGATCTGATATTAGGTCTCAAGTTAGGCTCAAGTCTTAGGTTTTCGATCAAAGTCGAGCTTGGGACTCTAATCTTCGATCACGGTCAAGGTTCAAGGTTAAGACTAGTGTTATGGGTGTTGAGTCAATTTTTCAATGCTAGATATAGTCTACACTCGAGGCAGATCTAGATGAAAACATGTGGATTCACGTCAACCTTACAGATTTTGTCCACACATTATTAAATATTAATTTGTTGCTAATTTAATTATCAAATTTTAAATTTTGAATTCATCTCTGAGTCGACAACAATTCTATATATACATTCTTTACATGAATAGGTGCGTCTAGTACTATTGGGCAGATTTTCGTCAATCCTATACACTAGTTGACACCTACAGCAAATCCAAGTAGTTGCATGAAAAAAATGGAGAAAATCTTTTGAGATTGAATATTATAGTTTGATGTCTTCTTCAATCAATTATGGCGTAGCGCTTTCGGCATCCTTATTATTTATACCTTAGATGACGATAACCACATGACTCCGCATGGTTGTCACCTTCTTTTTCTAGCTTGATTATTACGAATTTATCCTTCGGGCTATGCCATTGACCTCAAAGTCGTGCATATTATATCGTGAATTTGTGTTATGTTTTATAAAACTTTACTTTATTCTATCATTCCAATGTGATTCATCAAATTAATGGATGGTGTGCACTCCTTTTTCATAAGGTTGCCAAATTAAAAGCCTCTTAGTCCTTCTGCTTGACTTGTGCACCCTCAGCGGTCCACCACGTCTATCATGAGCATCGATCACACCCTTAGGGACTGAGATTTCTACGGGCTACGCTATGATCAAGTTCAAATATGCACGTATCATGTGAATTTATATTGTGTCTCGTAAAGAACTCTCTTTTATAAAATTTGACTAAGAGGCAGAGCTAGTGTAGAGTTAAGAGGTTTGAACGAATCCAATAACTTAAGTTCAAATCTTGTATTTGTCATAAGAATTCGTGTAGAGTTAAGAGGTTTGATCGAATCCAATAACTTAAGTTCAAATCTTGTATTTGTCATAAGAATTCATTAAATATGTACAAATTATTTAGTCTAGAATCCAGACAACTTAAAAATTTCAAACAAATAAACTTTAAATTCTGACTCCGCCTCTAATTTTAACTTGTGGTTCGATACTTTATTTTCTTGATTTTAATCTTTGATTTTTATAATTAGATTTTCGATTATGTACACCCTTCTTCAAAAGCCTACGCTCCTCTTCTACGACTCGTAATGCACCACATATGTTAGTTAAGCTAGCCTGAAAACATTATTAATAGCATGCCATCATTTTCAACAAATCATTACGAGTATATTTCTACCTCTTTGTATATAGTTTCTTTTTATTTCTTCTCAAGTACCCAATACACAACAACAACATATCTGGTCGAGTCCCACAAGTAAAGTCTGGGGAGGGTAAAATATACGTAGACCTTACCAGTACCTCATAGAGATAGAGAATTTGTTTTCGAAAGACCTTCGTCTTAAAAATATCAAGCCCCCAAAACAGAAAATACAAGTACCCAATATGAAAAAAAAATTGTTATAGCACATAACACAAGTATCTCCTTGTTTGGTTTATTGGTCACCAGATTTTTAGCCTTGAGGATTATTTGAGTGAAGTAAGACAACCCCATCTTAGTTGTTGGATGGGTACAAAATTGAATGTTGGTACCCAACTAGCTTTCAAGAACATTTAGGCCTCACGTGGTTTTGTCATTCACTTTTCATCTTCCCAAATTATTAAAAATTACTATTCTACAATATAAAAAATAAATAATTCTGCTTAAAAATTCCCCTCTAAAAATATCAAAACTCACCTGCTTCAACAGTTCCTGTCGAGAACCTGAGGAATTGTGTTTTTAAATAGGACAATTTAAACTCTAAACTTTTAGTTTGATGTCTCTAACATGTTATGTCAACGCTTATCTTTTGTACTTGTTTTGTCTAATATGATTATTTTTTGTGTCAAGTCTATAGTTAGATGGACTTGATAACTGTGGTGATTGGACCAATTCATCAGATAACTATTACTTCTCACGTATCTATAATATTGCAGAGGCGGAGCTAGAGGGCTCACAGGGTTCACATGCCCAACCAACTTTGTCCGTTCTTCGACGTTGGCATTGAAACAATTAATCCAGAATTGCAAAGTCTCAAACTCTCAAAGCTCTAAAAGATAAAAAGTTTGCTAGTGGAAGAAAAGAAGAGAAAGTTGGGAACATCAATCAAAAGTCCAGAAGTGTATCTCAGTTTGAAGCAAGATTCTGTTTAGGTAGGGAAGAAATTAATCTTTTCGCGTTGGTGCATGCCAACTATTGGAGTTGGATGTATTGAGTCGTGTAATAAGTAGTGTCGGAGTCAGGTTTTTCATTAGTATATATATACATAAATTACACCATGTAATAGGTAGTTTGGCACCTCTTGGACAAAGGTGGCTCCGCCACTGCTAGTAAGTAAGGCAAACCTGTCTAGAAAAAGTAGCTTTATTTCCATTAGATGCTCAAATGAAATGAATACCAACTATAGTATCAGGTGAACACAAAAGGAAAGGAAAACATAAACGACCAAGATACCTTTTTTCTTTAGACAAGGGTGGCCTTCAGGTGACAATTTTTTAGAAAAATATACTTAAACTGGGGCTTTGTTGCCTCTCACTGAAAAACTTCTTTACTTTCTTGTATTGAGGCTGCTGTGTCTTTTCTTGGCAAAAAAATATAGTCATGATATAAAGCTTTGTTTGATAACAAGATAATTAGTAGTAGGTGCATAGTAGTTAAGTGGAAGACAAATTAGCTAAAACAATCAAACCAATTTCACATTACTAAAATATTAAAAAGTACAAACTCCTAAACTTTCAGCTTTATTTAAACAATTTTATTCAACATGAAAATACTGATTAATTAGGGGTTAATCATCTTGATTAACCGCGCTGGTGATGTTTTGTGTTCTCACCAGTCTTGTATATAGTTTCAACCACACTTACTGCTTTGTGATTCTTGCAACCTAAAAGACCGCCTGGACGGGCCTTTTGATCTTCTTTGCCAACTGCATTCTTAATAGTTCTTGTGTTTGTACAGGCAGCGTTTCTCGGAATAGTGTCACCACTAATGCTAATTCTGTTTGCATCATAATCTGAGATAACTGATGAGTAACCAGCAGCACTGGCTGTGATAACACTCCACTCAATACTGGCCTCACTTGGTGCATACTGAGTTGACGGGGACATGCAGCCAGGCACATAATCACTAGTTTGTGAATTCATGAGTCCATATCCACAGCTAGATATATTCTCAATTTCGAATAAATCAGAGCTAGCATCACTAGCCATGTCATCGCAAACTGTACTGTTTCCAATGGTTGAAGTAGGGAGGTTTTGGGCTTTAGGAATGGCGTCCCAAGTTAACATGGAGAGTTTCCTTTCTAAATTCACTGATATGTCTCCTTTTCTCATTTTTCCGGAGCCAAACACTTCTATTGATTTTCTCTGCTCTTCAATGGTTTGATCTTGATCATTCAAGTGTTTTTTGACTACTCTCATTTTCTCGTCCACAGAAGCCGTGCCAGAACTTAATGCAAAATGACCAGCTGAATGCTTTGATCCGGGCTGGGAAAGTCCAGGTTCCGAGCTTTCATCCACACAGACTGCTTTTTTTCCTGAACAATGTCCTGGGCAACCAAAGCTGGTGAAAAATCTCCTTCCTGCCATCTTCTTCTGGTTTGTTTGATATCTGTTTCTCGGAAGATTTTGTAACAGTGCACTTTGGCTATTAAAACTGCTTGCTTCTGAACAATTGCTTGGATTTCCTGTCCGGGAACTGGGTTTCGGCTGGGGCAGATCCACCATCCCTTTATTCTTCTGTCCGCCGTACTTCACCCCAGTTGTAGGGACAGCTGCATGTTCCTGTTTCTTGTTGAAATACTCATCAGCTCCGAATATGCTTAGTTCACGATCTTTCGACTTGGTTCTTTCTTGGTGTTTCTGAGTGCCAACCAAAGTCTGTGGAGGAAAAACAAATGCAATAGTAGGATCTTGAACGGGGGCAGCACCTGAGGTCTTAAACGCAAAGTTGTCTTCTTCAGTCTTGAGATAAGAAGAGAAAGACTCAACGCGAATATTGGCAAGGT
>JAPFFP010000094.1:18126783-18160654 GCA_026153255.1 Solanum medicagineum | reverse complement strand
CCAATATCTTTTGACAGCAAATAGCACCTTTTCAGGGATCAGAGGACCATCCTCATGATCCACCATTTTTGTCTTCCACCTCATACCAGTCGCGATTCTTTTCACTTGGCTGAGGACACCTACATCGTCTCGCAATATGACTGCACCTTCTGGTCGTAGAATCCTATCCATCTCAAGCAGAATATCTTCAGCATTACATCTGCATTGTCATATGGCACAATCAGAAACTTTAACAAGATCTACATATTGGGTAGGCCTTCCTTATTGTTATCATCGCTAAACTAATAGCAGTGACAAATACCGAGTGGATATTGACTTAAGTATATGACAATCATCTCCCTTCTATGTAGATATTGGTATATAGAACTCACTTGTCTTTGTATAAGCTGAAAACTCCATTTGCGTGAATAAGGTCATATGTCCGAGGATACGTAGAGAAGGCTTCACACCTGAATAGAAGTTGGAAAAAAGACGAAGTAAGAAACTTCAATGTCAGAAAAGAGAGTAAATTCAAATCATACGAGGGGAAGAAGAAGACAAGGGTCAGTGAATAAATTTGCAGTTTTAGCAATCACAAAACTCAATATGTGATATAACATCTCTATATTAAACGTCAAAACTTTAAGCTACCAATGTTATCCTATGTTTAGAAGAGGAGCAATGAAATTGTGATGCATTTCTTGTGATACAAAAATTAAAGAGTCATATAGGAACTTGACAATCATCAACTAACTACTTACAAAACTGGGTTGAAATTTAATGGTGTGATAATTGACTGGTGGGGAAACAATGTAATCGAATATATGAGAAACGAGTTGATATTAACGAACTGAGAATTTGCTCTGAACGAAAATTATTTACCAGTGTTGGGATGAAAGAGTAATTCAAATAGAGAGGAACAAAGTATAGGGTTCATACAGCCAGATGGGACTAGTTTTGCATTGAAAAGTGAAAGTTTAGATACTGCAAAAAGTATATTTCATTCATAGTTTTGTACAATATTTATAAGAGAACAAGTAACTACATCATCTAAACTAATCAATCCCTAATTCTTAGGAGATCCTTAAATCAAGGGATTTCATCTAAACTTATTTCCTATAATAACATATTTTATTCCATATTTACAGTAGCAGATTACAATCAAATCTGCCAGCTTATTTGTGGAGCAGATTATAGTCATATCTGTCATCTCTTTGATGGAGCAGATTATGGCCAAATCTGCCAACTCATTTGACAAAAAGTTAATTCCTTAACTGATCCAATTAAAAACATTAATCCTTGCAAGATTTTTCATGTGCAATTCAGATACCAGCCTGAACGAATTATCAAACTTTTCACATGTTCGCTTTCTACAGTCCATTATCAATAAAAGAAGGAAAGAAAAGGTGGGAGTGATGCTAGAGTCCAATGAAAAAGATAGTTTCAGAAAGTTTACCAGTCATGATATATGCCGATCAAGCCTCGTTCATATACAACTCCCAGAGTGTCTTGTTCAGCTATAGTTGGCACAACATTCATGACCCATAACTTGGCTGATTCAAGTGCTGCAGCAAAACTTCCAAGGCCAGCATTCATATCCATTATATTTCGATACCTCCCACTGTCGAGGATTTTGTTAACTCTCTTGTAAGAATTCACATGCTTTTTCCATAACTTGTTGTCCTCCTTGAATGACTCAACAGATAATCCGGGGACAGATCCACTTGCTATTCTCGGAGGAACAGTATTAAGTCTATATGGAAATGGCTTAAGTTCCCCACCAGCAACTTCATCTGAATTAGTTGTTTCAGGATAAGGAGTTACGCATGCCTCCATCTTCTTATACCTAAAGCCCCAGGATATTGGTTTAGTATAAAGTAATGAAGACAATCAACTTATTCGAATGACCAAATATATCACTAAACTCAGAGAGACCACATAAACCTTAAAATCTTGGTGGATACAATGATATGCAATTCAATGTTTTAAAGAATTTTCTGTTTATCATAGAACAATCATCCCGAAGAAATTGTTGCGGTTTCAACATCCTTCACTAATTAATACTCCACAAATTACTGACACAGGAACTGCAAACTATTTTTTGGCATGGAAAATTCAAACCATGCATAAAATAGCTACACATGACATGCTTTTAAATGGAGTAACGAGGCCAGCCGACCCCAACTTGTTTGAAACTGAGGCTTTGTTGTTTTTGATGAAAATTCAAAACGATAATGAGCAAATCCATGTAGGTATTCAAATGCTTGCTGGCAGTGAATATAAGACGCAAAACATAGCAAGCAGAAGCAACATTCACATATATGTATTACTGACAACAAAATCTACCATAATGCAATCAATTTCCTGTACAATTCAAAGCCAACTATGAACTAAAGAAAGTTACTAAAATTATAAAGCAAGACTCTATTAAACATGCATCGACTGAAGAAACAATTTCCGATTAGATATTTTGGTTAAATTATAGATTATAAGGTGCAAGATTTTACCAGACATTTTCTGCATTCGAGGATTCACATAGAGTTACACGAGAATCACGTTCCCTGCAGTACTCATTGTTTACTCTCTTTCTCCATATGGCAATCTCACCTTTCTCATGCTTCTTTTCCCAGCAGAGAAGTTCAGCTATTTCTTCAATCTTTCTCTGTTCCTCCTCCAGTTCTTCTTTGGGACGTTGCCATGCTCTATAGTTAGTCCGCCAGTTGATGGGAGGACCTGAAAGTACCCAATAGCCCCCTGGTCTGAGCACTCGGTCTACCTCCATCATGTACAGACCATCTAAAAGAAAGTAGGATTTTGTTAGGAAACAAACAAACAAATGGTAGCAGCAATTGTGTACCAACTCTATTTTATTAATGAAGTTCTTTCTCTACCCAAAAGAACAACTGGAATAACAACATATAGATATGCATACTGGTGCGGAGACTCCACATTGAATTTGCTCACTCGACTTGGCACCATTACCAAAATGAGAATTAAAAATGTGTATTGGTTAATACGGAGAATATTAGGGCCACAAGGCAACTTTGAATTTTCAAGATCAGTGACAATTTTTAAAGATAGTAGAGGATGGAGATAGCAGTAAGCCAGTGATTTTATCCTGCATTTCGGTAACTATTGCAAAAGAAGAAGCTATAAATTCATGTTTGCAAGCGGGCATGCATCATAAATACAAGCAGCACAATTGTAAGACAAAAAGTCTCAAAAATGACAGATGCTTACCATTTGCACCCCAAGGAATCAAACAACGTGAACAATGCGCCATATCAAAAGCTCTAGATGGATATGGCAATTTTATGGTTCCGAGTACACCAATAACTGCGGGGACACCCCTTTCTAAAGCAAATTGAACTTGAGCTTCATGTGAGTCTCTGGGTGCAAAGGACATGGTTAGAACATTCTTCTTGAAAAGGTATGCACCCCAACTTGCAACCTACGATATCACAAATTGAGCACAAACATTCAAATTTATAACTTTGGAAAACCAATGAATTAATGCAAAATTGTGTAAAGTATCATTCACAGTCATGAACTCTAACTAGTATGTTATTCATTCAATGAGTAAAACTACTAGACCGATAAAGCAATGGAAAATAATGCAGAATATCGTAGAAAGCTTTGACTCACCCCACATCCAGTATCCAGTGCAGTTCGTACTACGCCATTTTCAATCGGTATGACAGAAGCAAGTTGATCAATATACGCATCTGCTCCATTGGGGAACTGTGTTCCACCACCTGGAAATCTAAATACATTGCCTTCATATTGAACCCAATTTTGCACTGCCTTCTCAACTGTTAAGCTCTTATGTGGTGCATTCGCAAAAGGTACATAGTCACGACTCTTTGGCCACGAAAAAGGAGTCACATATCCATTTGGGGCTGGAATGAGACAATGCAGCTTCTCTTCATCCGGAGGACAATGTCTCTCCCTATAGTTCATATTTTCTCGAGGGAAAGTCATTGCTCGCATTTGATCATGACATGGTGTATAATCAATGTATTGCTCGCCACATGGCTCTATCTCCTTGATATCTAGCTTGGGATCATCGGATGAGGTGCTTTGATTTCCATGGTGAGTTTCATACTCCAAATTGGGAAGGATACCGCAGTCCTCTGCCTTCTTTGTTATCTCAAGAGCTATGCTGTCTCCCTTACCAAAACCGCTTCTCTGCCACACTCCAAGAACATAGAAGAAACAGCAAAGTCCGGCTACAATAAGTAATGATGGTAAAGAGCTTCTATTTCTGTTATCCCCAGGATTTCCTTTTGTTGCCATTATCGACCTGGAATAGAAACTTCACACTTCAGACTAATTAATCGGAAGCAACATTGAAGCATATAAACTGATTCTCAATGAACTATACTCTAAAGGAAAGGAATCATTAATGATGCAACACTGAGAAGCTTGCATTCTTATTTTCATCAATAATTTTTGTAGGTCGCGCTAACTGGGGATTTAAATAGCATCTTGCCAAAATCTACATGCTATATATTGTGTTATTTAACTAAAAACAGATAAATATTCAAGTAACTTCATTTAAAAGTGACTTTACTATGTAGTATAGGGATAGTTACTACTTTCTGAATAAGGGAATAGCAAGAGAAGTGAAATTCTCTGTTATTTATTACTTCAAAGGTAGTGCTTGAAGATTTCAACAAGAGAAAAAATCTAGACAATAATCACATTTAACCCAAGGCTTTAGAAATCGGGAATACACAAATTGATCTCAAAAACAAGAACACTTTTGTGGTCATCGACTTCAAAAATTAAACACTTTTACAAAGCAGCCTGAAGCACTGAGCATCTCGTGGGACACCCCTTGTTTAACACTATATATCTCTTATTAATGTCACTAAAAGACTTTAAAACAAAAGACATCCAAGAAGCAGAATAATAGTAATTCATTCCAAGGCGAATCCAAGATTTAAACACAGTAGTTCACAATTACTACAAATATATGTTTTTCTAATTTAACAAAAAAAAAAAAAACTGTAGGTTCTATGCAAATTTACATGACATATTTGCATAAAAGAAATCTTACTGGATACCAGTAAAGCAGCAATTTTGCAGTTCCGACTAGATCAAATCATTGTTATTATGAAGAATGGATAAAGCCAACAATATAATGGGCATTGGGCTGTTGTTTGTTTTGGTTAAGATCTAAGGGGCAACAATTTACACTAATTAGTTCTTTTAGCACGGATTCCGACGCGGTTTGGGACAAATTTGACAAAACCAAAAATTCGATGATTTCAATGATGAAGAGTGAATGTTATTGTTAGTGTCCGTTAACTAATTACCCCATCGATTATTACGCTTTAAACAACAAGAAGAAACTAAATTCCCCGCGAACCAGGGATTCCTATCAAGTCTCAACCGACTAAATTAATTTGTTATATCACCTTATTCACTTTTATTTTCTATTTACTTTCGTTAAGTTTAACATAGCAAGAAAAAAGGTAAATTACGTAATTAGATAAATATGTGATATGCATTTACCATATAGCACTGCAATTTGAAAATTGTATTTGGATACAAATAGTATTTGTTGATTCCATTGTACAAATTCTTTTTAGTGATACAAATATAATTTGATACAAATTATATTTCTTTGATACAAATTGTATTCAAACACAAATTGTATTTGTTGATTCAATTTACCATTGATACAAATTGTATTCGTCATTACCATTGTTTTCATTGATACATATTTCCTATTGTTGAGCAAGTATGCAAATATAATTATTGGTACATATACATACTAGTTTTATATATACAAGCGGAACAGATATACAAATATAATTCACCTTTCTCTGCCTGCCTCCCCACCCACGCACTCGCTCTCCCCTCTCTCTCTCGTGCCTCTCTCCTCCCTATATGTAGCAACAAATTGTAATTTTAGTAAACTGTAGCTATTTTTGCTACATTGTATTGCTCTTTCTGAAAAAGCCTCTAAAAATTATATTTGATTTGATTTTAATAATTTAAAAATCAATTAAATCAGTTTGATTTTAACCAATAACCAATCCAATCTGACTCGTGAACACCCCTATGGCTAACATCCCTGGTAAAATTCTTATCAGAAAACAACAGTTCCCTGCATTTTGCTTCTGGTAACTCGCATTTGCTTTTTAAGCTCAAAAATAGGTCCTTGCCCTGAAGATGGCGGACAGAGAAGAGAGTCCACTCATATATTCCAAGGTGACAACTTTACTAGAGAATACTATAGCGAAACAAGTTATCCCTCCACACGAAAACTTGGTTTCAGTTATCAAGTTCTTCAAGCAAAACATACCCAAAGTACAAACCAATTAATCATAGCCTTGTCCTCAGTTACACTAGCCAAATCCCAGTAATCTCTGTAAATATAAGTGGAATAAGAAACCTCCATCTTGTCTCTATTCATGGCTCTACAGGCATACTCTAGAAGAGTAGTTCTGGAAGGGGAATTTTAAATTTGTATCAAGGCACCACACAAAACCCACATATGTGGCAACCTTCACAGCTCCAAACCTTTATACCCTTAATCAGAGTACCCATACCACCTTGCTAAAACTTTGCTCCCCCAAAATCAACAAACCATTTTGGATTCACTTATGTCTCAGTTACAAGCAATGCGTGTATAGTGATACTTTTTTAAATGGTATATATATGTGGATATAGTGATCCTAGTTGCAGCTTCATGAGTGTCATAAAATCACAAACATGAGATAGACCTCCATCAATCAATGATTGAGGACCAACAACAAACATACTGATTGGAGCTGTTCATCAATCAGTATGTTCATCATAATGATTCAACCAACTAGATGAAACCGATTGTGATATATAATTAATACTGAGAGTAAAAACTCAAACATATATAGGCAATGGAGACAAAATATAACCAACTAAAGCAAAAAGCTCCGTAAATTGTTGTAGCAATCAGGTCAATCAGTAGCACTCAACTAGTAAACACTTGAATGTCAAAATTTCACCAAAACATAAAAGAAATTTCATCTAAACTCCCTCTTAGCTCTTAGCTGCCAATTTTTCTTTGGCTTTTTGGATCTTCAAAACCTTCTTAACAATTTTTTGCTCTTCCACCAAGAAAGCTCGGACAATCCTGCAAATCAAACATTAATCAACTATCAAAGTATAACAAAAAGAAAACCAATGAAACACATAACAGTGAACAACACCCCCCCCCCCCCACGCTCCCTTCTTCATTGGCACAGATTAACCAGTTACATCTTGTTTCCACTATTACCGAGTAGAGGACATTTTATTCAGAGACCTTGATCTTTAAGGTAAACTGTAAAAGTGTGAATTTAAGAGAACAAACCTCTCCCTCACTGCTCCTCCAGACAATACTCCACCATAGGCACGATTCACGGTCCTCCTGTTCCTAGACAACCTGGACCTCTTATACTCAGCTGGTCTCAGGTGAGGAATCTGCAAGACAGCAAAGCTTTAAGATTGGAAAATTGCTCCAAATGATTGAATAATTAGCTACCAAATTAACACAAGTTTTTAATCACAAAGCACAAGGATGACGACTACTAGATCAATCAGCAATGCTGAAAAGTGTTTAACGCAGCAGAAAAGCCAAAGTTGGCACCAGTCAATTGGCAAATTTTAAATATTAAGGCCCTGCTGATGGATCTAGCACTTGTCTTCCTTTAATTCTAGAGAAAATAATAGCAATCTTATTTGTGGATTAAAGAAGAACATTTATCACTCCCTGGATGAATTAGAAATACATAATGACACAATATTTCTACTCAGTCTGGTTGCACGAATTAAAGTAGTTAAAAAGATATCTCATTCTAGGGGCATAACAAAGATGGAATTGAGCCATTAAACCTCCACTATCATATAGATGAAATGTCACACAAAGATTGAACATTCATGCTCATACTACAACAGAAGAAATTTTTTAGCTTCAACCTAAGTTGGAAACTGTCCAAACAAATCAAACAGCTCCCCCTAAACATGAAATATAATATATTTAATATAACTAAGAACCAAAATCTATTCTTGCAGAAGGCATTGATATAACCATGTGGTGAAATCTCAGAAAACAAAATCCAATCAAGTACATGATACATCATAAACAGCACCAATTTCTAACCCAGAGTGTCGAATGAAGCTTCATTTAGGAAAGGTAATCTAACGACTGCTGCGGAGAATACATAAACATGTGAAATGAGAAAAAATGGGAGGCGAACAAAATGCAGTAGAATACAATTCAATTACAGAGCATATCAAAACCTTAATGCAATGCACAGCTCTGGCAACAGGAAGATATTTTAAAAGATTGATCTAAATAACAAAGATTAAGCTCATGCAATTGAACTACACAATGCAAACGAAGGATATGTGAAAGGAAGCGGCATTACCCCCTGAATCCTCTTTCCAGTGACAGGGCACTTAGGACCACTAGCCCTCTTCTTGGTAGTCTGATACACCAACTGCCCGCCTGTATTCCAATCATATCATTCAATCAACTACGACTCAATTATAAACAAGCTAAGATCTCTATCGATCGTCCAAATTCATTCTGCTCTGTTCGTTCCATATCATAGCAATACTAATCTATACTTTAAAATCGAATGAATAAGCACAAATCATTAAAGACGACTATTCGTACCAGGAGTTTTGACGACACGGTGCTGATTGGATTTGGTGGCATAGCTATGGCGCTTCCTGTAAGTGAGTCTCTGCACCATCTTTGGAACCCCTCTCTCTCTCTCGGTTGAGGCTCGGACGGAAGGGGGAGAGAAGCTTTTTGAGATAACAAATTTAAAAACCCTAGTTGGGAATTTGCCCTAGATCTGACGGCTACTAAGAAATATATTTGGACGGTTGTGATTGACAATGATTTGGGCCTAAGTTACTCTTTTGGGCTGAAATCCATTCCAACCCAATTGGCTGTTTGGGCTGGCATTTTACAACTCGTATACAACCCAATCTTATCAGGTTACATTAAAAAAATATCCCAGAGGCGGTCTTGAAATTTTACCTCTCATAAGAAATGTCTTACAAAGATGCCCCATAAGAGGTGTAGTTTGAATCAACTTAAAATGAGAAAAGGACATTTTTGTAAGACTTTTCTTATGGAGGACAAAAAATCAAGATTACTACATTTGGTGGGCATTCTATGTAATTTTCTGAATCTTACTGGTTAGAATATAATTAATGGTAAGGGTGTCAAAATGAGCTCAAATATAGGTAATCCACGCAACCTGTCTAAAATTTTATAGGTTGGGCTCAAGATAATTTGAATGGGTTTAATTTAATTCATTCAAACCTTAACCCATTTTGAAAAAACCTTCAATTGAGCCCAATTTAATCATTTATCCATCTATTTGTAACTTTTTATTTTTATTTCTTGAGTTGAAAGTTATAATAATACGTAAAAATAATTGAGATTAAGCATGTCTTATCCACATAGATGCAAATTGAGGAAGATGGTCTTCAATAAATTCTAACATGTTTCTGGGAATGGCTATATTTGAAAAATTTGACTTCATAGGAGCTTTTTTCTTCTGCCTGAAATGAGCTTCATTAAGTAGAAATGAAGCTCGATCAGTTATCTATATTCTAGCATGTTTGACTTGTTCATGTAAAACAATAATTTTACATGTAATTGGCTTTTGAATTCTCATTTTATGCTAAAATGCAAGGGAGAGCGGCGTTCCAGGTAGACATATACTCTTTCTGACCATCTTTGTTTATTTATTTTAGTATGTTCAACAACACTTGCTATTCAGTTTATAAAGCTGATGAATAATTCATCATCTTGTGTCTTTACCCTAATTAAATAGTATTCATTTTTCAATATTTGAATGACTTATATTCAATAGAGGCAATTTGATAATATTATCCCTATCATTTTGTGTTGTCCACATCCATGCCAATGAATGAGTAGCAGTACCTTGGCTAATTGCAATAATCCTAATTAAATAGTGCGTATATATGAGATGTAACTTGTGTGCAAATTTTAAATTAACTTTTGAGATTGATAAAGATATGAAAATGATGTAACAATCATTTTTTGTGTACCTAAATAAAAATCTCTTCCTAACAGAATATAGGTAGGTGCTACCGTCGATTTTAATGAAGTTATTGAAAAAGTGATTATAAAACATCAAAAGCGTAAATTAGTGGAGATAATGATAGAAACAAGGAGTTGTATATTTACAGATCAAATCTTATTAGTCAAATACAGCAATATTGTGAAAATGTTGCACGCCTATTTGTTTACCTCTAGTTATTGTTATTTTTCGTTAATTTTACTATTTCACGGTACTAAAAAAAAAAAAAATCACTTTTACTTATGTTGTTTAGAAAATCAACATACAATTATTTGTTTTAACTTAATTGTCTAAGTTTTTTTGACTTGACGCGGGATTTTAAAAAATAAAACTTATGAATTTTATGGACGTGGTAACGATCCAAGTAAAATGTATCAAAATGTCCTTTAATGTTTTGGTCTTAAACATATCATGCGAAAATCTTAGAATAAAGAGTTGCAAAAAAAAGGGCATTGTTTTCATGTAACGAACCAAAAAAAAAGAGTAAGACAAACAAAAAGAATATTTTATGTACCTATTTTACCTTTATTATTAAAGGGTCGTTTGGTGTAAAGAATAAATAAAAATAATTCCATGATAAAATTTTAGTGACGCATAAATGGTTGTTTGGCTAGCAAATGCGAGATAACTTATCCCCGGACTAATAAATAGTACCGGGATAAGTTATCTCTTCTAATGGATGATATAATAATCCCACCATAAATTTTCATGGGATAAATTTATAAAATGACAAAGTTACCCTTCACTTTATCACTTTTCCACTGGTATACATACAGCTTTGAAAGAACACTGCAGCTTTGGAAGATAACACAGTGTACCTGCACTACTTATAAGTCACTGCTTAATTCGTGAACTTTCTCTAATTAGTATTATTTGGCTTTAGAGTTTGATGCTGATGAGTCTTCAAAACACATAAAGAGGATTGAAGCCTTTAAAATGTCCAGTCCAAAGTGTATCAGCAAATCCTGTTGGAGATGTGGTCGTGCATCTCTTCATTTAACTGATTATTCAAAGCTTTTTTATTACAAAATTGATTATGACATCTTCTTTGGCAGTTTATCAATTATCTTAAGAAAAATTTAGCATTATTCTATTGACATTATGTTAATAAATGAGTCCTCCTTATTCAAAAAATCAAAAATAAAAAAATAATTAAGCTAAATAAGGTAAATATTTTATTTTAAGAACGAGTAACTAAAGCTCAAGCGATTCATATTTAAAAAAACTCAATAAAAGGGTATTTTTGGAAAGAAAAAATTTATGTTTAGGAAGTATCATATGGATACCATGATTAGTGCAACAAATCAAACAGTAAAAAAGAACTAATGTCGGGATAATTAATCCCAACATAATTAAACTCAGCATAACTTATATACAAACCAAACGACCCGTAAGTGTCAACATTTAGTTGACTTATACTAATAATTGAAGATACATATATATATATATATATATATATATATATATCAATATGTTATCTCTTGTTTTTTAAAGCGTGAATCAAGTCAAATATATTTTGATTGTTTAAATTGGACAAGTAAAATTATAAATTTCTTTTCGATATAATAAATAAGTAATAATAGACAATAAAGTATCAGTATCCCTCCTCAGACGTAAGTATTAGTTGTAATGTTATATACATAATCTTCTAGAACTATAGAACTCACTAGAGACCATGTCAAAATTGACATTCTGAGGTCTTAATTGTCAAAACGCCAGCATTTGTGTTTTGAGGACAAGAAAAAAAAAAACATAATCAGAAATTGTCTTCGAATAAAAAAAGGTAGCAGAGGTTTGACTTATTACTAACCACCCAATTAAATGCTTATTAAGATAAGTCAACACTTGACATTTATCATTTGTCGGGAAATGGTTCAGTGTCCACGTTGCACCAAATTCCGCCCTGCCACGTGTCAGGTTGTTGAAGCTGAAACTAGGCCCAAATTCTTCTTCATTTGGAGGCATAGGGAAGTGGACCAGGCGCAAATCATTTCGTTTCGTAAAATTGGGCCTGTTGGGCTATGTGGGCCTAGAAATTCGTTAACTTTTGAGCTACTAACTCAAGAATTTCTATGGGTTGACCTTCTTAAGAAATTTATTTTGACTTACCATGAAGTTCAAGAAAGTAAGAAAAATTAAAATTAATAATATATTAAATATACTAAAATATCTTTTAATTCTATAGGTTAAAATATATCAGGTAAAAAGTTAAAAGGGCAAAAATAGCTATAGTTTGCTAAAATTATGATTGTAGCTACATCTAATTTGGTTTATTTTACATTGCTTCATATCTGAATCTACTAGTTTCTTCATTATTTGTAACAGTTCTTTACTTGGGAGGTTGGAATCTTTCTATTCCGTACATATTTGTTCCTGAGCTATTTGGCATAAATAAAAGGGGTAAAGTCTTTGGAAGACTAATTGGTATTTTTATCACATTAGCAAAAACTTATTTGTTTTTGTTCATTCCTATTGCAACAAGTTGGACCTTACCGAGGCCGAGAATGGACCAACTATTAAATCTTCGGTGGAAATTTCTTTTACCGGTTTCTCTAGGTAATCTATTATTGACAACCTCGTTCCAACTATAGGAGAGGGGCGAGCAACATCGAGAGAAAGAGGGGGAGAGAGGCGAATTGTATATGTATTATTTATCAAGTTGTATGTGTATATCTACCACATATATACAACTAATATATATATGCATTTGTATATCTAGCAAGCGAGAGAGGGAATAGAGTAGAGAGAGGCGAATTGTATATGAATATTTGTCGAATTGTATGTGTATATCTACCATATATATGTAACTATTATACATATGAATTTGTATATCTGGTAAGCGAGAGAGTGAATAGACTGGAGAGAGCAGAATTGTATATGTATATGTTTCGAACTGAATATGTATATCGGTAAAATAATTATTTATATGCAACCGACATACATATGTATTTGTATATCTAGCGAGAGATTGCAGAGACAGAGAGAGAAGAGAGACGAAGAGAGGATAGAAAAATGGGAACAAAACCCCAACATAGCTATAAATTGTAATTTTCTCAAACTATAGTGGTATAATATAAATATATACCATATGTTTGACTAGTTACGTAATTTACCCAACCAAAAATTGCTAAAAAAAGAAAAAAATTATTCTATTTTAAACGAACTAAAAAGAAAAACAGGTCAAACAAATTAAAAGGGAGGAATACTTGGTATTTAATTTTAATCATTAAGCTTTACAGAGTCATTCAAACTATTCTTTTTTCATTTCTCCAACCCTTAAAAGAAAGTCCAACAATAAAAATTACACAAGGAAACTAAAGGACTGTATTAAGATAATGGTTTTAAGAATTGCATGGTCAAGTTGTATTCATTATCTTTGATTTTAAATCACATGTATATGCAATTGAAAACTTACGTATAAATTTTCTTGGAATAATGTTGTTGACTAATTGGTTGTTGCATGCACAAGACGCAGATCGAACCCCTGATAATTGCTTAAGTGATCTAGTGAGCTAACCACTAGGCCAACCAAGCTTGATTATCGTCCTTGATATAATTACTATACCAAAATAGACTAACAGTAGCTAAATAATTATATTTTTCTGCTAAAATGCATATCTAGTATTAATCTTACGAAAACTTTAACCAGTGAAAAAATTTAAAATGGTATAAATACAACTTCTTGCGTCATTCATGATATATATGATATCGGTATAATTAATTAGTACATTTTTTTTTCATTTTCAAGTCAAATCAATTCGAACTTCCCTTTTTACTCAGCAATAATATTTTAATTCCTGCTTCAATTCCTTAATGTTTTCTCGAGACTTCTAACAACATATGCGCACACATTTTTATTTTATTTTTTGCTGAACCTTCAAACTTGAGAACCTTTTAGAATAAAATTTGTTGAATCAGATTTTTCCCTGCTGAATATTATTGATTGACTGAGTCAAATTATGTTTGATTCTAATGAGTTAAATTTGTTTGATTAAGTTAAATTAGTTAATAAGCACTCTACTAAGTGAATATGCATTACCTGAGTCAGGAATATTAAATTATCAAATAGTAATTAAAAAGTGAGTTAATTAAATTATATTTGATTAATTTAGAGGAAATAATATAAGTTACGTTTTACATCACCAAATTTATTTGAACAATGTAGCATTCGTAGCAAATTGCTATCGTCGGAGAATGAATATTATTGAATTAGTAACTAAATAATCATATACTGTAAAAGTTATTTATACTTTCATTATGATATAGTCATAAATTTGTCTGTATACATATTTCATATTTATTCAGCTAATGTCACCATTTGTTTCTTTCCTCTTTTTAAGTCAAAATTTTATGTTGAAAAATGACACAATTTGGTAAATCCAGCCAAAACGAGTTCTTCATCAACGGAACTCTCAAGTATCAATTCACACTTGACAAAAGTATGTGTTTGTTTCTTCTCTCTTGTCTTTAAAAACAAAAAAATTCACTAAATTATATTGAAAATATTAAACTATTCCTTTTATATTTAGTAATTTTTTGTTACATTAAATTTTAATAGTTAATTATTTAACTTCTAATTATTACTTTGGGTATTAAAAAACTACTATATATTTATATTATAAGCAATTGAATTGATTTTCTCATCTTTGCTATTTTCACAATAAATTAAATTATTGGATCAAACTAATATTATTATTTATTTAATTTTGTTTACATAAATATTACAGTTATTTAATAATAAGTACTATTTATATATAATATTTAAATTGACATGACACATGCAAAATACGTACGCTTAACAAGTATATATATAAAAATAAAAAAATAGCATATTTTTACGTATAAAATTCATTTTACGTGGAGGTTGACTTGTTTGACGCAAGGGTGTACGTAAGTCAGAGACCTAGTGAGTCCACATCCATATAATTAATTATTCCTAGCCAATAATTAAATCTTGGTATTTAATTATTTATACATAGAATATTGAGCAAATGAAGAACCAGTCAAAATGAAAAGCTGCAAATCTATGATTGTTTCTGACGATCTCTTAAGTTGATTAACTATAGACCAAACTTGCTATATTACCTGCGTTCCAAACATGAAACTTAATTTTTGTTTTTTCTTAAAAAAAAATTATGATATGAAATAAGTCATAAGATTTTTTATTTATTTTTGATAAACTCTGAAGAATTATCATAACAGCAAAATCGTTACACCTCATGAGCAATTAGAGATTAAGTCATTTTATCTGCTCCAATCTTTATAGCCACAATCAAACACATCACTAGTTACAAAATTGTTGAATCAAATCTCTACATCGACTAGCTTCCCTATATTGTTTCAAGTAATCTATCCACTCTACAATTTCCTTCTTGATCAGTGCAAAAGATATCTTTGTATCCACAAGTACCACATAAATAAGGACGGAAGTAATCTATATCTATCTATTTATCTATATCTATACTATATTAAAAGTGTCAAAATCCTTAGAAATGTTGATTGAACTTTTGCTATTCATTAAAAGACTATGCTTAAGATAAAATCATTTTTTCACCAATTTTTTTAAAATTATTATTTAATTATATTTATAATATTAACTTCTAAACTATATGGAAAGAAGTGATAAATAAGGACTTCTAACCATAGAAAGATTCATAAATCTTCCTTATTTGGTAGACTTCTACGTCTTCCTATTTGAATCAAAAACTATGCGGCCACTAAGAAAAATAAAGTATACTGTTATGACAATATAATATTAAGAATTTTTAAATATTTATAGTATTCAATTTAATAATATTGACGTGACACACACCAAATTAGTAAACTAATAAATACATTCATTCCGTTAAAATGGAAGATGAGTAGTAATTAAACATACAATAAGGTACAAAACAAGAATCAAAGAAATTTTATACTAGTGTGAACATACAAGTCAAGTCCATCATGTAACGGATGAGGACCTGATATGTCATATATTTCTTCTACTATCTTCCTAAAAGAGTAAATATTCAACCTTGAGTAACTATTTATTTATGAATATAATATAATATAATGACAAGGCAAAACGTCATAATTTACTCATTATTATATTTAAGTTCCGAGTCCCAGTTAAAAGTATTTGTAGAAATTTTGCATATTAAATAAAAAATAATATGACATGGAAAATAATTGTGGACAATTCAAATTGAAAAAGAGCTAGCTTCTTTTGAGGTCATGTTGTTGAAAAATGACGCTAGCATGGTCTTTAGTGAAAGTTAAGAACTCATTGAAATTAATTGATTCTATTTTGAAATCTTTTTGTTTTGTCGAACTTTCTAACTTTTGATTTTCTCTGAATTATTATATAGATCCCCATATATATATTTTGCCCTTAACCCAATAGAGAAAATTGATTAATGAAATTTTGTATGACTAATTGTGAATTTTGAGCGATACAAAATGGGTTTAAATATATTCAATCTTATGATATCGGATTTAGTATATTTGACTTTTAATTAATCAAAAATAATAGCGTTTAAACCTTTTACTTGCAAATGCTAATAAAGTTTTCATAACTGTTAATTGTTTGACAACTTAATTACACCCTTTTTGCAATGATAAATTTGCATCATTAATTGATATTTGATAATGTTATAGTTCTATAAAAGTAATCCAAATATGATATATTTTCTAATTGAAAGTTAGATATATTTTATCAAGAATTATAGGGATTTAAAATTAAAATTTATCTGTAAATCAAGGGACTAAAACATTATTTTTTATTAAGTAATTAAAATATGTCGTGTCACCATTTACACTTTTAGATGAAATTATAAAATACTCCATATATTACCAGTCCACACAGATATCCCGAGTTATATTGTCACCAATGACACCCCGTACCCCCACCCCAAAAAAAGTTTTGACGTGTCACTTGCTACACTAATAATATTACATTGATATTGAAATTTTTTTATATACTATAAATTAAATCCTTTATGAGGACTATTTTCAAAAAATATGAACTGAAAACTGAATACTTATCCCCAATAGATGAAATCATCTTGCGCATATTTAGTATGAATATGTTGACTTTGAATTTTGGAAGGATTCTTTCAGGTTTTCTATAATGAAAAGAAAGCTAGTCTTCCTTCTACACTCTATAAACTCCAAAAATAATTAATTCGAAATTTTCCCATAGTCCAAAGATCGTAAGTTACACAGACCACATAATTACTTTGGCATCACGTCAAAATATCACATTCTTGCAAATGTAGCTAAATATACATAAGCCAGCGGAAATTGCATTTATTTTGAAAATGTAGAGGTTAAATTTGACGGAGTATTTAGTAGAAAATTAACCTACTATAACTTGAACATCAAACTTTTTATATCATTATTAGTTAAAAACATTAGGATATTCAGATTCTCGAAAAATGAAAACTCACACTACAAGTCCAATCATAGTGAATACAATTAATAAAAATTTAAAAAAAGGGAAGAAAACGAATAAAAAATACCATTGATTTTTTAACAAAAAATTATTATTTGTGATTGATAGTGACTTTGAGATCAAACTCAAATAAAATCATATAAAATATAAATCTTATACAACAAACTAGGCCCAAATACGAGTATTTTCTAGTATTTGGGAATTTGGTTTGCTTATCAAAAATGTTTGTCAAATAATAATCAATTGTATGATCAGATTAATACTCCATCTATTTAAAAAAGAATCACCTAATTTAACTTGGCATGAAATTTAAGAAAATAAAGAATATTTTTAATCTTATAGTCTCAAATTAAAGTAATGTCCAACGTACCAAAATGTCATTTAATCTTATGGTCTTAAACATGTCATGTAGAAAGTTGAAAATAAATTGTGTTGTCAAAAAAGAAAATGAATCATTCCTTTTAAAACAGACTAAAAAGAAAATAGATCCTTATTTATAAACAAAACGAATAATATTTATCAAGTTTTTTCCCAAATATCTTTTGGAATATCCAATATCCATGACCAAACGGGTCCTAAATCTTGGTGCGGGTCAAATCTCACCCCCACCAGCACGCAAGTCCAAGCCTTTACTACTCTTTCACTTCACACATCTAATATAAGAACAAAAAGAGATTAGTATACTTTTAGCTGTATAAATTTGTCTTCTACTTTACACGTTCAGTTTTGCATTTTGCAAAATAAATTTCTTCTTTGACTTTTTTTTTCTCTTCATATTAAAAACTTATCCATTTTTTGTTAATTAAATCCATTTTTGTCTTTCCTTCTTCTCCCCAACTACCTTGCCCAGGGTTATGGAGAAGAGGTTGCTTGCACCGATTCACCAATCTTTTCTTATTTACAAAGAGGCCTCTTCACTAAAATATTTTACAAGGCGTTGCTTGCGCCATGCTTACGCAACATATTCAGGGAAGGAAATCAACTAGCAGATAGTTTAAATGAGCGGTTTAGCTTGAGTTTAGAAAGATTAAAATGTGTTGATTCTATAATGGGAAAACTATTGGTCAGAAATACTTATATTCATTAATCAATATACATATATATTATACACCCGTTGGACATATATTATACATCTGTCGGCTATTATTTTGAAAATTGATGACTATTTTAGCTAATTATTTTTCTTTTAGTAAATGTTGTTGCCCAATCTTGCTTAAAAATTTAGTTGAATTGAAATGAACCGAGTCAAGATGACCTAAACAATGAGTCATAATAAAGTAGGAAGTTCTCTCAATTCTTACTAAAATTTGCCGTTTTTTGTTCATCATCTTACTTACAAAGGAAAACTTATATAGTAAAACTTTTGTTACTTCTTTTTTATAGTTATATATTACATATCAAAACAAATTTTTTAAAATTATTCAAATAATTTTATAAAATTTCTCATTGGTCAATTGAAAATACATTTAGTGAGCTTAAATCAACCCTTCTTTTAAATTGGTTGAATTTGTGAACATCAAAATAGATTCAATTAATAAATAAACAAGTAATATTCTTACTTCGTTTAGTTTAATCGAAGTGTCTATTTTTGAAAATGGAGCTGGAAATAATTATGAGAGGCAAATGTAGCTAGAAATTAAATGTTTATGCAACTCCTCCCTCATATTTTCAAGGATTAATTCCAAGGTACAAATTGGACTTCCTGATTTATATAGACAAAATTAATTTTGATTATTAGTTAATTGCAATTCAGACCTATAAGAATAGTACCGTTTAGGTTTATTTATTGGAGGGTGACTAATGGAGGCCCTACAATTCAAATAATCTTAAATTACATTAACCTAATCTAACAAAGTTGATAATGAAGCTAGCCAATGATCTTCAGTGGTCCATTATTCAATTGAAGTGACATTTTTATCCTAATTTACTGATAATATAATCATAGCTTTAACATTTTTCTGGTCCAATTCAACATGCACGTATTGTCCTAATCACGTTGAAATTACTAAACAACAACCCTGAATACATTTTATCTTGTTTCATTGTTTCTCTTTTTAGACTTTATAGACCACGTGATTTCGTCAATCAATATCAAAACTCTTGATTTCAACTGTTCATATATAGATATGCCAAAATTGAAATTCACTTCTTGGATATCGATCCATCTATTTCCGTAAATAATAATTAAGTACGACTATATAGCACGCTTGGTTCATATTAATTAAAAAAACGTAAGATCATGATAAAAATCTATTGATTTAATATAAATATCGAATGTAGGATTGTACAACTCCAAAGTCTAATCGGCTATTGATTACAAAATTGGGTTCGTCTTCTTAGCAAAAAAAATAAATTCCAAGGATGATGCAATTTCAAAAATTGCCTTCGATAATCAAGCGTTAGAGCAAATAATAACTAATACCTCTATACATTTGATTTATCTGAGTTTTACTGGCAATGTATATGATTTTTTTACATCTAGGCTAGTATATGCTTGCAAAATATATACAAATTTAACAAAAACTAAGTGTGTTTGATACGTAGGAAGATTCTTTTCAAAATTTTCATATTCGATGTATCAAAATACTTGGAAACATTTTCTCTATGAAAACAAGTTTCTTAAAAATGAAGAAAAAGACTACTGTCGTGAAAGTATGGAAAACAAGTTCTACAAGTGATATTCTATATTGATTATGTCCTCATCACCCTTCAACACACCTCATCTTCACCCTTACCCTCGCCCCTAACCCCATCTCTCATAAGATTTGTATTGATTATATATATAAAATATTTTTAGAATAGTATTTTTTAATTATATACCAAATACAAGAAAATAAGTATGAATCTATTTAGAGCCTATTTTAATTAGCTTTTCACTTACAAGTCCAATGTTATAAACTAAAACATCTAACTTTTTGACTTATTTTTATCAGTTTAACTTAAAATCGTATGATTATAAATAATTTTTTAATTTATCCAAATACTCAAAATATATATATACACACACTTAAAATATTGCGTCATAAATAACGTCATTAGGATGAATGCCACGTGGTTTAGCGAAGAAGAAAAAGATAATTATACAATTGCTTAAGCTTGACTTTTTTTATTTTTTTGCGAGCAAAAGAGTAAATGCAAAGTGCTGTCCAGTTTTGACTCTTTAAATTTTAGCCACTTTTACCCCTCTCTTTATCATCTTCTGGCCATGAGCTAGCTTAACAACACATCTTTGGTCTCTTCCCAATTTTATTTTTTTTTAATATATATAGTAGACAAGGACCCCTCTTTTGTTTAGACCCTTGTGTCAAAACATTTTCTTCATAGGTGTTGTTTCACTTATGTCCTCTAAAGATAGCTAGAGAAGCCAAAAAAAAAAAAAAAATCTAGAAAAATCAATTATTCTTTTTTTGGTTTAATCAAAGAAGATTTGTTTGTTTGATATTAGAAATGGGAAGGCCACCTTGTTGTGAAAAAACTGGGGTGAAAAAAGGGCCATGGACTCCAGAAGAAGATATCATTTTGGTTTCATACATTCAAGAACATGGTCCTGGAAACTGGAGAAACATTCCTACTAATACTGGTAAGTTTTTTTTTTTTTTTTTAATTTTGAATTTTTAGCCCTTTTTAATTTTGCTCTTTTGTATATCTTTTTTCCTTATGGGGTTGGTTGGAAACATTTAATATGTGTAATTAATTTTTCTGCAGCTCTATCATACATCTTCTTGAATAATGAATATGTGCCATTTAATTTGATCAATTTTTTTTTTCAGGCTTGTTAAGATGCAGCAAAAGTTGTAGACTCCGATGGACTAATTATCTCCGGCCGGGGATCAAACGTGGAAACTTCAGTGAACATGAAGAAAAAATGATTATCCATCTTCAAGCTCTTCTTGGAAATCGGTACATACAAAATTAACCCTCAAATTTATTTTATTTTTTATTTTTAGGGTTAGATCCAATTTCTTTTTCTTTTTTTAAAGCTCAATTTGGTACTGGTTGGAGCAAGAAAACTCGAATTCCATAAAAATCTCATTTTTTTTATGGTAGTAAGGGGGATTGATGGACAACAGTGTCCCACACATTATATACTAATTTAATTTCCACCACTTCTTTCTCCGATCGTAAATTACAATTTTTTTTAAACATTGAAAACCTTATTTCACTCTAAAAAGAAAGTGAAATTAGTTATGAACTTCGTTCTTGATTTATTGTTAAATTGTTCATAACTAACAATATTTTTTTTTGATAATTCATAGCTAAAAATAGGATTAGCGGTGGAATTTGTTGTTTAGCTACAAAGCTTGTTCGTCACTGATTTCTATTTTTGATAGTGTGTATTTAATTTTGTTGTACTTGGGGTGAGATCTTAAATTGTTCTACTGAAATTATGATTTATGCTTTTTTTTGGGGTGTAGATGGGCTGCCATAGCTTCATACCTTCCGCAGAGAACAGATAATGATATCAAGAATTACTGGAACACTCATTTGAAAAAAAAGCTTAATAATAACAAGAAGGTTGAAGGGCATGATGATAATCCTGATGAAAACAATCATCAAGAGGGGAATTCAGCATCATCGTCATCATCATCTCAATCAAAAATCTCAAAAGGACAATGGGAAAGGAGGCTTCAAACAGACATTCACACTGCTAAACAAGCTCTTTGTGATGCTTTATCAATTGACACCACTCCGAATAATAACAACAATAACCCCACTCCTCATGATCAGGAACGACAACAACCAGGATCAATTCAACCGTCTACTACCTATGCTTCAAGTGCTGAAAACATTGCTAAGCTACTTCAAAATTGGATGAAAAATTCACCTAATTCGACCTCGTCTAGTAGTTCGAAAATTACTCCAATGTCCTCCTTGAACAACAATTTATCAGTCGGTGCGGTTTCAACTTCTAGCCCTAGCGAAGGGACTGCAAATGTTCCCACTGGACAAGGTTTGGACTCGCTCTTCAGCTTCAATTCATCTAATAATTCGGATGCTTCGCAATCCGTGTCGGTCCATGAGGGTGGTAATTTCAGTACACCTGAGAATAATAATGCTGGGATTTTCCAAGTTGAAAGCAAGCCAAATTTGCCTGATTACAAGCCAGAAATGGGGAATTTTCAAGAGGAGAGCAAACAAAATTTGGAGACACAAGTGCCTTTAACTATGCTGGAGAAGTGGCTGCTTGATGATGCTAATGCACAAGCTGAACATGAAGATCAATTAATGGGAATTGGAATGGGAATGACCTTGGGTGAAACTGCTGACTTGTTTTGAAGAACAAAAAAAAAGAACTATAGTTACTAGTACTCCCTTCGTTTCAATTTATCTGTCTTAATTTAACTGGGGTGAAGTTTCAGAAAAATAAGTGAGACGCATAAATTGAATCGTGGGGAGTAGTAAATATTTCTTCAAAACAACATAGCACAGTTTCAAGTTGATCTTTTGGGTATTTTACTTAGTTGTTTCTGCTTATTAGGATGTGAAGTACTCCATAGGTTTTATTTGAGTAATTATAGCCAGGGGAAATCTAAACTCTGATATTTGCAAGAGCATAAAATGTATAGTCCATGTAATCTTTAAACTTGCATATGTATTAAGTAGCTAGGAAAAATGAACCCTCCTCGATCAGTACTCTTTTAAGAGCTTCAATTGTTTGTATTTGGGGTTCATTTATTGTGTAAACCTGACTTCTATATGAAATCGCAGTTACAAATAATTAAATTGGGGTCAGCTATATGAAATTCTCGTTGTTCATCATGTTCCCAACCTATTTAAATTCGTCACAAGCAAATATTACACCAAATTTGACAAGTACTGTATATTGGTTGTATATTTATATTCATTTCTCTCACTTTTTTCGTCTTAGTGATTCTTATTCTGAAAGTCTATCAAAACAGCCTTTCAACCCAATCTGCGGACCTTATTACTGAATATATCGTTGTTTCACCGTAATTATTCTTCTCTTTTTCCGATCTTAACATTGATAGATGATGATTGAGGAAGTCACATCCTAGCTCTATTGCAATCCATTAATAGCCAATTCTACCTTCACCACTTAATGAAAATGCACCGAGCAATTAGGTTTTGTTTTTGACTTTCTGAACCTAGTTCTGTTTTCTTAATTCTTGTCGGTAAAGTTAGGGTTAAGCACCAAAGATCTATGTTATCGTAACATGTTATTTGTCTTATTTTTTAGGCTATTACTATTGAACATATATATTTATTAATAATGTCTATTGATAGTATAAAATTTTTTTTACAAAGCTAAAACTATTCGGTGAGCTGATAGCCAGTAAGTCTTACCCCCCTAAGTGAGTACATCACATTCAATGAAAGGAGAAATGTCAGAAAGGCATTTAATCTTGTGTTATGGATGAGTGATTAATAAGCAATTCTAGGAGTAGTCTTGTTGATTGACTGCTTTTTCTTCTAAGGTTAAAATCCTGTAAGAAAAAGCCTAACTTCATTAACTAAGAGAGAGTTTACTTTTTGAGTGAATTACACTAAAATACTGTAAAATTTGATGTTAGATTGACGCCTTAAAATATCAAATTTTATTTTTGTGTAAAATTGGGTGTAAGGTTGAAGAGGTAGGGATAATAGTTAATATACCCTTAATTCTTGTTGGAGTCAAACGAGATAAATTGTGACAAACTTTTTAAGATATACAATTTTATAATATTGATTGGAAAAAACCTGCAACTTATATTACTTTTTCTATAGTTTTTGGATATCTAATTTTATTCTTTTAAAATATTAAATTTAGATTATTTAATTTTAACTTTGAAATGAGTTAAAATGGCTCTCGAAAAATCTAATATGATAACTAAAAAATAACACAGAAATTACAGTAGTATTTCTTTCAGCTAGACAAAAAGGAAACCACATTTAAAATTATAAACCCATTTAACCCAAGTTTTAGACATTTTTAGACATAGTTTATCTGAAATTGATTTCATATATAGCACTACACCTTTTTGTTTTGATAGTTATGCTACTAATGGCGTATATAACTTCTCTTTTTTTTTTCTTTTTTTCTTTTTTGTGGTAATTTAATGCTCCAAATGTTAAAAGGCACTCTCTCATGTAGTAATCCATTTGGAGACAAAAATAGAATTTCTACTTCATGAGTTCTAAATTTTACGATAATAATTTAAATAATAATAATTATTATTTTAAGTTTAATTTTATATATTTGATGAATTTATTAAAGGAAATACATTATTGAAATAAATAGTCTCAACCAATTCATAAGGCTACACGGATAATTTGTTTGATGGAAAAAATCATAGAAATGGGTCAAGGTTTTATAATTTAAAAAAGGGTTAAGGGGTCATATTTCGGAAAATGGATTTAAGAAATTGGGTTGTAAATATCTGTTAAAATATTTCATTTTCTGTTTGTTTTTAGTTTATTGGAAACATGAGACTAGTTTATTTGATGATCTTATTATTTAAAAAGATTCAAAAGCTATTTTAATGTTTTATTTTTGCGAATTGGTTGAATATTTAAGGAATTGACTCTATTTTAAAACATGAAAGATATTATTTTCTTCTTCATGTTTTAGTTGATTTCTTTTTTATTAGGAGTGAGTGTTGATATTTGATTAAGGATTTTCAAATTTTGAATTTGGTGATTCGATAATTGATAGTTAGGTAGATATTAAATATTAAAATTTTAAATTTTGACTCGATAATTGATAAATCAAAGTTCGATTTCGGTATGATATTTGATAATACCATATTGAAGTTCTAGTCGATTATTCTATGAAATTAAATACTATTGCTCTAATTATTTCCATTGTTTAATATGAAGGCACGATATATAGAAGCTCAACAAGTAAAAAGATATCAAAAGCAAATTGACACAACAAAAAGATATATTTGTATTATTTATGTTTATTCTTTAGATTTCTCTTTGAAATTGTACTAAGTAGTAATGAACATGTTGATATATAACATTCATTAAGTAAATAATTCGGTATTTAAAAAATACCGAATACCAAATGGTACTAATGTCTCATACCAATTCTAAACTCAAATAAACTTTACTCTCGACTATTATGCCAAATGTTGACAGAAACTTTTAGTTCGATTCGATAATTTCATTTTCAATATTTTATGCCCAATCCTACTTTCTATTTTATATAATACTTACGAAATTATAAATAAAATGATCAGTTTTATTAATTTACCTTTTATCCATATTAATACACATTAAAATAATTTATGGGAAAAATATGTTTAGTATCATGGGCAAATGAATAGGTATCATGGGAATAGATACAAAGTAATTAGCGAATTCTTGAAAAAAGAAAATTTTGAAAGTTCTAAATTTACTTAGGCTTCTAAAAAGTATTAATTAATCGCAGGAGTAAAATAAGAAAAATGAGATTAATCTTATCTTGAGTTAGTAAGAAAATGAATAATTTGCGACATATTTTTAATAAGATGATCAAGATTTCACTTCTAAGTTATCTGTTTAGTTATAAAAATTACAATTCACATTTTTTAAGAATAAATTTTACGTTATTTAGAAATCAATTTTTGACCTAAAAAATTCAGAATTTAGTTTGAAATAATGTTTCAAATTTAAAAATAACTTAATATGGAGCACATTATTTTCTAATTTATTTTTAAAACAATTGTATATTTAAATATAAATATTATTCCATATTACTATAATATCAGGCCGTGCGCAGCACTGACTATCATAATTAGTATTATTACACGTACAAGGAAAAATCAATATGAGAAGATTATTTTTTTTTAATTCGTTAGTGCTGTTAATATATGTCATTATATCAAACGTCATTGCTTTACACTTGATTACTGCTTCTCACATTTTGTCAAAGCATTGATTATCATGGTATTATTTATTGATAGTCTTGGATTTACTTTGAAAGTTTGAGTTCATGATACGAAATTAATCTTTGAATGATTATTAAAGAGAATTGATAAAATACGTCATTGTCAAGAAATAAAATATCCAGAGGGAACTTTAACGTTGGATGAAAGGAATGATCGAAGATTATTAATTTACACTCTAACAGTACCAAGTAAATTAATAAAAAACTCATACTTCCCTGTGTCAAATTATTTGTCTTGATTTCTATAAATAATTATCTTAATTTATTTTTTTTGTTCATTTTTACTTGTTCACTATACTATTTTTGGGTGTTCAATGTTCAATTTATAAAATGAAGAGATAATTTCAACTATTTCTGTATTACGTTTTTCAACAAATTGCATTTATTATATATTAAGGGTTGGTAATATCACTTATTTCATTTACTACTTCTTAATCCTTGTGCCAAGTCAACATGGGACAAGAAAAGATTGATGAAGTATTTGTTATTTTAAAAGTTCAAGGCATAATTAATTATTTTTTTCTACTCTGTTCTTATACTCCCTCTATTTAAAAATGAATGAATTTTTGGGGTATTTTTAGCTTTCAAAATAATTGAATTGTTCACTTTTCAAGGGATATATTGGAATTGTTTTTCAATTTTGTCCTTCATTGATGGAGTTTCTAAAGTTGATTTTCCAAGACTTATTAATTGAGTATTTGAAGTTTGAAAAGGGTAAAACAAGAAAAACATGATTAAATTTTGTCTTTATTTCTTTTTCTTAATATGTGTGATATAACCCAACAATACATTCATTTAGAAAAAGAGGGAGTAGTAAGTGTTTTTGAAGACTACGAATACCTAAACATAAATAGCGCAAATATTCAATGAAGAGAGATTAATTATATCTTAAACATAAATAAATAAGGATAAAATAATCAAAAGCTCTTTAAATAATATTTCATCCGTCTCAAATTAATTTAATTTTTGGAGTTTTTTTTCAATATTCAAAATGTTTGAATTGTTCAAAATTCAAGGTAAATGTTTGAAACTTTTTTCATATTTACGCTTTCATTTATTGAACTTTTATATTTTCTAGGAGATAATTACACTACATATTTATGATTTTACAAAGGTTAATAGTTGAGAGTATAGTTTAAATTTTTTCTTTGAATGTTTTTCGTAATATGTGTATATTACCTCACAAATTCAATTAAAATGGGATAAAGGAAGTATTTTTTTTAACAACAACAATAACATACCCAGTGAAATCTGGGGAGAGTAAAAATGTACGTAGACCTTATCATTATCTCATAAAGATAGAGAGACTATTTTCGAAAGACCCAACGAGGAAGTACTTTCTAAGAGACATAAAAAAAATAAATATGATAAATAATTTAAATAAAATAAACAAATAGAAGACTGGAATGACAGATAATTTAAAATGTGGAAAAATATTTTCCGCTGAAATTGCCTCATTTAAGTCAATGGTGTTGTCAAAATCTGGTAAGTCTTCAAGTGAAGGTTAATCAATTTGGCCTATTCTTTTTGAGTTGAGTTATTTATTAGTGTATGTCATGAAGCAACATATAGCACAGCAAAAAAGAAAAATAATTAGAAAAGAATATTACTTTTTATAGGGTGGCATTTGACTAGTTCTACTAATATTTTTCCTGTAAACCATAATTATATGTATGTGTTCCTATGAAGTAGCTAGGTTGACAAAAGCTCGTCAGTGGTCGGGTTGATGTTAACATGGGGATGCAATAGTCAAAAAAGAAAAATTATACACATCGTGTAATTTTTCGATAAAATATGTCAAGATATCAATTCACCATCACTTGATTAAAATTGGCTCCACCACTGAACACAATGACTTTTAAACTATTTAATAAGGAGATGTCCGATAATATTTTTATACCACATTAGATGTAAAATGTTTATAATAAGAGTAATTTGCTAAAATGATAAATATTAGATATGTTATTACGAGTTGTAACATTAGATAGTGAATTGCAAGTTCTAGCAATTACGGATTTTAACAATTTAATTACAAATTATAACAGATATATATATTATACTCATTCCGTACCAATTACATACTTAAATCTGTTAGTATATATGTTTGAATATGTAATGAGTATGCATTCGGTATGATGTATATATTTGTTATAACTTGTAATCAAATTATTAAAATTCGTAATTAATATTATATAATGTTACAACCTATAATAACATATCTAATATTTGTCATTTTAACAAATATAATAGAATAGATGATTATGATATCATAACTAAGAAAATAGATCAAACAATTTGTTATACTGAGTAATAGGTTATTATATGATAGTATAAAAGTCTTTTATACGATCCTATATTGACAATCATTTAGGTGACATTTGACCACACAATTGCACAACCATAATTTTGAGGATTATTTGTGTGCACGCGTGCGCGCCTCTCTCTATATTTTTTTTTTAGAAAAAATAATTAAAATATCTTTGAATTTGACGTAAGTAATTAGTTTTATCCCCAATCTTAACTTGACTAATTTAACTAAAATACATCTTGAAGTATCACAAGTGCTAAAAATACTCTTCAATTCGACAAGAATTTAGGGGTATATTTCACTTTTGTTACAAAAGCAGTGGTGCATTTAAGTTTAGTTAGTCAAGTAGAGTAATGTTTTTAATATCATCAATAATTCGAAGATGAAACTAATAATTAAAAATTGCCTATGCATCAGATGCTAAGCAAGCACTAGACGTGAGGTGGGGTATTGAAGAATGACAAAAGTCTCACATTGATGGTCAATGAAATGAGTGGACTCCTTGTAAGACTTGACAATCCTCCTCCCTTTGAATTAATTTTTAAAATGTGAGTTACATTGAAGACCTTATTTTACAGTCTCTTTATTTTATATTATTTTTTTGGAGAAAAAGAGGGACAGGAATAATTGGATTAAATCCATATATATCCTCAAAAGTGAAGTTTAGAGAATTTCTCTCAATGAATAGTAGTAGTACTTTATTAGAAACTTTCAACAACTAAAGCTACTACTAATTAAATTGAATTTTATAGTTTGAGGATGAGAATCGTCGAAGCTCTTGCCTTTTTCTTATCATAATAATTATCATTGAAAGCAATCTGAATTCAGGGGAATAATTATAGCCAGGAAACTTATATTGGGAAAATGCAATTTTAATTTGTATTAAATGCAAAACATGTGGAGCGTTTGACTTTGCTTTGCTCCTAACCACTCCCACAGGCCACAAGGCCTAGCCTAGGCCACCCTGCCTGTCGATGATGGGGGAATTTTCGTATATAATCACTTAAAAATATTTTAATTATGTTATATAATTATAATTTAGATAATTATATTTTGTAATTATAGTTATAATAGTGTTTGTAATTTGTGTCATCGTTTATATATGTTTGTATAATTCTCTATATAATTCAAAATTTTTATATACTGTTTGTATATTTTGTTATACAATTTATACACGACATTTATATAATTCGCTATAAAATTCACAGTGTTTGTATATTTCGCTATATAATTTGATTCATACACATATAAATTGCGCGAAATTAACAAAATTCAAACTGTCATTACAACTAGATGTTTACCACGAGGTCTAATTAATTCAAATTGTAGCTATGTTAGCTAATTAACTAGTATATATATTTACTTATCCACGTAATTTTTTCAAAAATATATGTGCTTAGGCTAATCTAACCCAAAAACTCTGCTTCACCTAGTTTGTCATTTTATGTTTTGTATCAATTATATATGTTTTTTCCCAAAGACGTCACACACAATCTTTTAAAATATAAATAGAATAGAGACTTTTTCTGTACGCATCTTATATTTATTTCGCCAAATCATTTGCTTTATAAGTAGTTGTTGGGATAATACAATCAAAAGTGAACTTAACATATCTCGTGTGATATTAATTCATTTGAATCAAGCTCGCACGATGTTTTTTCCATCAACTAATTACAATTCTTTGATGTGACTTCACTTATATGTTATACCTCTCTGCTTAGTTTTGTTTGTTGAATAAGAATTATTCCACATATGTGTTGATATTAATAAAATCTCAAATTAGATTTTAAAAAAAACGTGATCTAACTACGGCATGTACTTCCTCCATTTTAAAAAAATAAAAATAAAAAATCTCTGCTTACTTTTATAAAAGAACAATAGAATGCATAAGTCCCTCATGAATAACACCAACAAAATGACAAATAAATATACATGACATATTCACCTTTTGAAGTGTCAATATACAGAGAATTTATTGAAAGCACATTATTTTCTTCAATGCATAAAGAAGTAAATAATAGGACGCAACTTTTAATTATTCCACCTGCCAAAGCAAGCTTCACTTTAAAGACACAAAATTTAAGAATTTACGTATGGTGGGGAGGATAATAAAATGGAGTATATATAATTCAGGTACCACGCTATATATAAATATATAATTTCATAGTCACAGCAGGTCATGAACACCCATGCTGTTTCTTTTCCAAATGTAATTTAAAAAAAAAAACAGCTAAAACTCACCACATTCCATATATTTTTTTAATCAGCCTACCTTATAATATAATCTTATAACATTAATATTCACCCATGCAAGTGGGGTTGCTAGACCATATAAACCATATGATCTTTCAAAAGGATGCTATTTCATTTCATTTACACCCTCTCTGTCTCAAAATAAATGTACTTTTGTTCGTTTCATGACCTTTAAAAAAAATAATAAATAAAAAATATAATTTACTTAATTAGCGTCTAGTTATTAGATATTTTTAAAGAAATTTTGAGCACTATTAATAAAAAATAGATTCTTCATACATGAATAATTAATATATATAACCATTTTTATTTTAACTTTTTAAAATAATATTTATTTTGAGAAAGTTTTTCTTTTTAATGGACATTTATTTTGAGACGGAGGAAGAAACAATTGTGAGGAAAAACGATCTGCAGATCTAAGTAGAAGAAGGAACATTGAGGAAGAAGAAGGAAGATTGAGGAAGAAGAAGTTCTTCCTAGAGAGAAGGCAGAGAGAAATAATCTGTTTAGAGAGAGAAATATTTTCGTGGTAACGCCCAATGGGTAAACTCCACGGCGATATGGTTATATAAATTAATGGTATCCAGATATTTACAATCACACAGAATACAAGTATACATGGAGACTGATCCACTCGACCTCCAAAACAATAAATGTGTTCCAAAAAAAAAGGTTCCTCTATCATCAATATCTTCACTCCATCGCAACACTTTCTTCTCTACGACCTACAGAAGACCAACCAAGGTTTTGCACAACCTCAGTTTTTCAACACCAACACACTTGGTCAACATGTCTGCTGGATTTTTTGCACCCTCTATTTTTTCCAAACACATGTCACCATCTTCCACTGACCGCCGAGTGAAATGGTACCGTCTTTGGATGTGTTTCGTCTTCGAATAATATACTAGATTTTTCACCAACTGTATGACACTCTGACTATCTGTATAAAGAATTTCCTGCCTAATTCTTCCAAATAATCCACTAGCCATATCATTTCTTTCACAACTTCAGCTATTGCTACGTACTCAGCTTCAGTCGACGAGAGGTCAACACACTTCTGAAGCTTAGACATCCAACTAACCGCTGTTCCATCTATAGTGTAGATGTACCCGGATGTGCTCTTGCTTAAATCCACATCTCCACTCAGATTACCATCCACAAAACCCTAGGATTACTTTGCCATTACCATAACAAAGTGAAGTGTTGGATGTACCTTTCAAGTATCTCAGAAGACACTTCATAGCTTTCCAATGCTCTTTCCCGGGATTTGCCATGAACCTGCTAATAACTCCCACTGCATGTGCTATATCAGGTCTAGTGCAGACCATAACATACATCAAACTCCCAACTGCAAAAGCATATGAAACTTGTGTCATATGTTTATGCTACTTAGTTGTCTTTGGTGACTGCTTCTTTGACAATTTTAAATGATTTGCCAATGGAGTAGTCTTGGGTTTAGCATCATTCATCCGGAATCTGGACAACACCTTCTCAATGTACTGCACTTGGGACAGATTTAAGGTGCCATCTAATCTATCCTGAGATATCCTCATCCTAAGAATCTGATTCGCTGCACCTAAGTCTTTCATCTCAAACTCTGATGATAGGGTTGCCTTCAGAGAGTTTATGTCCTTCATATTTGATCCTGCAATCAGCATGTCATCCACATACAAGAGTAGAAATACATAAGAATCTGTGTATTTCTTGAAGTGACAACACTGATCCTTTTAGTCCTGTGAAAATCATTCTTGCTCATGAAGGAATGAAACTTCATATACCACTGTCGAGGTGCTTGCTTCAGCCCGTACAAATTCCTGGTGAGCTTGCATGCCATGTATTTCTTGCCTGGAACTGCAAATCCTTCAGGTTGTTGCATATAGATTTTTTTATCTAAATCTCTATGTAAGAAAGTCGTTTTTACATCCATTTGCTCAAGGTGTAAATCCTCAGATGGAATAATGCTCAAAAGAATTCTGATAGTAGTTAATTTCACAACAGGAGAACTATTTCAGCATAATCGACACCTTTTCATTGTGAATATCCTTTAACCACCAAACGGACTTTGTACCTCCCCTTTCTATCTGACTCAGCTTTGATTCTAAACACCCATTTGTTCAACAGAGCTCTCTTCCTGCAGGTAACTCAGTCAACACCTGCGTGTCGTTCTTCTCAAGTGAACTCATCTCATCATCCATGGCTTGCTCCCACTTGATTAAATCCTCTACTTGTAAGGCCTCATTAAAAGACTCTGGTTCTCCTTCATCAGTCAGCAACAGATAATATAATGAAGGTGAATACCTATCTAGTGCCCTGATGGTTTTGGATGATATCCTCAACGTCTGCTCTGGTGTTACTTGTTCCACCTCAAGTTCTTCAGCAATAGTCTCTGGAGTTTCTTGAGCTTCAGTAGCAACATTTCTAGGCGAACTCCTCTGTAACTCAACTTCAATTCCCACTTGCTTTGTATTCTCTGAACCCGACATATCTTTATCCTTCTACAAGACGTTCTCATCATGTCACAATGCCATAGGATTTTTCTATTTTTATCATCCCAAAATCTGTAACCAAACATATAAGAACCGTAGCCTATGAAGTAGCACTTCACAGCCATAGCATCAAGCTTGTCTCTATTCTCCGGATCAACATGAACATAACTCGTGCAACTAAAAGTCCTCAAGTGAGAATACTTGAGTTCTTTTCTCGTCCATACTTCTTCTGGAATCTTGAACCCTAGAGGAACAGATGGTCCTCTGTTAATCAAATATGTAGCCGTGTTCACAGCTTTTGCCCAAAAAATATTTGTCATTCCAGAGTGTATCCTCATGTTCCGTGCATGCTTATTCAATGTTTTGTTCATCCTCTCAGCAACTCCATTCTGCCTCGCCTTCCCGGGAACTGTTCTCAACATTCTGATTCCCTCAGCTGCA
>JAPFFP010000094.1:18087699-18116184 GCA_026153255.1 Solanum medicagineum | reverse complement strand
GAAATACCAGAGATGGACGGACATAAACCCTACGTTCCAAAGAGAGAAAAAGGGTAATTCCTTTGAGTGAAGACAAGTTTTAGAATCTTCTGGAATTGCACACAGGAATATAGTGTTTCTATTTTCCGCAATAATAATGAGTTGGGCCAGCCCACTATGTTGGATCAGCAACATCTGGCGCACACAGTAGACTTTTTGGAATGCTCATACAGCCATACAACATTATTGGGGTCATTTTTGTCGAAATCATCGAAATGTTCGTATTTTTAGAATATGAATGAGTAATTTTTGTATCAAAGATGTTCAACAATTTATAGATATCAAAATATCTATATTTAATCTATACATTTAAAAAAAACCCAACAAAAGGTGTTCATCTAACCATTCTTTGATGAATGTAGCTCCATCCTAGTAATCGTAATCTATAATCATGTCCCGCGTAGGTCAGTATGTATTAGATAAAAATCCCTTTTTTATTTAAGTGCATAATAGATTTGCATTAAAATATATGTGGTTTGAAGTATCGCTTCCAAAATGCAAGTTTTGAAAATTCAAAAACATTAGCATTTGGTTTGCTGTGCTACAAAATTTCAAACCTTTTGACTTCGACAATCTCAAACTTCGACTTAGTTACGAACATTACATATTTGAATTCAACTTTAACAATCCAAAATTCAAAGATTAAGTTTGTCAATTATACCACATTTCATTTCTTCTCATGCTTGAGACATTCATTTCATCCGTATACCTCAATTTGATTCAACCCTAAATCTATTTAACGTGGAATGAATTGCAAGGCTGGTTGGTCTAACGAGGTTTGCAATATTGTGGCATCGATCGCAAGCAGAAAATAATGAGGTTACTGTAATCAAAACATACTGAAAATGGAATTGTGTTTACTACTTTGGAGTAGTTTTGTACAAAAATGAATAATAGAGGGATTAGTTATGTAGAGATTAGTAATGCTGGAATTATTTTTTATTCCATGTTTGGTTCAATGTTTTCCATTTAATTTTGTGTTTGGCTTAACATTCTATAAAAAAAATTTCCAATTATGCCCTTGAACTGTTATGAGATTTTTTATTTCATGTAATTAGATCAAAGCAGATTATTTTTTTGCGACTTCAAACTAGTTAAGAAAATAATAATTTGTCGTTATGTTTGCTATTTTCTCATTTGAATTATTTGAGAATAAACAATTGTAATCTTAATAAATTCATCACTAATAAAATGTCAATCTTTAATTTAATAAAGATAGACCATCTATTATTAAAATAGAAAAGACGGTAAGCAATTGTAAAATAGACAATCTATATTTACACATAAAACTTTGAAAGTTATAATTTTAATATAGTGTTTATATCTTACGAGATCACTCAACTTTGAAAATATATGTAACATCATTGGACTTTATATTGTATCAATAAAATCAATCAATCAAAATTAGTTATAAAAAAAACTTGACATGTCAAAATGTTTTTTTTTTTATGTATTATGTAAATATGAAACTAGAAATAAATAAAATTTATAGGTTAATTTTGTTTAAATAAATTTACTAATACAAAACTACAAATATAAAACATGAAATCAAGAAAATAAAAAAATTTAAGAGAATTTGAGGGATATTTTTGTCTTGTGTATTTAACCCAATGGTATTAATCCAGGTATTAGCTAATACCATGTAATGTATGTGGTATTAACAAATAGCATGGATTAGTTATGCATGGTCCAAAAATCCCACCAAACACAGCATTATCAATACCATACTTAATACATGGATTATTTTCTTCAATTCCCTCCTACCAAACATACCCTTAGTTTTAAGGGGGTCACAGGACATGAAGGGGCAGTAAAAGGCATTTAAGCAACGTTTATAATATTGGAGATGACTCAAAAAACTCTACAATTAAGATGCTCGAAAAGAGATAATAGTATATGTTATGCCGAAAAATGGCTTTTATTTTTGCAAGAAAATTCAAAAATTGATAAATCAATTTAAAATTCAATTAATTTGAGAAAAATCAATTTTCAAAATTCGAAAGAAAAATAGAGTCGCCACCTAATTTTACGAATAATTAGGAAACTATTAAATATTTTAAAAGACCAAAAGAAAAATCTTTTAAAATCCAGAAAACAGGTTCGGGTTCACATTTCCACTTCGAGAAGGTTTTACGCACTCGAAATGACCGCTAAATGCGATTATCCTACGATTAGGAAATTCTGACTAACTGCTTGATCTTGACTAAACTTAAAAAAAATGACTGATTTATGAATTAACTGATTTCGAAAGAAAACGACCGAGTTGGACAAAGTTAAACTAAATTTTTTTTTTTAAAAAAAAAGATTGACTATATTTAAAGTAATTGATTAAATTTTGAAATAAATTGACTGGACTTTTAATTATGTTTAACAAAATAAATTGGGCTTTGACAGGCTCGATCTTTCTTCATCCAGTCCTAATTCTAAGGTAGGGCCTGCCAAGCCCATTAAAGTTTCCTTCAACTGCTGCTCCTAGGCCGACGCAAGAGGATGTCGGGCTTCCGTAGCCCGGCAAAATGCAAAGGAAATTGGATGAGTTCCAACGGACTCTCGAACGAGGATTCATACAACAAAAAAAAAAAAAGAAATGAATTAGTATATGAACCAAGGGATTAATCGCAACATTATTTCAACTGCAAAGTCATCTAGATTTAGAAGATACATATCATGAAAGACAGGATAATATCCCAACCTAAAGGAAAGTGAGGCAACAGTGGCATGTGTTGGACCAAAAAGCACCAAACAGACATGTTTTTCCTATTTGGCCTATAGCTAACTAAAACAAAATTAGGATATAACCTGTAATCCATTTAAAGCATCACAACTCGAAATAGGTTAACATAACATCCAAACAGCAACAGAGAAAAAGATAGATAACAGAGAAATCTCATTGCGCGAACGCAGTGAGCTGAAATTTATTTCACAGCAGCAGAGATAGGGAGTTTAACATTACAGCAACAGAGATGAATATTGCAGCATGTATCTAAACAGCATATAGTTAGGAAAAACTTAACTTCTCAATTTCCAATGAGGCCTCAGTAAAAAGAAGTAAGCAAATTTCAACAACTTGTCATCTTAAGAGCAGTACAGTAAGCTAATATGGGCAGACACTTGAAGATCAAACCAGTGATGAATGGATGAAACATGTTTATGCAATATGTAAAGCCACAGAATATGACAAGGAATTCGGAAAAATAGGGCCCAAAACTGCTAACAATTAGTTTCAGGAAACTGATGAGAGCACAATATGTTAAGCTATGGTTTGTATAACAGCAAACCTAATTTGCACCAGACAACAGCAAACAGAACATATAGCAGTTCAGTCCATATCACACTTCTACTCAGAGTCTTCATGTAAACTTACATAGACCAGATAACAAAGTGACAACATTATACTCATGCTAAGCTACTGTCTATAGCAGTAAGACAGAGATTTAACAGTGAATTCAACCATACATATTTCCTTTGACAAATTTCAAATGAAAACAAGGTTCATACAAATTGTTCATTGAGCTATTTTCACCCTTAAGACATCTTGAAATGAAATCCTACCAAGCTGTAATGAAGCAAATATGATTTGAGCCTTCCTACGAACAAATGTAACAATGATGCACAACATACTAGAAGATCATATGCGCAGGCAGAGGAAAAAAGCAGAGCATGTTCAAAGTTGTTTATAACTTAAGAACACTAATTCTAAACAAAAATCCAGCAGAGAGCAAGTCCAGTGCTCTCGAGAGTACATTAAACAGGTTTATGAGTTAATAGCATCTTCAAAAGCCAAAACTAACATCAAAGATGAATTATAACAAAGCTCAAACTTCATTGCATATTTTGGATAAATCAATTAACAAGCCCGAAACCTCATTCTCAGCAGACTTTAGAAAAAAACGAAACTCAATATTGACAATATACTAAGTCAAACATCGTCAACTCAACAGTATCAACTCAACTACTTCATCACAGACAGAGATTCTCAATCAGCAAACTAAAACACAGACTTGATATTTTATACAATTTCAAGCAAGATACGGATATTACCTTTATCGGAGCAGCAAACTGGGACTTGAGCTAAGATGAGCTTAGACACCACAAAGAGTAATCTGCACCTACTTTGACCCGAGATTTGGGTGAATCTCTGGGAATCAAAACTGATTATGACTAGTCGAACAAACTTTACTCCCTGGTTTTAGACTCGATAGCTAGATTTTTAGACTTGTTTTTGATAATGCTTATACGAGGGTTTTTTGCTTTTCCGGAATCTTTTTTTCTGCCCTTCTCAGTCAGAATCAACGTGACTATATAGCCTCACCAATAGGCAAAGAAGAGAGGGCAAATGATCGAACAGGCTGGATTCGACCAAGTATTTCAAAATTCAAACCTGAGAATAATTGTGTTTCCACTTTGACCCGTAAATTGGAATAAAGACCCCAAAAAGTTGTAGGTGGGGGATAAAGGACAAGAGAATGGTGTTGAGTGGAGCGTTGCGGCGTTGGACGTTTTTGGGTTCGCATTGGGTTTGGGGAAAAAGAAGGAGACGGGAAAAGGGAAAAAAAAATAGTTGTGGATTGTTGTTTGAAGGTCTGGGGTTGCATGGTTTTGGAAGTCAAAGGAAGATGACAATGGCGATGGGGAACGGCGTTAGGGTTTGTTGAAGAAGAAGATGAAGAAGGAGAAATGGGATTTCTTTTTCTGGTTTTTTTTTTTTGGCTTCTCTGGTTTTGAGAAGAAGGGGAAAAGAGAAGGGTATGGGGAATTTTGAGGAATTGCGGCTGCGTGGTTAATTATTATTATTATTTTTTTAAAGATAATTGTTAAAAGAAATTGTTATAATTGTTTAAAAAAAAATTGTTAAGACAAAAATAGAATCCGGTGATTAAATTGACACTGTGGATGATAAAAATTGAGTGTCAACACAGAGAAACTCAAAGGTAAACACACCCGAGGAGATTTCACAATAGAATCAGAATCAACTCAGGAGGGAATGAAACATCCAATTCCCTTTTGTCTTACGCTTTCACACAGCTCATGAAAACATTCGTCAAAACTGTTTTCGATTCGCAAGATGCCTTCAACAACTTCAGCGCCTGAAAAATGATAGTACGAGTACTTACAGAGTATATTTCAAAAACACGAATAGTTTATAAACCTAACCTCTACGAAAGCGTAGAAACTCTAAACGATGTCTATATTGAGTCTAACCAAAGCAAGAACATCCTTTTATAACCCAAGTCTTCAGTTGGGATGTTTTCCTAGCACTTAATGACGCTCCAGCACAAAAGACATCTTATGTATGTGCTAGCAATTATCACTGTGGTTCCCCCGCGTATGTTACCGATGACCCTAATTCTTTATGCCTTAATTGTTGGAACCGTATGTCAAGAAAGTTGACGTATCTTGCTTCGCAGGGAGTGAAGGAGCCTGTGGCTATTACAGGCGCGGGTTTTTGTGGAGGAGGCAGTGAAATATATGGTGATGGATGATTTGGTCGTTGAGCCCATCTCTGTCGTGTCTAGTATTACCGGTCTTATTTAGTACTTTTAACGTCAAGGATGTTGGTGTGCTCCAAGAGGAAGAGGTATTCAATTCAGTGATATAATTTATTTGTTCCATTTTCTGGAATGTATCACGTAAAGGAAGTGCATAATGCTTACTTTTTTTTATTTCTACTACATATGTTCTTCTATTTTTGGTAGTGAGAATTTTAATTACTTGTATGATTGCGCAGGCGCTGAAGTTGCTCAAGGCATCGTTTGAAACAAAAGCCAAAGCGTAACAGATCCTTGTAAAGCTATAAGAGAATATGCTTTGTTTGTAGGTCCAGTTGTGCATAGCCTACAAGTCTTACCATTAGTTACTCTAGTTTGAGATTCTTGTTCATTATGTTATCTGTTGAGTTCATCTTTTTGGAGTAATATTTACCATTATCTTTGAGTATTGGCATTTCAAACCATTTACATGAATTATAGGCATCCTATTGAATATGAAGATTCTTCAGCCACATCCAACATCAATACGTCATATATGTCGCCAAGCACGTAACCAAAATGTTCAATTTGGGCTTGTTGCCAAGATATACTGTAGTAATGATAAGTCAAATCAATAATGGAAAACATAAGCGACTATGGAAGCTAAGTCAACTTGAGCCACTGTGCTAACTAGTCAGACAAAAACTAAGTGGTTGTCTATAAATTTGCCTAGTTATGCATTAACTGATGTTATATCATACTTCTATTCTGATTTGTACAATTTTACTGTACATTTCTCTTGGCAATCTGAATGTACGAGAAAGCCTTTCCAGATTGACTTAATATTAGGAGTGCTATCAGAATTTTAATCTGCACTGATAAAACCGTGGAAACATTTTGCAAAAGAATTCATCCACTACCATAAAAAGAAAGGGAACCCAGACAATCTTCAAATATTTTGTGAACTAATTGTAATGAGCCAAACAAACTAGTATTCGTAGCAGCAGTAGCGTTAGTTATCTATAATTTTGATAAAGTTAAATTTGGTTAGATCGATGAGCTAAATTTATCAACTAGAGTTTCATCTCCCGTGGTGATGGGGGATTTGGCGGAGGTATATTGACAAAATCAGAGTACAACATATACTTGAACAAATCCAAAAACTAAGTTGCAGCCAACTTCCTAGTCATTAGATATCTATACTATTCAACATGTCTGCATTTTCAACGATTATATATTAAGACGGCAAGGAGACAGTGTCTGAGGAACAATCAAATTTTGCATTATTTAATATCTATAACTTAAATCATTCTTATGTTTTTTCCTGTAAATAATTGTGAAAGAGGACATTGATTGCAAGAAAGAGAGGAGATTAGAACGTTAATCATTAAAGTAAACAGAAATATATAATCACTTAGGATACATGAGAAATACCTGACACTAAAACAATTAACAACAGGACATCGTTGCATTTCATTGGGGATTAGGAATATGCATAATTGGACCTGCTTTTTACATATTTCTATTGGATCGGATCCGAGGTGTGAAGTGGATTGATGTTTTGAATAAAAGGGCCTTCTGATTTCTCTCTTTTTTCCTTTTTTTTTTTTTGTTTTGCATATTGAAAAAGTAATAAAAATAAGAGGTACCCCTCGTTTCCATTGAATCATTAGCATTCACTTTCTGGTTACATGTGGACAGCAATAAGACCTTCTTTTGCGACCCCTTAAGTTCTCCGTATTTTGAGGTGCTGTTATCTACACAGTGAGCATTTCTTGAACGATATTACTATGTGATAACATTGAATTATTAATTGTAACTTTTTTGAATTCTCCATTTTAGATTAGTGAAAAGGATATTCTCGATCAACGTACTGGTTTCACTACCTGAATTAATTTGATGACTGTTAGTTTACTAAAGCAATTGTGACTATAAAAGTGACAAGTAGGCAAGACAATTACCAAATCCACTATCAATTATCATCCAGTTTAGCCATAATGACTGCTTGTGAGACCAAATTGAGCATGAAGTTACTGATTGACACCAAGGCTAAAAAAGTACTATTTGCTGAGGCTGAAAAGAATTGTGTGGATTTCCTGTTTCACATTCTGTCGTTGCCAGTGGCGACAGTCATTAAGCTTCTTAAAAAGAAAGGGATGAATTATGGTTGCTTGCCCGAACTCTATGAAAGTGTTGAAAACCTTAACGACACCTATATTCAATCGAAGGACATCCTTCTGAAACCTAAGTCATCAGTAACTGGAATCTCTTTCGTTCCTCTTTTATCGATTGATGATGTTCCGGCGGCTACACAAAAGACCTTTTATGGCTGTTCCAACGATAGGTACCATCACTCAACTGTTTCTGATGACCCTACTGCAAAATGTACAAATTGTCAACATTCTATGTCAAGAATGTTGACGTATGTTGATCCGCCGGTAGTGCGTAGAGCTGTGGCAACGACAAGTGGTTTTGTGAAGGACGTGGTGACATACATGGTGATGGATGACTTGGTGGTTAAGCCTATGTCCACCATTTCTAGCATTGCTCTTCTCAACAAGTTCAACGTCAAGGATGTTGGTGTGCTTCAGGAGGAAGTTGTTAATTTTGGAATGGAAGAGGTAGCCATTTCATTTTTTTTTTCTTCTTTGGTTTTGTTTTGGGTTAATTTGTTTTCTTGATCAATAACTCCCAACTATCATGTATTGCAGGCGCTGAAGTTGCTGAAGGCATCCTTCGAGTTGAAGACAGTCTTGTCCACTGTTTTGATGAGACTGATCATAAAAATGTCGAAATAGTCACATATGTAATAATGGAATTTGGATGTTTAAGTCTTCTTTTAGCTTCACTTTCTTATGTGTAGTTTGATGTTGGAGTTGATTCTGTACCCAATGCTAAATCAATGTTAATTTGCCTAGTTTGAGATCGTACTTCTTATATTCTCTCCTTGTAATATCTAACATGGCAATGTCTTAGTTGCAACGCCACCCAGTCTCTGCAATGTTTTGATATCGACAAACATAACGACATAGGAAGTTTGGAGCTTTTGCTCTATTGTGCCGTACTATTGAAGCTAAAGCATTAATGTGTGCCAAGATTTAATTTAAACACACTTCAATTCACTCTCTTTGCCTCATCTGTATGTGCTCTGGCTTTCTCTCATTTTGTTATCAATGTAGTATTATTAAATAATTGAGGGCATTACTTTTACTTTCATGGGTTAGTAACGATGATCAAAAAATCTTAATAGCTCAATGATCGAGAATGAGATTTGGTTCTTCACTTTGTAATCCGCTTTTTCATTTTTCATTCTCCTACTCCATTTTTTTTCTACAAGAAAACGACTAACCTACTTGGGAATATATACGAGAACACTCTTTGTAGAAGTTAAAAGAAAAAAGAAAAAATTAAAAGTAAAAAAGGAAAGAAAAAGGAAAAAGGGGACATGCTAAAAAATGCGGGTCGAAATTTACATACACGACTGTGCCAGCAGTCGCGGTAATACAGAGGATGCATGCGTTATTCGAATAAAATTAGATCAATTAATGAATTTCTTTAAATTAACTAAATGAAATAATTAACTAAATTATTAACTATTTAATTTCAAAAATAATTTGCATTGTAATTAAACTAAGATAATAAGTAAAGAGCATAGTTTTATGTTATTTTCTGAAAAAAGTATGAAAAGAACTAATTACATATGTAGTTGAAATATTTTTTCAATTTTTATTTTTTTAAAAAGAAATAATTATTTCAAAATGTTTGAAGGAGTACGATAATTAATTTATATTATGGTAGGTCAAAATTGAATTTTAAAATTATTTATATCTAATCTACCCATTTATCAATATGAAATGGGAGGAGCAAAATAATGTAACAACGTAAGTGTCACTTTATAGTGTGTGCAAATCTTTTTTGTCATTATGATCAAAATTTGGGCCAAATTTTGTGGCCTAATAGCATTTCTCGAAAAAAAAATTATTCAATATTCAAGAGAGTTATTAGAAATTTCTTTCATTTTTACGTTTGCATCACATTTTCTAGATAATAAGTTAAAGGAGAATTAATTATTCATATTTACGAATTTACTAAGAATTAACTATATTTTACAATACTTTCGAGAATAACTAAAAAGACAAAAAATCAGTGAAGGAAAAGGGGATTTTATATTAGAAAAAGGGCTTGAAATTAGGGATTTGAATTTCAAAAAAATCGAACGTTAAGTAGAGACCTTTTTTGGGCGTTGTTGTTTGCTACCAGCTTTTGCTGGAAATATTTCTTTTGGGACGTTTGTTGAAGGCGAAGAAGAAAGAGTGTGAGAGTCTGTTTAAATTGACTTATTTTAAATGTTTTTATGTCAAAATAATTTTTAAGCATTTTTGGAGTGTTTGGTAACTTAAAAAAGTACTTATAAACACTTATTTTTAAGTCAAATTGACCAAGATAAATTAAAAGTTATAAGTTAAGATTCCTAGCTTATACCTTTTGGTTTATAAGTTAAAAACAATAAGTTCATCCAAACGATCTTCGAGTGTGGTGAGACGTATGGTCCTGTGTAAAAGAAAAAAAATTCAAGAAAAGAGAAATGTAAAAAGAAAAAATGGGAACATGCAGGGTTGGGGAAAATGCGTGGAACCAAGGAAAATGTGGGGTCAAAATTTAAATATGCCAATAAATTAAATTAGATCAATTAATAAAGATTCTTTAAATTAATTAAGCGTAATAATTAACTCAATTATGAACTAGTTAATTTCAAAAAATAATTCGTAAGATACTTTCTCTGTCCCATTTTAATTGAATTTGTGAAGTAATGCAGACATATTAAGAAAAACATTTAAAGACAAAATTTCCACCATACTTTCCACTATTTAAGTTATGTCCTAAAAAATACAAAAGTTCAATAAATGAGAGAACAAAGATGGAAAATGTTTCAAACATTCAGCTTGAACTTTGAAGAATTCAAATATTTTGAAACTTGAAAAAAATCTCAAAAATTCCAATAATATGAGACGGATGGAGTAATAAATAAGAGTGATTAACTAAGATAATGAATTTGATGACGGTTAGTTTACGATATTGATCAAGCATTAGTGACTATAAAAGCGACAAATTTCCCAATTAATTTCCAGTGAAATTGAGCATGAAGCTATTGATTGACACCAAGGCTAAAAAAGTATTATTTGCAGAGGCTGAAAAGAATTGTGTGGATTGACAGGATGAATTATCAAAGTGTCGAAAACCTTAAGGACACCTATATTGCTTTTGTTTTGGGGTTAACTTTTTGTTGAATAAGGCGAGTCGAACACGGTCTTGACCACTGTTAATGTGTCGAAATAGTAACATATATATGTAATAACGGAATTTGGAGATCCTATATTTTTTATCTCCTCTCCTTTCACTTTAGTAATATGGAATATCCTTTCTCAAACATATCAATTTGTTAGTTAATTGCAACTCAAAACTGTGAGAGTATTATTTCCACGTTAAAAAATTTAATCTATAGTTTCATTATTTTGACATAACATTTGTTGACTTCCCTAAAGGTGTCAAAGGAATACGAAAAATCGATCAAATCAAGCTATACCAAATCGATTTTTATTTAATTCTATAACCGTCCCGAATAATTGGGATGATCTTTTTAGTTTATAAAAAAATCCAAAATATTCTCGAAACGAACTGAAGAACTTTACATATATATAAATATATTTTATAAAAATTTTCAAATATAAATATAACCTAGTTCCTAAGCCTCTACTGATTGTACGATTTTGAGTCTTTCCTCTTTAATTAGTCTTTAATTAAATAGGTTAAAATTATAATAAAAAGTCCATCAAACAAATATGACAAAATTTATGCAAATATTCCTATATTAAAGTTTTAGATCAAATAATATAGCATAAAAATTTTACATTTTTGATTTTTTGGTGAATTAAAGTGTTCTTTTAAAAATATATTTGCAAAAAAATATTTCAATAATAGTTTATTTTGAAGTGATATTTTAAATTTTTTTTAAAAAACTCGAAAATAACCGAACTGTATCGATACAAAAGAGAAATTTATATGATTGGGATGGTTTAAAAAATTTAATTTAAAATATTATATATTATAAAATGCTCAAAACTTGGGATGATATAATCTTTTAAAAATAACCAACCGAACTGTCCCATCAACACCAGAGTAGACATTATTTATCGAATATATGCATGGACAGATTTTGTTGACATGCAAAAGAATGTGAATACACTTTCCTTTAGGTGCGAGATTATTGAAAAATTGACAAATCAACTTCCAAATGGGAGTATTTTTCATTTCTTAATTGTTAAACAGTTCTTATTTTTTCTTGATTTACACATATTTTACTTTTTTTTCTTCTTTAGGTAGAATGACTATTTATTCTACCTTGTATATTTTTTATTTTGGCCCAAGTTTGTACAAGATGACTTAATTGATACTCCATAGATAATTTTTTGTTACCAAACTAATGGACTTCAAGTCCGTCGTACCTATTATTTTTTGTTTAGCTTAAATGTGATTGATATTTATTCCAATTGTTCTTGTGGTTGAATACTATAAGACGCTTCTTTGTGACATCATCAACATCAACATCAACATTACCCCAATGGCTCACAGGCTCCCGCCCATTGCGGGGTAAGGAGGGGTCGGATATACGCAACCTGACCCCTATGTTTAAAAACATAGCGCGACTGTTTCCGGATAAGACGCTTCTTTGTGACATTAGTTAAAAACAAAATTGAGAAGAAATTGTTATGATTTCGTATGTTTATTTAAATCTTAGTAAAGCTATAGGTAATATGCAAGAAAATGTGGATACACATTACAATAAAGACACTAGTCGCAATAAATTTTTCTTTTAATGATAATAATTACCAATAATTGAATTAATATCATTATATTTAAAGTTATTATTATCTTTAATGACATTTACATAGAGTAATATTTATATGATATAACAATAATTGGATTCTAATCTAAAAAGTGGTACTCTCCCTCCGTTATGTCAAACTTTGTACCCCTCTTAAAAGTACTCCCTCCATCGTTCACAATTGATGTAATTGACACCTCTTTTTTATATATCTTTTCAATATAATAAATTTAAATATTGAAGTATATTGAATAATGGATATAAATTAATTGTAAGGGTAAATTAAAAGTTAAGTGATAAATTTTTTGATTTTTTAAATTGTTTAAGTTAAGATGAACATCTATATTTAATACGAAGGACATGTAAAAATGAAGGAAGGAAGTATTTCCGTCTATCTTGACTTGTTCACTATTTCCAAAAATACTTTTGTCCAATTTATAAAATTATGAGATAATTTTACACTTAGTTCCTAACTAATCCTTACCATTACAACTTGTTTGGATGGTGGTTTTCTGTGGTATGGTATGGTATATATGGTTATTAAGAGAACGACATCTGTTTTGATTATTTTATTAATTATACGGTATGGTATGATTTGGTTTCATGGTTTTGTATCCCATGGTTCACTTATTTTTTTTCCAATTATACCCTTATTTAAATTTAAATAATTATAATTTATCCTTTATTCTTTATTAAACTTTACACTAATATGTGTATTATTTTTGTATTACTTATTTTTCCGCCTATCAACTTTAATTTAGAAACTTCTTTCCTGTCTCCCCTCTTTTCTATCATGTTATAGTCTATTTTTTGAAGTTCGTTTGTTTAAAAGTTCTTACTTTTTAATTGTTGCTTGTATATATTGGAGATATATTAGTTTGTATGTTTTGTTATTTGATTTTATGTATTTATTTTTAAAAATAATTATAAAAATATTGATAAATTTAATATATATATAATAATTAAAGACATTTTTGTAAGTTTACAAGTTACGATACAGTAACATACAGTCAAATCAAACAACAGATTATCATTAAATAATAGTAACTCATACAGTATATCCAAACATTGTACGATATTGTACTTTACGATACCATACATTATAAAATCATGGCGAACCACCATCCAAACAAGTTGTTAGTTATGAATATTTTTTTATTATATTTTTTAAGATATTTGAAAATGATTATTCCTAAAAGCATATGTTAAGTCAACAGCGAATAACTATTATTGGAGAGAAGGAGCAGCAGACAGTCAAAAGGAAATTAATGAGGGCACATGAGCATATGCTTTTGCTCTATTGTGCCGTACTACTGCAGCTAAAGCATTAATGTGTGTAATGTTGAGGTCGGTGTGCTAAGATTTAATTTAAAGAGACTTCAATTTCACTCTCTCTTTGCCTCATCTGCATGTAGTCTGGGTTTCTCTTTTCTGTAAAAACTACTTTTCATATGCAAGTGCTTCATCCACTTTAGTCTCTCATTATCTCAGTATTATTAAATGATTGACGGCATTAATTTTAGTTCCATAAGGCTAGCAACAACGATTCAAAAATCTACGTAGCTCAATTGGTCGAGTAGTTCTTCGCTTGGTAATCTTTAGAAAAAGACTAACCAACTTGGGCAATATGAGAATACTCTTTCTCACTTCCTTTAGGTAGGTACATTTATGGACAATTGTATTGTCCTTTCTTTTGTTCATTCATCTCTTTTGCATTTATTTGAGGCTCTGCTATCATTCTTCAACTACCATATGCTTCAACTACTTAATGCGTCACCCGGCAGTTACAATTTTTCTTTTTTTTACTGCTAATACTTATATTATACCTTAGCACAATATTTATACTTATACATTTAATGCCTCTCAACGGCCAATAGGGAAACTGTAAATCCTACATTTATTACTAAATAATTGTTGCCTCTATTTATACTCCAAAATCTTCCAAGCATCATGCACCATATTTACTTCTCTACTCACAAATCAACTGTCAATAAGTTTATTTGCTCTCCCATTAGCCATGACCAAAATTGTTTCAATTCTCCTTTTGGCCCTCCTTACCATCTCTATGCTTGCTACCACTATTATGGCTACAAATGGCAAACACCACCATGCTGTAAGCTAACTCCTTTTTTTTTTTTTAAATTGAATTTTCCCACTTTTCAAATACTTTATTGTGACACATTATATGCGATTTCAGAAAAATTATGGACCAGGGAGCTTGAAGCCCTCGCGTAAGTGTCTCCTCTTTTATTTCGATTTGAAGTACGAGAATCAAAACATCAGGGGCAGCGCTAGCTTAAGTTATTAGTTTTTGCTATGTATTAGAAAATGTACTATAGATCTTGAAACCGTCTCGAGCATGAAGTCTTGATTGTGTTGTATTTTGCCAGAATGTCTACCACAATGTACGAGGAGGTGCAGCAAGACACAGTACCACAAGGCATGCATGTTCTTCTGTCAAAAATGCTGCAACAAGTGTTTGTGTGTTCCACCTGGTACCTATGGAAACAAGGCTGTTTGTCCCTGTTACAACAACTGGAAGACCAAGGAAGGAGGACCAAAATGCCCTTAAATTTCTTCCTACTAATATGTATTACTATTTACAATATCTATCTGTTTTATTCATCTAATGTGTCTGCCTAATCTTTGTTGTGTTGTGCACTTTTGTCTAACCCATGTGGTTGTATATGTAATATGACCATATTTCTAGTTTAAATGGAACAAAAATGTTACTCCTATTTACTGTTTATACGAAGCTTTAATGCTCCTAAGTTTGGTGTGGTCCAATATGAGATCATGTCTGCCCAATTATTTTGGTATATACTCATTTGGATCTCTCTTATTACTACATTGAAAAAAAAAAAAAAATATCGCCACAAAGTGAACTTAAAATTTCATGATAATGATTAGAAAAAAAGTTTTTCCCCAAGGCATTGTTCTGTTGCCTCCCCTTCCCCCGCAATGGACGGGAGCCTTTGAGGCATTGGTGTAATGCTGTTGTTGCATTGTTCTGTTGCCTAATTTTTTCACATTTCAAACTTCTCTATAACAACCAAATAAATTTTGGTTGCTCTAGCGAAACGAACATCTAGTATAACAAAACAAAAAAATAGGTTGCTAAAATACTTGACTGTTGTTATGAAATATTCCAATGGACGGTTGTTTCCTGCTAATATTCCAATCGTCCTCTCTTAGAGGATTACAGCAGTGCAAACATTATGCGAAAAATTGAAACAAAGGGCATGGCAAAACTAAACCACTTTGGAAGAATAAATGATGTTAATGGCAGCGATCGACTAATGTGATGTGAAGATATGGTATCTACACAATTTTAGCAACCACCTCATAAAGTCGTAATGGACCCTGGAGGCTAACATTTCAACGCCGCCCCCAGTGGCTGCAATGTTTTGATATGTACAAACATAACGATAGTGGAAGTTTGGAGCTTTTGCATCTCTCGATGCAAAGATACAGAGGGCAGATGGTTAAACAGAAGGAGAAAAAAAATTTCCCCCTTGTGTAACTTGCCATCAGTGACAATTAACTTAGCAAACTGCTAGATAAGGAAACAGAGATAGCTGTTTATACTGGTTGTAGATGAGGAGTAGCTGCCTGTTCTGGTAGCATTGCCGCCTGAGGAGTTGTTTCCCGTCCTGGTGTTGTCGAAGGCTCTACTGGCGGTGCAGGTCCAGGTGCGACTGTGACATGCAAACCCCTATGCTGCCCTGCCTGCACCAGGAAAGCAACTTCAGCTGCTGCTAATGCCGCTGCCTCCTGCTTTATACATGTCAAAAAAGAAAAAATTAAGCATATATTTGACATTTACGCACTGACATGTTAAATGAAGTTTTTATTTACACACAGTCAACTCGCTTAAATGGCAATGAAAACGAAGATACCTGCATATCGTACGGTTGGATTGGTAACTTAGAAATATGCAAGTAACCTACTGTAACCATTAATACACTTTGGTGTACAAGTTAAATCCACCGACAGATGTCTCCTCTTTTTTTTTTGGAAACTTTTAAGTGTCTATCTACCTTAGAAAGGCATCTAAGTACTTGTGAAAAGGGATCCTAATGTTGGCTACATCAACATAAGCGAAATTGTACAAAAATTAACTGCACCATGAACAACCGGTGGGCATGATTAACTTCTACACAATTAGAACAGGTGGTGAATATTCTCAAATGTTATGCCTGCTTCTTAATTTCTATAACTTTTTAATCACGATAACGACATGCTCTGATTGTTGTTTGATACAACCAAGTTACACTAGTAGTGAAAAATGGAGTTCTGAAATCACAGTGGAACCTCAAATCTCGCAGATTAAATATAGTCCCGATGTCTCTCTGAAGTGCAAGATGGCTACTGAACAACTTCCACAATGTATAAAACCATTTGCCTACTGTTATTTACATCATAATCAATATGAAATTTGAAAATGTGATGTTCAATACTTAATTGGAAGAAAAACAAGTATGCCAATTAACGGTTTTTGTAAGAAACAACAATTACTGTGTATTTCATTTATGAAAGTTAAGACTTTTAAACAGCCAAAGATGGTAATCAAATAGTTGGTTAAGCATGGAATAAGCATGAATTTAGAAGTTCACGAATGTGCATAAATTACCAGCTGGTTAACCACTACCACCAAAAGAAAAGCAGAAAAAATTGAGGGATTTGTACCTTAAGACTGACACATTTGGTATGAACATAAAGTAACACTAAAATAAAGACAAATGTCAATAGAGTTCTGAAAGTTACAAAAAGAAGAGAAAAGTATCTAACCTGTCTTTGCCTGCGACGCTGCAATATACTGATAGCCCAAGCTATAATATAACAAGGTAAAAGAAAACTGGCAGCACGGAGCAGGAAAAGCTGTGTCAAGAATCAACTAGATCATTAGTCCCATGCACCGTTTATAATAGATGTATCATAAACTTATCAGAGAAAGTAACAGTAAACTTAAAACTCACTGTATTACTTACAGAGAAAAAGGTGGAAATATCATCCTCATCCTCATCAGCATTTCCGACGGACAGAGCATGCCTTAATAACAGAAGGGCCATTAACTACAGGAAAACAGAGTGCATTATTTAATATGGTGAGTAAACAACAGAAATTTGCACTACCGAGAAACAAAATGAACTACCAACACAATGCTTCAGTTGCTTACAATTAAAGCAGCAGAACGACAAAATGCAGCTCCACTAGCATTTGAATCTGCATATTCATCATACTCAGCCTCTTGAAGACGGCGTTCCGCAGCAGCCATTGCAAGAAGTCGAGGATCATGTAAGTCAACCTGAGTGCCACCCATTGTCCAACCTCTACTCAAGCCACATGGTTGAATTTATCATTGACGAACAGACAGAAAGGGAGTTATTCAACAGATGAAGATTGCAAAAGGATGTGCTGTTTACACTTCGAGTGCTACATGACCTCAGAAGCATAGAAAAATTGCGTGGATTTTATTGGGGGAAAAGACACTCTTAAAAAGGGGAAAAGAAAGAAGTTGATGCAAAATCAGCCAGAACAATCACTGACCACAGGCAGAAGTTACTAACAACAAAAATTAGCACCAAAGTATTGGTTCTATCAGATTATGTTACAAAATTTTAGTTACAAGGCCAAATTATGCATTAACAGTGTATATTGGGGAGAACTAACCTACCCCAGAAGACAAAAGGTCAAACATGTTACACTAACCAAAAGTCGAAGATAAAGATCTTTATGGCTAGTTAATACTCTTTAAAGAAGCCATTCTCATTGATCCACAGGAAATGCAAAAATATTTTCATGCCAATGAGGCCATTTAACTATGACTCAATTTATTGTGCAACTGGATAACAAATAAATAACAAACATTAATAGAAATATTAATATTGCCGACAGTGAACACCAACTATTTGTTTTATATGAGTTGGCTTCTGTAAGTAAATAATTTTGCTAAAATCTATCATATAGCTGCCCATATTTCAAGGTTTCTGAAGAAGCGGTGGAGATACTCAAGTAAAAGGGAAGCCCGAACACAAACAATAGAAAGTGAATCCTTCACATGGTCTTTGGAACCTCATCTCATAATGTTTGTTTTTCTGGGTGAAGGGGAGATGGGCATCCAATATCTATACACATGCATACATATTCAACATACTTTGTGCAATAACTACCAAAACCAGCACAATATCAACACTCTCCAGGTAATTCAAAGGGAAAACAGCAATAAAACTTGGTACACAGATAATAAAATAATCATGACTTAAACATACCTGATGTCAATGGAAGTATCGTCAGATTGAGGAAGCGGGGGCGGAGCAGTATAGCCAGGTTGAAAAAGCTGCAGATTAGAAAGAAAATTTTGTAAGTTTGGTAAGTCTGCCAGCTAGATAGAAAAAAAATTCCAAGTGTAGCTGAACTAGAAACTCGTTAACCAAGCGTTCACTGGCATCTAAACTTGTGATTCTTAAGTATCAATGTCCTTTGGTTTTTATTGGTTATATCAATGTCCTGTATTTCTGAAAGGAAAAAATGATATACAGCTGAATTGGGGCATAGGGATGAGTGACACTCCCTCTAGCCAGGAGAGAGTATTGAGGAGGGAAAACGCGAGTAGACATAAAGGAAATATGATTGTCTATACCCTCAGCTGGTAGTCCGGTACAGAGTCAATTATGTTATCTCACCTAGACACCCCTCACTCTTTTATGGCTCAATTGTCTTATACAGGTTTCGGGATGAAGAAAGGCAAAAGGTTAACCATCATACCCAATAAAAAAAGGTAAATAGAACACGCGCTGCAGTACCTGATGGCAAATCTCACAAGTTATATCTCCCTTTTCATCACACCATCGCTGAACACATTTTCTATGAGCATACTGGATTCATGACGGTGAAATAGATGACAAATAAAAAAGAAGAGTCAGGCTACCAATAAAAGCGATATAAGTACACAAATAGTTGTTGAACATTGCAACACAAAGAAATAAGCTCATCCACGGTTCCCAGCTTTTAAAATTCTGAAACAAATCAAGGAGAATGTACAAAATTGGAAATGTTTGACATACAAATTCATTATCGGGGTTGCTAAATGAAAAAGATATGTTAGATTTAGTAGGTAATTGCAGCCAACAGAGCCCTCTAATGTATTGCACACAAAAGGCCTGGCTATACCTAAACAGAACTGTGCTTGAGTGAAAGTATCCTTCCCATAGATTGGGCAACTTTAACACACCTAAATGGGCAGGAAGATGACCACTATCACTGCAAGAATGGTGTTGAAAATGTCTTTGGTGTCTGCATGTTCAGCATTTTGAAATGCCTTAAGAAGATAAAGAAGATACATGCTACTCTTGAACAGACACAGTATCTGGGAATTACTCTGAGGTCTTATAAATGAAAACCGCGTAAAGTCAATTACTACAACAATCAATTCTAACTACTATTTGTTTTAAGCCATGCAACTAAACTAAAGGACAATATTGGCAGCAAAACGGAAAGGGCAAAGATAAAATGGAAGCAGCATTCCTCAGGAACAACAATGTGCTTTAACTATCAAGCAAAGGAAACTAGGTGCACCAACCAAAGTAATGACCGAAAAGGCGTCAGCTGTCAAAACGCAGGTACACTGGAAATGTGTAGAAGTTTAGCCACTATCCTTGCCAAGTATAAAAAGGAGCAAGGACAATAAAATGTAACCAGATCACCCTTATTGACAAACAATTAAAAAAAAACAAAAAGTTCACTTATGTGAGGCTTAGCGGAATTAGAATGCTTTAAATTTTGTTGAAGACGATAGAAAACTTAAATATCAAGCTTCTATAGAATGTCGAATCATGCAAATCTCAAGTTCTTGAGAAAAAATATATCAGGTATTAGCAAATTTTAGGCTTTAGCTGTTATAAAAACTGTGATTTGACATAATTATTAAAAGCATAGGCAACGTCCAGAACTCATTGAACAAGAAGAGCACAAAAATTCACCAACTTCACAAAGCTACCTTCAAGCTGCCACTGCAAGCACAAGGAATCTCCATATTTTTCAAGCTATCTTCTTCCTGGCAAATCCGACATTCTACAGTCTGAAGTAATGGCTCTTCTTCATCTCCAGCTCCTGGATCTTTGTTCTCCTTAGCATCAATACCTGAGGACGTACCACCTGTCTGAGAGCCAGATCTTCCTACAGAGGATTCTGTATGCTCGGGCCGTGGCAGAGAGTGCAAAGATTCAGGTGCAACAAGGCGGTCAACACGCAAAACCAAATGTTCTTCCATTAGCAGTTCACCAACTTATCCTAAGATTTTCAAACACCGTCAACCATCTCATTTGAAAAAAAAATATAAGAAAAAATTCGGACTCTCGCTGAGCAAAAGAAGATTCTCTAACCATCACATTTAACAGACTTCTACAGATACTGGTATTGATGAATTTGATATACCTTAATGTTGTATAGTTTTGCTTTACCTTTTTATAGCTTTGCACAAGGTTAAGCCCATACATTTCCATATTAAAAAACAAATCTTGATACTTACAAAGAGGGCCATAACATGTCAAGAGAAAGGGATTTGAAAAGCATAAGATGTACTACCCTTTATTTCCTATTAACAATGTTTATGCTCTTCTCATTTAGAATCAAAAACCCAGAATGCCACATTAAACATGCTAGGCACATTAAACATGCTAGGAAACTGGACTGCAATTTTACATTTGCAAACAGATAACTGCACATTTCCACTTCTAAAGAACAGCCCTCTTGAACAGAAAATTAGAGTTTGAAATTCATCATCAAATTAACCCAAAGACCTATAAAATAAGTTAAAACATTCAACCCAAACTTGGAAGCAAAACAGTAAAGAGAACACATGAAACAATCTTCTGAGTTTTGTCAGTCCCATTTCCTCTCTTTTAACAGTCAACAATCTTGGCAAAAATTAAGACCATACATTTCCAGACAGAACTTCTAAAAACCTAACCACGCGTGAAAGATTCAACCTTTGAGGATAAAACCGATGAAAAACCAACAACTTTTACTTCATTTTCAATAAATCACAACAAATAAATAAATAAGAAGTCAGAATCCAGCGATTATTAACTCACACAACCAAGAAATCTTCACCCCAAAACAAAAAGTTACAATCTTGGATTACGAAACTAGATTAAAATGTAGATTAATCGGTGGAATTTGAGGAAACTGAACTAAATCAACTGACCTAAATGTAAATTCATAAGCCCCAAACAAAAGAGCAAATTTAGGATTAAAAAGACATGAAAAGATGGGAATTTGAGGTACCTGAATATGCAATTCTTGATGGGTTAGCTTTGTGAATCCCAACTTAGAAGCTAATGAATATATCTAGGAGTCTCTTTCAGACAAGAAAAGTCGCAGTAACACTTTCTCCTTGTGGGGTTTGTTAGAAATTTTTTGATGATAAAATTGATTGTAAAGGAAATCTATTTATATATACACACTTCTAGTTTTGATTGTAAAGGAAATCTATTTATATATACACACTTCTAGTTTATTACTTCTTTCCTATTAAATTAATTAAATTTTTGAAATTTTTTTTAATGTTTAAAATAGTTGAGTTATTCAAAGTTATAAAAGAATGTTTGAAACTTTTTTCATATTTGTCCTTTTATTGAAATTTTATATTTTCTATGAGATAAATTATATTACATATTTATGATTTCACAAATGATAATAGTGGAAAGTATGGTGTAAATTTTGTCTTTCAATATTTTTCTTAATATGTGTGCATTGCCTTAAAAATTCAGGAGACAGAGGGAGTATAGAAGTTTTTTCTACTTTCTATCTGTGGTATTTGAGTACATAACTGGTCAAAATTCACAAATTTCACGAGATTATTCATTAGAATTTTAGAGAGACCTTATTTTTTCCTCTTTCCCTTTTACTTATCGCTATTTTATTTCACTTTCAGTTTATTGTAGGAGTTTTTTCTACTTTCTATTGATAGTATTTGAGTATATAACCAGTTAAAATTCACAAATTTCATGAGGTTATACATTAAAATTTAAGAGAGACAATATATTTTTTCCTCAATTCACTTTTACTTGTCACTATTTTATTTTTTGAGATCATATTGATTAATAAAAAATTAAAATTGGTTGAAACCTATACAAACAATACTACAAATTACAATATTTTTCATATTAAGATAATGAAAAATACATCTTAAAATATAAATTATAAAAATTAATTTGAATACCACAATTATATTTATTTTGAAAAAAATTCACAAATCTTCTTATTTACCCTTGGGACTTGGTAATGTTCGTCCGAAGCCAAAAGAAAACGACGTGTTTCCATGGGTAATGGACAAAGTCAATGTCGTGATAAATTTCAAATAAAAAAATGTGCTTTTCAAATGGTATTATATCTAATTAATGAATATTACAAAGTCATATATTTTGTGTAGTCCAGAAAATGTTCATGTTTACTTTACACTTTTTTTTGGGTAAAAATGTATACTTTAAACTTAGTCCTATAATCATTAAGTCATAAATTAAGAAATATATAAGAGAGCTTCGAAGAAATATTAAAATTATGGGTTAGGTGACTTATACATTACACAAAGAAGCAAATTACCACAATAAAAATTCATAAAGAAAGACATTTCCGTTTTTTTGATTCCATTATATGCATTAATCTCTTCTAGTTGTGTGTGTGTTTTTTTTTTTTTTGACCAAAAATGAGTAAGCACGAAGAGAGGAATAAAATGTTCCACGTAATTTCATGTTTCCTAGCCCCCTTCTCTACCCCACATTACACACAATTGGTACAAAAAGTCCAATGGTAGCCTAATAGTACTAATAATAATAATTAGTATAGGGAGAAGATGACAAAGTTTGGTAGAAAGTAAAAGGAAAACTGAGGTGGTTGAAAAAGGCCAAAGAGAAGAAGAGGCAATTGTCTACTACATGCGGTGGAATCTTACAAGTGGGATCTGAAGAGGGTAAAATATACATAGACCTTATCATTATCTCATAAAGATAGAAAAACTATTTCTAAAAAACTCTTGTCTCAAAATCAAACCTTATGAGGAAAAGATATTAGATATAAAAAAAAAAGTGAACAGACAAGAAAAAAGGGAAGAGGCCATTGTCTACTTATTAATATTCTTGTTGCGTATCTGAAATATTGTAGATTGAAGATACATAGCCATAGCAAATTGAATCTAGGATTTCTAAACTATGGGTGTATCACTTAAATAAATGCATTAATCTTCTTGTTGTATGAATATCAACAAATAACATTGTGAATACATTTAAAATATTAAATTTTACGAAGAGATCACGAATTCAAATTTTTATTTTTAATCGGTAGATTCGCTCCCTACTTGGATCACATTCTATTCTTTTATCTTTTGTTACTCTGATATTTGGAATCATCATTTGAGAATAATGACACACAAAACATTATTCCTTTCCTCTCACATTAATTGAATTTTTAAATATTTTTTTAATGTGAAATATTTGAATTGTTCAAAGTTCAAGGTAAATGTTTGAAACTTTTTTCATATTTGTCCTTTCATTTATTGAAGTTTTATATTTTCTAGGAGATAAATTATACTACATATTTTATGATTTTATAGAGGGCAATTGTGGAAAGTTTTGTCTTTGAATATTTTTCCTAATATGTGTGTATTACCTCAGAAATTCATTTAAAATAAGACGAAAAGAGTATTTAATTCATTACATATTAAAGTGGTGCATTATGAATTTATTATAGAAAAATGCATTTAAATGAAATTTCTAAATAGCTAAGATTGAACAAGTAGAGAAAAGCATTAAAAACTTCATATTGTGAGGGTGCAAAACAGCATAAATTATTTAATCAACAAAAACTTAAAAGAAAAGTTGGAAGGAAGGGGGCACAAATAGAAGAAAAAAGTTTGTGACAATATTATGGACTCTGAGATGCTTCTTCTTGACTTTATATGAGTCATCATTAATGTTTAATAATAATATTTACAAGTGTCATTTTCTTGTTGTATCTCTTTCTAAATGTTGTTTAGGAAATTAATGATACATATCTCTTCGAAAATTAATATACTGTATGCTCTTGGTTTGATATTAATTGAGAAATCGAAGACTAAATTCTTACCCAAGTATCTTGTTTAACAATGGAGAATTCATCGTATTTGGCATTAAAAAGTACAGTAGTAGTAGACAAGATATGTTATTTATCATTTTTGACTTAAATATTATATGTAAAAGATAATATTATAAATTATAATAGTTAATAGTTTAAAATAATAAGAAAAATTTGATTAAGTTTTGAAATTTCGTGGATGTGGTGTAAATTGAGATGGAGCTAGGAAATAATATATATTATTTAAAAATAACGTATAGAATTAATACAAATCACAATAATTAGTAGCTTTAAATTTAGAAGACATATAAAAAATTTGATTAGATCCCGAAGTTCAACTCCGTGTAAATTGGTATAGATGTTTAGTAACATAAAAAAGTATTATAAATCACTGTAATTAATAACTTAAAATATCTAAAATTCATATTAAAAAATTTGATTGACTCTTCAATTCTATTTATGTCACATAAATAGAGATAAAAAATACTTCTTTCGTTTAAAAAAGAATGGGCTTTTATATCGACCAAAGTCAAAAGAGACACATTTTAAGGTCATTCTAGTAAATCGCTCAAAAAAATCCTAAACAAAATTGGGATTCGGACCCGGATTTTGCTAAAGTATCCGTAGTTGATCAGTTTAATCGGGTCAGGATTGCCAGTTTACACTCTCACTTGAGGGTTTAAGCATATACCAAAACCCTAGAATTCAGTTTACCCCATTTCTAACCGCCTCCCTTGCTCGCCATTGCCATGGCAGAAACAGAACCTGAAGCACCCGCCATTGAAGCCGTAGTAGAGGCCGAGAAAGTGGACACTTCCGCTCAGGACATGGATGTCGAAGCTCAAGACACCGACGATAAGTCAGAGAATGGAGGATCGAAGCGTCCAAGGGAGGAGGATAACGAACCGGAGAATGAAGACGCCACGAAGAAGCTGAAGGTCGACAAGTCTGTGGAAGAAGAACGACTTGAGAATTTAGATGAAAGCAAAACGGTGGATGACGAAAAGAAAGACGGGTCGTGTCCTGTTACTGTGGGTCCTAAGAACTTTGGGTCGTCTGTGGAGATGTTTGATTACTTTTATAAGCTTCTACATTCTTGGTCTCCCAACCTCAACCTTAACAAGGTAAGCTGTTTATGTATGTATATAGATGATTCATAAAGCTAACACTGACTCCAGTTATATGATATTAAGGTTTAGTAGTTTGACTGTATATATAGATGCCAATTGAACATACCCACAGAATTTGTTGAGGATTGATTGACACTGCATTATTCTATGAATCAAGATTTGATCTTTGTAGTGTTTTTGGTCTCTGACTCTGGTTTTAGTTTTATCTAGGGGGCAATGTAGGATATCTTACATGGAATATTCTGAAAGTGTGTAGCTTTAGAGCATTAAGCTGAATCATATGTTTGTATCTGTCAGCCAATGAACTATGCTATTCTGTTCCTTTGTGTGGGTTTGTAGTACCAATTGGATTTACTTGATTATTTCTGAGCGACAAGTTATCTCCAGCCTCCCTACCTTCACGAGGTAGTAATAAGGTTTGTGTACATTCTACCTTTCCAGAATCCACTTGTGAGATTTCAGCGGGTATGTTGTTGATATGTTATCTCCAGTCTGCCAAAAGTTGCTGCATGTCTAAAGCATCCGACGTTTAGACGGATGTGATGGCAGATTTCTATTGTGTGTTTATACGACTATGAATATTGACTCAAGCAACTAGTTTCTTGTAAGATTTGATAGTAGTTGTGAGATTGCACCGCACCTATTTTGGTCCATATATTTATTTGGTTTTAGCAAATATCAAAAGGCAAAATTAGAGAATACCTAACTTCTCGCTCAATTAATGGGACAAAACTGGAATAATTGCAGTTCAACAAGTATGATCACATGGACACACCTTCCACTTCTTTCCATTCTTGGTTAATTGGAAGTAAAATGCATTAAGAAAACAATGGTTGTATTATGTGAAGTGAGTACTGAATGGCACATTTGTTGTGTGACCTCCTTGATTAAGTGAAGTATTCTACTTTCCATTGCTTGTAAAAAAAATTGCCGGTTTATAGATGTACTAGTACTGATTATAATTGTGTCCTGTGTTCAAAGGTGCTAGGTAATCTATTTTGGTTGGTTAGATACTCATCGCTTGAAATTTTGTCTGTGCTTTCTGATACCTTTTATTGTTGTTTTGCAGTATGAGCACATTGTTTTGCTTGACTTGCTCAAGAAGGGTCATTTAGAGCCAGATAGAAAGATTGGCACTGGAGTTCGTGCATTCCAAATCCGGTTCCATCCTCAGTTTAAAAGTCGCTGCTTCTTTGTCATTAGGGAGGATGGTTCTGTGGATGATTTTAGCTTCAGGAAATGTGTTGATCACATTCTGCCCCTCCCAGAGAACATGCAAGTAAAACACGAGGCTAATAAAGATCTGGCTCGCGGTGGAAAAGGAGGTGGACATGGGCGTGGCCGCGGAAGAGGAGGGAAGCCAAGATATTGAAGGCAGATGCCAATTGTTCTGTACGCCATATGCTGCTGTTTAGTCCACATTTTGTTCAATACCACTTTCAATCCTGCAGTTTATGACATAATGGTTTTTTTGCTACTAAAGTTACATGACTACAAGGATGGCATCAACTAGTATAATCTTACGCGTTAAATTTATGGAATGTATGAATACTTTGAAGATGATTCCTTGCCCCAATAGAAATAGAGCTCAGTAAGCACTTTCCGGTCATGTATTTACAAAATTGTTACTCTTATTTAGTTTTGAATTCAACAGGTGAACTTGATGACAATATTTTCAAGCTTAACATGGAATTTGAAACATCTTAGTGTGGTCATTTATCAATTACCGGGACAGAAAAGTGGCTATTTGTGAAAGTTATCCCATCAAAAAGCTGCTCGGACTCTGGGTTATACCTGGTCTTTGTAGCCAAACTACTTGGGGAAAACTACACGAACTACACTCATTAGGCAAAGTATTTAACCAAGTGCCCCTTCCCTTGTTTGCGTGACTAGGCTCTATCACTTTTGCTTTATATCATATTGAAGTGGGTTTAATTCTCTGGGATATTCTATCGGTAGATTGAGACAGTATGGATGTCATATAGAATTAGACTCTTTTATTTTAAAGAAAGAAATAAAAAATAATCAAAACAATTATTTAATAAACTCTAAATAAGTAGAAAATATATTTTTTATGATATTTCATCGGTATATTGATATCATATGAGATTGGCTCTTTCTTTAAGAAATAAATAAAAAATAATTAAGATAAAATTATTTATTAAATTCTAAATCAGTGATAATATATTCTTTGTGATACACCACTGGTATATTGATACCGTATCGTCTAGTATTGAACTTAATCCTCTATAATACTTCATGTGTATATTGATACTCTGACGTATTATATAGGATAGAACTATTTTTTTAAGAAATAAATAGAACACAATTAAGAAAATGATATTAAAGTCACAATCTTATTTATTAAACTCTAAATAAAATATATTTTTTTGTGATAGTTCATCGATATATTGATACTATATGGGTATTATATAGGACTGAACTTAATTATCTGTTATATTTCGTCAATATATTAATACCGTATCCCGTCAATATCATATGACGGATATTAATTGCAATTATTCAGGAGGCATAAATATAACTATATCAGAGGATATAAGAATATAACTAATTTATTTCAAAGGAGCATAGATTTAATTTTCTCGACTAATTAAATCTAAAAAAAATGATGCTTGGCTTTCCGAATTTCCATCATTCTGCCATAGATTAAAGTAAGATTTTTTTTATGATTGACTACCTAATTTTGGACTCTTTTATATATATATATATATATATTTTATTTTTTTTCCCCAACGTGTCTAAATCGAAACTTGTCCACAACTAATGGACACCAATTTATTATTTCCTGCTAAAAGAGTAACAAGGCTCCAAATAAACCCCTGATTTCAGAAAC
>JAPFFP010000094.1:18063030-18084822 GCA_026153255.1 Solanum medicagineum | reverse complement strand
AATTTAATTTATGACTAAATAATTAAAAAATCTTTTTTATTTTTTTAAATTTCGTGCTAAGTCAAATTAGATCATTATTTTTATAAGCGAAAGGAGTATATCAAGTGAAAGAATGTTACGTAAAATGAAATGGAGGAATTATAATTCAAATAACAATAAATATTAATTGGGAAAAAAACGAAAAAATTAAATTAGTATTGTGGACCCACCATTAAAAACTTGTGGCTGAAAAAATTAGTGGGAGGGTGACCTGGCACCTTGTTTAAATTAAACGATATCTAAATCACTTTCAATAGAACGCCAACAGGGTTTGGTTCTAAAACCGTATCTCTCAAAGAAAAAGAAAAAAATACTCACTTTTGAAACGTCGTCAACTCGCCGCCGGCGACTTTGTCGGACACTAAACGAGAATCTCTAGAAGGGTAGAGTCTTCCTACTGTTACCCTTTTCAGTTTGTTGAACTCCCTTTTCGTTTTAGTCTGGAAAATGACCTGTGATTCAGAGATCAAGCTGTTTGGGAAGATACTTCCGGTGGTCGTCTCCGGCGACGGTAGGGATTCGACTGGTAGTGGTGGTGTTAGATATGAGGGGAATAGTAATGGGTCTGATCAGGATCGATGTTTGGTGGGAAGTACAGCGAGTAGTTCAGAGAAAGATGAAGCTGAAAAGGTACTTCGTTGTTAATTTCTGTGGAATTAAATTGAGACCCAAATGAGTTAATCGTTTAGTTTTAATGGGTTTAGTTATTTGCTTCTAATTACTTAGATTCAACAGAAGGACTGGATGAGTTTTCCTGTTATCTATGGTGATTTTGCTTCTTCTTCTTGCTTAAATTGTTAATGAATTTTTAATGTGTGTTGTCTTAGAACTAGTTATTAAGAAAGCAATGGATGAAACATACTCACCAACCATATGAAGTTCTAGATCTGGCACTGTTTATTTTTCTTTTTTTTTTTTTTAGGGATTATTGATTAACTTGAGAATTTAAAGCACCAATTTTGATATTTCAGCATCATAATTTATGCGTTTATTCGATGGTGTTTCCCTCTTAAATTTGTAGCCAAATCACTTGAGAAAGAATGTGTTTTGGTGTACTTTGACTTGTTTATAATAGTCGAAGAGGGATACTCTATATGGAAAAGTTTTGAATTTGTTTGTGATTGATTCTTATCATTGTGTAGATTGGATTTAGCTCATTAAGTTTGCTGTAGACATTTAATTGCAATTTCATAAGCAGCTTATGCAGTTCTGTGTTTTGATTTTAGGATGTAGCAGGAGAGCTCAGTGAAACTAAATTTGAGGAGGGAGATCGAAATCAGATGATGGAAGAATCAGAAAATACTAAGACTTCATCAGAATCAGAGAACAGTCTTAGATCTCCAACTGATGAAGACCCTCAAGCAGTAAAATCATCCGAGACTGAAAATGGACCAATGAATGCGACAAATTCTGAGCAGAACAATCTGAAGAAGCCAGTAAAATCTCCAACTGATGAAAATCCTCAAGCACTAAAGTCATCTGAGACTGAAAACGGACCAACTAACGTGACAGATTCTGAGCAGAACAATCTGAAGAAACCAGACAAAATTCTCCCATGCCCTCGTTGCAATAGTTCGGATACAAAATTCTGTTACTATAATAACAACAATGTCAACCAGCCTCGTCATTTCTGCAGGAGCTGCCAGAGGTATTGGACTGCTGGTGGTACCATGAGAAATCTCCCTGTGGGAGCTGGTCGTCGCAAGAACAAGAATCTTGCAGCTCATTATCGTCATATAAGTATCTCCGAAAAATTACTTGCAGCAGGAATTGAATCTCCAAATGGATTAATTCATCCAATATTCAAACCAAATGGCACTATTCTATCTTTTGGTCCAGATTTGCCCTTGTGTGAATCTATGGCTTCTGCATTAAATCAAGCAGAGAAAAGGGTAGCAAATGGTTCTCACAAAGCAGAAGTCAAGAATTCTTCTATTAAAGGTGGAGATACTGGGGTTGAGTGCCATAGGAAGTCTAACATCCTGACTCCAAATATAATGGTGGAAGAAGGTAAAAGCGAGCCTCACAAGGCAGCTATGCATAATGTAAATGGCAGCCCATCTCCTGTTCCTTGCTTCCATGGAGTACCTTGGGCTTTTCCTTGGAATGCTGCTGTTCCTATGTCGGCTATTTGCCCTATTCCCTTCCCTCTTCCATTCTTCCCTACACCTTATTGGAATTGCAGTGTGCCTCCTTGGAGTAATCCTTGGCTGAGTCCACCTCTGCAAGCAGCAAACGAAAAAACATCAGGTTCTGATCCTACACCTTTAGGAAAGCATTCAAGAGAAGGGGATTTGCTTAAGCCAAGCAATCCCGGAGGCAAAGAACAATCAGAACAAAAGTTTTCGGAGAGTTCTGTTCTGGTCCCTAAAACATTGAGGATTGATGATCCTGATGAAGCTGCTAAGAGTTCTATATGGTCAACACTTGGAATTAAATATGATTCTGCTAACAGGGGAGAGTTTTTCAAGGCCTTGCAACCAAAAAGTGATGACAAGCACAACAAAGCCAATACATCTGCAATGTTGCATGCAAACCCTGCAGCTTTATCTAGATCTATCACCTTCCAACAAAGTGCCTAAAGATGATCCTATGAATATCCGAAAGATGCTATATTGTCATCTCCTGGAATTAAGTACGACTCCGTTATCTGATAAGGGCTTTTCGGGGCCTAGCAACCAAAAAGTGACAAAGCTAAGATAATGCTTTAGAGAAAATATCTCCCATTGAGCTCCAGCAATGCCCTGCCTGATGGACACTTACAGCGCGCAGATCACTTACAGAGCTGTGAGGCTGATATCTCTCAAGTGATCCAATGAAACTTGGGAATGACATGGAGAAGCTGTTGTAGAAACTTATGTTTATAGTTTTCCTGGTAACAATAAGAACTATAGTTGGCTTGGTTCCTACTTTTGTGTGTTTTCTAATGTAAATACCTTTTTACAGCTAACACTACAAATAGGAAGACAAAAGATGTTTAGATCCAACAGTTGTAACATATTTAAATTAATGTCAATGTTAATTTTGGTGAGCTACTCCCTATTAGTACCTCTTTTCTTGGTGGTTTGAAGTCTTTGTGATCTTAAGAGAGATTGTGCCTCTTCTTTTGGCAAATGTGTTCATTATCAAGACCTTCTGGACGAACCTTCCCGAGACTCTAGTGCACCAGGCTTGCCTAGTCTCCAAAGAATCTGCAAAAAGGTAGCCAAGTACTATTCTTTTGCAAATCCAAACAACTTAATAAAGTAGCAAGTAGAAAGATAATATCTTTGCTGCTGCTTTTTTTCCCTTTTCCAAGCCCCAAAAGCCAGTGGAAAGTGGCCACCAAAAATAGTTCACTTCAAATTCTTTTATTTATTTATTTATATTATATATACAATGAAATGTTAAACAAAACCAAAACTGATAGATACCTCTACTTGACCCTGCAGTTTCAAGAATTGTTTTGCCTGTTAATTAGACAAGATTGATAGATATCAGCCAATTCACTACACTTCAATTACAAATTAGCAAATATCAATGACATAGATTCATGTGATGTGAATATATCAATTCGGCCGAGTGCCATCAAAGTTGCGGTGGAATAGATCTTCAGATTGTGTCATGTGAATGATAGATATTTAACCGTAATGAAAAAAGTATCTAAATTAGTCGGGACTTCAAAATAAACATTAAATTAATCATTCAAAATCAGATAATGTGTGGTTTAACGCGAATACGAAACAATGTAGATATTTTTAGTGGGGCCAGGGAAGTCTAAGCCACATCTTTTGATTAAAATTAGTTTACCCATAATGACATTTAAAGGCATTAGGCACTTTCAACTAACTTTTGCTTTCCCTTTTAGAGGCACGTTCTTTTGTTTTTCTGTTCATTAGATAACTCATAATACAAAGATTTTTCATGGTAGGGTTCATCAATTTCAAGCCATTCCTTTTTATTTTCCATAAAAGATATGAATTTTACAGCTCAATTAATTTTGGATAAATTTCCCTAAATAAATCGTAGTATATAAGAGGCCACTACTCTGGGATGATATGTCTATTTAAGTTGTGTGATTCCAAATCAAAGGTGAATTTACTCTAAAAAATTAATAATTTATTTTATTTTGCTTTTTAATTTATTCTATATTTAAAAAAGTGTTATAAAATTATAATAATTAATAATTTAAAATAAATTATTATAGTTTGTGTATTTGAAAATTACGTAAAGGTACAAGGTATTGTAAATTATAATCATTAACAATTTAAAATATTTTGATATCTAATTAGAGGCTATAAGTTCACAAGACTTAAACAATTCATTATTATTTAAAAATTACGTGAAAACTACAATAAATCACAATAATTAATTATTTGAACTATTCTATTATATAGTTGAAAAATTGTATAAAAAGTAATATAAATAATAATAATAAATAACTTAAAATATCTTTTAAAAACATATAATGAATTTGGTTGATTCCCATAATTCTATCGATGCAACCTAGATTGAAATTTGAAACATATGGAATGACATAGACTATATGAAAATTATGTAAAAGATACTATTAATCACAAATCACAATAAATAACAATTAAAAATATTTAAATATTATACAAGAAATTTGGTTGACTCTGTTGATGCCATCTATGCTACATAAATTGTAACATAGGGAGTAAATACATTATCTCAAAATAGCATAAAAGTACTATAAATTACAAATTATCTATTTGAGATATTTTTTTAAAAATATATATATAAAAAAAAAATTCAATTAATTTTCTAAATTTTACTTATGACATATAAATTAGGATAAATAATATATATAACCATATAAACACAGATTCCAATAGGCTGTATAAGGTGTTCGATAATTTTAGCTGAACTTGATTTGATGTTGCTGGGTGACGGTTGACAAAATAATATTTATTCTAATAATACCATGCTTAAAAATTTAAATAAAAGATTACCGGGATATAAATGTATAATTAGTCATGCGTCTAAATATAAAATGCTATTTGTTCAATTTTAATAAAGTTTCAAATGGATCATATATTCATTCGTGTGTCATTTACTTTTATAGTAAATAATTTAGTATATAAAATTTTAGCTTATAAAAAAAAATCACTAATTCTATGTGAATTTGGAATCAAAATGGTTACTTTCTTTTTATAATTAAATTGCACAAAGAAAGGGATGGTTCTTGTTTTATTTGATCAAATCTTAGCTTTGAGTGACTTGTCCTTAAATTTTAACTACCAACAGATGACTCTGTCTCACAAATGATTTTATTTTATTTTTTAAATAAATATGACGTTACATTTAGATGTTTAGGGAAAAAGGGACAAATGTAAATTTAAGAAATCGCCAAAATAATAACAATAAAATTGAGGGTGGATTAGTTAGAAAAAAAATTATTGGATAGATGGTCATGTGCCGTTGGTTAAAAAATAAAGACAATTTATTCACAGTTAGAAAAAAGAAATAGCTTTTTTGGCTATGATACAAATTAAAAGATGAAAATAGGAAAGTCATTTAATATGTATGATTGTAGCATAAATTTGAATATAATTTATCTTGAGATATTATGAGAACGATATACTTCTTGTACTATTATGTATGTATTGAATGGATGATGTAGAGATAAATATTTTAAGCTAATTGTGTAGATTAAATTTTTGTTTCGTATTCGTGTTAAACCACACATTATCTGATTTTGAATGATTAATTTAATGTTTATTTTGAAGTCCCGACTAATTTAGATATTTTTTTTTCATTACGGTTAAATATCTATCATTCACATGACACAATCTGAAGATCTATTCCACCGCAACTTTGATGGCACTCGGCCGAATTGATATATTCACATCACATGAATCTATGTCATTGATATTTGCTAATTTGTAATTGAAGTGTAGTGAATTGACTGATAATGAAATAACTATATTTCTTATCCATGCATATAATTTGAATAAACAAAAACATATATATTGGGAAAGTGACTGTTTAGAATTTCGTAAAACTGCAAGAATAGAAGATTTAAGTGTATATACATTACATGAAGTTGAATAACTTGTATTAGATAATACATAATTCTAGCGATTTAAGGCAATAGATAACACGGCGGCTAGTACAAACCAACCCAAAAAGAAATATCCCACTACTATTGTTGGTTCCACATCCTCTGCTTCCTGCAATAGTGTACAGGGTTCTCAAAGTTTTTGATCAAGTCTTCGTACAAATATATAATTAATTTGAGCATACAATCATTTAAGGTGTTTCTCAGGAAAAATGAGAGGCTTGTTAGTGTCGAGGGTATAAGTGCGCCAAAAAGATTAATGAAGCACAGTTTTGGATCCTGACAGGGGCATTTTAGGCCTAATAGGTGGATGAAAGGTATTTTTAACCATTTTCAATAGTTCAAGGGCAATTTTAGATCCTTTCCGTACATAATGTCGTCTTAGTTCTGACTCAAATTAATTTTTTTAAGTTAAAATCAAATCAATCCAAGTATAGTTAATCTTTTTATCAAAAAAAAAAAAAGCCCCAAACTATTTTTTTTATAGGTTTCATACCTAAGCTTAATAGACATATAAAAAAAGTGATAATTAACTGCGGGTTGAATTATTATATCAATACTTGAGTAATAATTAATTAAATGAAGGAAAATTTAATTAATACCTGAGGAGGAGGAGTTGCCGTAGAGGGTGGAGTTACATCAACCTCAAATGGCCATTTATAATCTTCGGGTGCCTCACTCCTTACCAAACTCCAATCATACAGCCTTCGCTCCTCTGGGGTTGACAAAATTGAATATGATTCCTATCTCAAAAATCAAAAATCATCTCTGGGAATTCCATAAGTGGGGTTCGGGAACAGCAAAAATCGCACAAGATGCTAGTCCATAAGAATGAAATTAATACCTTTAGGAGGTCAAGCTTCTTGTTAAGCTCTTCTTCAACCAGTCCCTCATTCATAATTTCTTCAACCTTCTTCTTGTACGCTATTGGAACCTATATACATATATCGTACCAATACAAGTCAAAACAAATATCAAATGAACCATATCATTAAGTGAAGAGAGAAAAACAAAATTAAATGGACCTCAGCATATGAACATTTTCTTGGAAGTCCTAGTCTTCCATAGTGATCTATATCTGTTATTGCTGCACTCTAAAAATGAAATGTATTAGTCAAATAACAAAATCAAAACTTTTGTAATGCTATATCACCCATGGATTCAGAATTAACTAAGAAAAATATAACATTTGAAAGTTGGAGATTGAAGCACCTATGCCAAGAAGAGCTTTTTCAACATTAAGAGCAGAGATAATAGAAGGGGGTCCTGGTGGAAGTTCAACAGGTGAGGTTTCATCTGCGCCTACCGCTGTTTCGCTGTTCGAGTTTCCAACTATAAAATTCAATTTTCTGCTATGCTTAATAAAACAAGGAATGTAATTCTGAGTTGTAATTGTTGGGATTTTTTGGATGTAAATGTTGGGACTTGCAGCCATCCTATCTCTTTTTTTTAATTATTCTTCCATCTTTGCTTTACATTTGTTACCAATTTAGATAAAAGGATCAGCAATCCACCTCCATTCATTTTCTGGCCTCTCAATTAAATAGTCTAAGATAATATTTTTTTTCGAGATGGATCAAAAAAGAAAGGGGACAGACGAAGTAACGTATTTATATATGTAAGCGTGTTTGGAACAATGAAGTTGTGGTGGTATAGTGGTTTGAGTTTTTGCTTGTTGAGTGAGTGATTTTGGGTTCAATCCTCGGCAATGACACTTATTATGTGTTTTTTTTTGAAAATAAAATAAAATTGGGATATTAAGTTATGAGTCAAATATAGGAAATAGGGAAAAAAATATCATAATATACTTCTTCTGTTCCAAATCAATTATCAAGATTTCTTTTTTAAAAATTCATTTTTGAAACTGAATCAAATTATGTCATTCAAATTCAATATAAAGAATTACACGATAAACGCTATTCTCTTCTTTTCAATTTTATTTGTCTTGTTTTAACATATATTCTTAGTACCTCTGTAACTCTAATCAACTATCATTTTTAAGTGCTTGTTTATACGTACCTTTTATATACACATTTTTGGTACTTCTTTTTTCATTTTTGGTTTCCAATGTACTCTCTATCAATAAATTTTTCATATCTATGACTCGGACTTGAGACCAATGGTGGATTCAAGATTTTCTTAAAGGGGGTTCAAAATTTTAAGAAGTAAACATGTGAACTAACCGAAGAGAGTTTAACATTTATAATATATAAATATAAAATTATTTTTACCATATAAAAATAATATAATTTTTTATTAAAGAAGGTTCGGATGAACCCCTAATCCCTATGTGGCTGCCCGAGACCTCTAATCAAGGGAAAAATAACTTTGTCCACTCACACATCCTTTGGTGATATATTTATATTTAATCATGGTATATTCTCACTTAAAGTTATCATTCTTATTAAGATTAAATTATTTGATGGTATATATATTTCTTTTATTTAAACCTGAGTTTTTTCTAAGAATATTCGTATAGTATAGTAGTATTTGATATAGATAATTGCGGCGTGGGTGCTTGGGTAAGTATTTACTTCGAAGTAACTTCAATGTTTTCTGTGAAGTTTCCTTCCCTTAAAGTAAGAATACAGCTTTCTTCACAAATCGGTAAATGCGGTTCTTCGTTTGTTTTTGTCAAATAGTTAATCCGTTCAAAATTAAAGAAGAATGTTTTGGCCGTCCAAGTAACGGAAGCTATAAAAAACAATTTTTTACGCGGATAAATGAATTGTTCTCTCTTTTGAAGTCTCGTCTTTGCCCTACTTAGGCGTAGTACTAGTGATGTAAATTCCCATGAAGACTAATAATGCAACTCCCACAAACAACAACAATGTAAACAAGAAAACTCAATTTCTTTTCTCTGTCTGGAAACTTATTAACATTTTCAACATTCTTTCCTCCACAGTTTCCACCAATATTGGACTCATTCAACATGTCTCTATATATACAAATGAAATTACTACATTCATCTCATCAAAGACTTGTTAAGGAAAAAAGAATACATGGAGAAGTTTTTTTCATGCTCATCACTCAATCATTTTAATTCAACCATCTTATGTTGTGTGATTATCACATTTCAGGAATTCTCTTCTTGTTTTTCTCCGTTATTTCGAGCTATTGTTTTGGTTTTTAGTACTCCATTTAAGAAGCTTGATAATACTAACGCGAATGTCGATAGTAAGGGGCTATTAGAGGAAGATGCTGAGTTAGTATTGGACACACTAATGAATTTTTGCAACCATACAAACACTAATGAGGTTGAATTGGTTGAGGTTTTCGATTCATTTGATGAAACAGAGCCTAGTTTAGAGGAAGTTCAAGAAGCATTTGATGTGTTTGATGAAAATGGAGATGGCTACATTGATGCAAATGAATTAGAGAAAGTTGTTTCGAAGATGGGGTTCTTGGAATTATCGGTGTTGGATTGCCAGAGAATGATTGCTCCATTTGATGAAAACAAGGATGGAAAAATTGAATTTGGTGAATTTGTGAAGCTCATGGAGTATAGCTTTCAATAGCTCTTTCGAATTTTGTATAGTACTATAAATGAATTTAAAATGCCTCCTTAAAAGGACTAGAATTAATTGATACTTAAAAGGACTATTTTGAATTATTATTTTCTTGCGATTTATGTATCATTTTGTACGAAACAAGGTGAATTAAGAATGTAAGGGGAGAATGGAGGCAATTTCTTCATTGTTTTATTTACCATATTACCTTCACTAATTAAAAAATATAGGAATTTATATTTTAAAAAAAGATAGATATAAGCTTTAAATTTTTAATTCAATTAGAGATGTATCATACATTATCACTTTATATGATACTTTGAGTGTGGATTCACATATCTATTTAAATACCTTTTAAAAAATATAACATTACTATATATGATCTAGAAAGGGAACATGAGTTCACATGGACCCATCGAAACCCCCTAGATATGCCCCTATTACCCGTTATTTTACAAATAAATTTTAATTTTTACTTGTCACTAAATAGATCAAGAAAAATAATCATTTTCAAAACTTAATGTGTATTAAACATCAACTAATATGAGTTGGATGATAAAATATAATGTTAAATCATTGTTATGTCAAGTTCATATGCGATCAATGAAACTGAATAAGAGTACTCGAGAGGTAAATTTGGATATTTTCTCTTATTAATAAGAGAGAGTTTGAAGTTGAAGTAGGCACGTCTTCGTCGATGTGTATGTTTCAGTAAGGGTATTTTTCAAAAACCAAAAAAATTATTTCTTTTGTTCTGCTTGAATTTAGTTAGTCTACTATTTTTCAAAATTATGTAACCCGCTTTAGCTATGATCTTAAATTTTAAATTTCATATCTTTAGTTATTGGCTTATTATTTTAAATGTCGGTAGCATTTATGTATATTTTGTAACTACTTTGAGTAAAATAATTAGCAATTCGATGACAAAAAAAGTACTTTAATTATGAACACCACAATGAAGCTCTTCACATTAGATTTGTGCGAAAAAATGAAATGATTTGCTACTACATAAGTATATATTATGATTTATTTTTGCAAAATTCAAAACCATTTAATCAATATCACTTACAATTTATCAATGCTAATAATACTTATCAGGTACTAATGACATAATTTAATATCATTTACTAATTAAGAATACTATACTTTTATGATAAATATTGGACCCATGTCGAGTATGAAATTCTCATAATTAATACTCTCTCCGTCCCACCTATTTTATGTGATACATTTTTTAAGTTCATTAAAAAAAGAATGTCACCTTATTTTAATTGAAAATGATTTACTTTTTACCATTAATGAAATGATTTTCAATCGCGCAAATATCTAAGAATTATTTTAGATTACAAAAACACAAATTTTAAAAGTATTTTTTTATATCCTGTCAAATCAAATAGTGCGACATAAAATGACACGACGAAGTAGTATTTTTATTTATTTTTTCTTTAATATATAAAGCAAGAAAAGTAGAAGGCAAAGGGCGTATTAGTAAAATCATTCTCCCCTCTTGTGACGTAAAACCCTAGTTTCGAACCCTCCGGATTCCGGAGTGTGTGGTCACAGCTATAAAGCCCCAGGATGGCAGCATTCGCATAGTAAGAACCCTAGCCACCAGCATTGTAATATTTCAACTCGTCTTTTCGGGTATCAAGTTCTGATTTTTTGAATCCTTCACATTCAGTTTTTATCTTAATTCATATTTTGTTATGATTCTTTTTTCAATTGACAGAAGAAATTAACATTTCACAGGTTGGATTTTGTGTTGTTATGCTCCTCAGATTGTTTCTTGGCTTCATCTATCAGCTAAAATCTGCACGCCTCTGCCTATGATGGCATTAAATATACTTTGAGTATTTCGCTATGAAAACACTTCTAATCTGAGGCTTGAGGCTTTGTCAATTCCTTATTTTTTCGTATATTTTTGCAGTCCTTATTTTAGCTTCGTGCTTTATTTCATGGAATAATCTTATGGGCTAATCGTATTGACTATTAATTGTATTTATAAACTTTTGCCAAATGATAAGATTTCAAAATGTTGCTCCTTTTGTTGAATCTATTTTTTGAAATCCATCATGATTTATATTATTTATTCGTTGTGTCAATTGTCAAGCTTATAATGTTGTAAACCCTTAGCTTGATTCTATCTCATTTGCAAATTCAATGCCATATAACAGTAATGTTGCATTCTTCGTTGATGGTCATAAAGAATTTGACCTGAGGCATGCACTTGTTTTTTTAAAATATGATCTCGTGATAATCTCAAACCATTTTCATTTTTTAAAATCTTTTTTGGGGTTAAAAGTCTTCATTTCACTTGGTCCTTGCAATGATGATAGAACAGACAGGGACATCAGCACCCTCTGGGGATGATGATTTGTCGATGGGAATCTCTCTGATGCTCGAGACATGTGTAATTTTGAACTGTCTACACTAGCATTGCCTAAGTTTCATTTTTGTATTTCTAGTCCTGTTATTTAACCCGTAACTAGTGATTTTAGTTACTTGAACAACCTCTCTTGTAACTCTGTTCTTTTAGTTGTTGTAGTTTTGGTTTAGAAAGAGCTTCCCAGCCATATACTTGTGAGCTTTGCCTGCCCATCGCGTCGCATTGCTCTTTAAAACTTCGGCACATTGCTAGTTGTATTTGTTACGGACAAAGTGATTGTCACTATCAATCATCTCAGCAAGTTAACCACTGGAAATTTTTTGACTTCTCTTTTATGCTGTTTCTTTGGCTATGTTCTTTTTAAATTGTGGTTCATATCAGAATACTGAGTAAAGAAAAATGATTGTGTATGAGTGCTACTTCTCTAAGGCCACCATTTGATACACATACTGTTTTGTTCTGTTTTTCTATGATTTTGGAGGTGTTGCATCGTCCTTCATTTTGAGTTGATCATGCAAGTGCTTTTCTTTACCTTGCCTAAAAGTGCCAGTGATGTTTCTGCACGTATTATCTTGATATGTAAAGATGACGATGCTACGTAATTGTCACTACCTCTGAGGCACACTTTGTTTTTTGACATTTCAGTTTAATCTTTTACTCTGATGGGATCTTTTTTGGCTACTCCGATATCATCTTTTTGCCGCTATTTCTCATTTTTGGTATAAGCCTGATGATTGTCAATTAAGAACGGAGATTCGAATGTTGCTATCTGTTGAAGCCTTCTTTAAAGTTGGGCTCCAGTGGCATCGCATGTGATAAACTTTCTTAAATATGATGAAGGCCTTTTCTTTAACCAAAAATAATCAGATACAGAGGTTTTATTATCTTTTTGTCTCCGAACTTGGTGAATTTTTTTCTTGCAGATGAATCTGTTATCCGTAAGAATGGACTGCTGGACCACAATCGATGAACTGTCAACTACGATGGAGATAATCTCTTCATCATTATTCTTGATACACTCGTTTGAAGAAAACCAAGAAGATAGAGCAGGAACTTCCATTGTTACCTGAGTGATGGATTACTCTATTAATTGTGTGACAATTTATGGTTTACTGTTACATGCGTTTTCCAAGTTGGGAGATTTTGATTAAGCCATAATGTAAATATCTTTTACAATTAGTTTGAGATTGAGTTATATTTGATCCTTTGTTTAGTTTGTTATAAAAAATCTTCACGTCTTTCATTATTGCTATTGAATATCATCCACAATATATTATGTGTAATTTTACAAGTCGGTTAGGAAAGGGTATGATGGATGGAGATCTTGTCTCAAACCAAATACCATGCTCAAACCAAATTGGTTTAAAGAAGTACTATTGGAGTTGTTTGTAACTGGATAACAAATCAAGAAAGTCCTGTGTCCAATAGTCTCAATTCTTTCTACTTCGTGCCTCCTTTAAATTTCCTTACCCGCACAAGTGCAAGTTCGAAATACCACATGGTTTTCATTTCTTCATAGTTTTACTTTGAGAAATATGGCATTGGGATTTGTTTCAACTAAATTCTTGAGCATTTTTAAAAATTACTGAGGTGTTCGAGTCAGTTTGTCCACACGTCAACTCATTCCATAGGTATTTACTACCTCTTGCCAATATAGTTATCATATCAACCATGACTTGGACAGATGAAAAAAAAACACACACACTAAATACAAGAAGTTGTAAGGGTCCTCTACCACCATCCGTGACCACTGCCAACACAAATTTCTATTTGTGCGCAAGACCTAGATAACAACTCTTGCGGACTTTATCTCAAAGCTCAAATAAAATAAAAATGAAGGAAAAAAAAAAAGAAAGAATGAAATCAACATGAAAAGCACCTGTTTATGATCTCATGCACCCTATGGTTTGCCTAGAAATGTCAAATTATTAAGTTGCAAATTGCCATTTGAAGAGCAATGATGATCAGACCCTTTGGCTGTGGAGTTGAAAAAACAGGGGCCGGAAACAGAGAAACCAGTATTCAAAGAACTTGCCACTACAATAATGGAATCCGATGAGTGAGGTCTGAAGAAAGGCAAAATATAAGCATAACTTACCACTACCTCATAAAGATAGAGAGATTATTTTCGGGTTACAATTCAAAAAACTCGCCACTGACACTAAAAGAAGTCCTACGAGTTGGCAAGCTTATACAATTAAAGAACTTAACTTTGGGATAGAACAAAGTTAGTAACAATTAAAGGCTTTAACTTTGGGATAAAGTATCAACTTTTTTTTTTCCCAAAAGAAGGAAGCCCAATAAAAATGGTGCTTCTCTGAGGAATAATCAAATTAGTGTAATACTGTCACTTTTTCCCACCATTAATGTAAATTTTATCTTTGACTATACAAATAATTTCATATTTTAAAATTTAAAGTATGTTTTTTACATCGTCAGATCACACCATCTCTCTAAAATGTGAAATTTATGAAAATAAAATAAGTTATCTACTAGAGGTGAAAATGATTTGATGATGTAAACATTCTCACACTAATGAACTATATTAAAATTAGTAACTTCACTCGAGTGACCACTAATGTAAAGATTTAAGTGGCTATGAACTTTATCCATTACATTTTATCCTATGTTATATGATAATAAAAAGGTTCTATGAGTTTATAAGGTGATTGAGTTGGTGCAACAGATGATATCCCATAAACATGCCTTCTCAATTGAGCTCATCATATCATACTTTCCAGTTTATATATGTCCTATATAATTTGTGAACTATTATATAAAAAGGAATTTAACCTATGTATACTCAAAAAAATACATCCGACCTTTTTTTTTTTTTTTAAAGGCTCTTATAATGATCTGTTTCTGGATATGTAGCTAGTTATAGGAGGTGCTTGCGTCTAATTGAGTTGGCATTTTTTAACTTTTTTTTTTCTATTTGTCATGTTTTAGATGATTGAAATAAATGATGAGATGCAATAAATCAAAAAAATGGAAATATGTGCTGCATTATTGGTACTTCCAGTTGGGCATAATTTGGATAATAATTCCACCAACTCTTTACCATTTCCATCGAAGCAAAGCTCTTCATGCCGCCATGCATGTTTGTTATTTTCATTCAACTAAAATTATTATATAAATTAAACGTACCATATCCTTTAACTCATTAGAAAGTGACAAAGTAACCCACTGGTCCACTACTAGCATCTTTAATTTATGATACGGGAAAAGCTTGGTGTAGCATAAAAGATCCATTTACCGTGTATTTGGTTTTGTAACCTTTTACAAATTTATGCCTTTTATACAAGATAGCTTATCCTTTTTACACATACAGAAACTCTATTTTTGTAACTAACAACATGTTTTTCCTTGGTAACATATGGGTTGGCCCATTAGCTCAGTTGGTTAGAGCGTCGTGCTAATAACGCGTCGCAGGTTCGAGACCTGCATGGGCCAACTTTTCACATTTTTAGCAGCCAAATATCGCTTCTCAAATATCTTGTTTTTCATGCGTGAGCCTCTGTCATAGTCCTACTTTGCCTTTTGGACGAAAAAGAGTGAAAACATTTTCAAATACAATAATATGTCAGTGTAGATACGGAAATTCTATCCTTATTGACAATAGACTATGCTGGAAAATATTGACAAATAGTTTAGCGGTTCGTTTTATTTTATGTGACATATAGCCATTAGGATCATATGCTTAAAAAGTTTTGTAGCCAAAAAATTATATATGTGGCAGGTTTAAATCTTTTTTTAAAAAAATTTAATCATTGGATTAAATATCTATTGTTATACTTAAATATGTCTAGGTGGGGCACGTGTAAGCTCAGGATAAAATCACTGCATACTGTTATTCGTTAAATTAAAGAGAAGAGTGGGCCGCCTAGATTGACGAGCCGCCTACTCAACATGCAAAAAATCTTTAAAATTTGAAATAAATTTACTTTTAACATTCAAATTATGACCTTTTCTGATTAAGTATTCGTACACATAATAAAATATTTTTATTAGACACTTTAATTAAATTTTTGTAAAATTTTCACTTATTCTCAGGTGCTCATTGTATATCAAGAGGAGGTGAAATTAGGTGACTGTGTGATAAACACTTGGAAATGATGCAAAAATCTTTAATTTTAAAATTTGATGCGAATTATATGATGAGATGCTGAATTTAGTCCGAGTATTTAAATGGAATTCATTGCAAGAGTGAGGGGCCTTAGAAGTTTGGACTTTACAATATTGAAGACATGGACAACTACATCAAAAATAGCATTAGGTTTGGCTTTAATGCATCTTGAATAGAATTATACAAAATGTGGAGCAGCCAGTGAGAGCATCAACATGCCCTTCGATTTAGATGTTATTGTCTTGTCTTCCTACGCTGCAACTTTATTTGTTTTTTTAATGAATATGTCTAATCTAGTTCATCCTACCAACGTTAGCTTACCTGCCCATTCCAACTATTGCCATCATACATCCTTTTATCTATCTATATTTTCTAGACACAACACAATGATTAAGTGGGAGGTTTTTTTTAGGCCATAACAAACACTTGGTGGAACATGTAACACGTTTTTATTGTTAAGAATATATATATATATATGCATTGACAAAGACGGATGCAAAATTATACCATAAAATCTATAGTAATATATAAAAAGGAAAAATTATATAGTATAGTTAATTAACTAATATAGCTATATTTGAATTGATTATGGCCCGCGGCAAATATTTTACTGTAATTATAGTCAAATATTTTATTGTAATTATAGTTTGAATTTTGTATAATTCACACGATTTATACAAACACTGAGCGCGATTCAAATTGTATAGTGAAATATAAAAGCACTGTGAATTGTACAGCGAAATATATAAACTCTGTACAAAAAGTGCAATTTGTATAGCAAATCATACAAATGTATACACATGCTGAGAATTATATAAATGCTGCTACAACTATATAATTACCTAAACTATAGCTATGAAGCACAATTAGAATTTATGTATTTGCCATTTATGAATTTTACTCTTCTTTATATTGACATTACACATAACTTGAACCAACTCGAATCTAAAAGCATGGAATAAATTAGTAAGTATACAAATAAGTAAAACACATGACTAGCTATGTAGAGTATATATATAAAAATATTTGTACTAGTAGTCTATTTCAACTTTACACTGTTCTATTGTCGACTAAATTAATTGTAGCAATTTTAAAGAATTTAAGCGTAAGATTCATTAACAAAAACAATGTACTTAATTTTTTTACCATTAAAATTCTGCACCTATTAGCTCAATGAAATCAAGAATCTTAATAACTAATTTGTTTTCATCTTATTCGATTCCTAATCCATTACCTCATTTCTCTGCCTCAACAATTTTCTTCTAATGCTTACGTGCCAATAAATCGAAGGACACGTGTACGTTTAAATGGCATATAGTCAAAATAATTCACCAAGCTTTGGAGCATGAGAATTTGTGAAGCTGGCACTTTTGCATCCATAGACTATAAGAGAGTTATAATCGCAGTTATGTATTATAAGTAAGCCACGTACCTAATAAAACATATAATATGATCTCTTAATCATATAAAATTGATGTGCAATACATATAGTGCGGACCTCAACTTCATAACAAAACAAAACACACTAGCTTCTCAATCACCATCTTATCGTAATAGTCAGCTAATGCATGAAAATATAGACGATCATTGTGTATCATTTGAGAAAGTACTTTTTAAAGATATATAGAAAAAGGGAAGGAACAAAAGATGGTTAGAATTGACTAAACTATTAGCTTTTTGTGATTACTAATCTTTTACTTCTAAAAAATCACATTTTATCTATTTTTTGTCCCATATTAATTACCAAGTATTATATTATTGGGTATTTGTCGTGAATTTCTTATCATAACCAGGGTTTTCTTTTTTAAAAAAAGGAAAATAAAATTTTTCCATATTTAGCGAGTTCTTTTCTAGTAGGAAAAAATTTATAATTCTATAAATAGATGCTCATTCTTTGATAGCATTCACAATGTAGCCATAAGCTTGATAGTCATGTGTAGGGAGAGAAATTGTAAGACACAAGTGTATGTGAACCTCTTTGTATTCCGAGTGAATTAGTGAGGTTGTTTCTCTCGATATTGTTTAATAATGAATTGTTCATCTCCTCTTGTGGATGTAGGTTGGTTACATAAACCACATTAAATATTTATGTCTCAGGTAATTTCTCGTTTATCTTCGTACTCATGATCTTTCGAAATTGCTTTGCTAGCATCACATGACACTTACATATATTTTCTTGTTTCCATGTATATAATTTAAAAAATTATAAATACAAAATATTTTTCTTAACTAATTTATCGTAAAACTCTTTTTGATGTAATTTGAATGTATAGTTGCGTGAGGGTTTCCTAATCTTTTATGTTATTGGCTGCTGCGGCACTAAAGTTTTTCTTTTTTATCTTTTCGTCTAGAAGCTTTTTTTTTTAGCTCCTAGGAGCTAGATTGACTATTTGAACAAATTTAAATGGAGTATATATTGAGGTTACATTTTCCTTTTAAAGGTAAGGTTTGAAATTTGTCCCTTCCATAATTGGTTTCTATGTATACATTTAATTTATACACAAAAGAAAAGAGTGTTCTTTTTATAGTCCTATCTTTTTTCTCGGAAATGGTCTTCTAATCAGATTTCTTTCTTACTCTTTTCGTTCATTTTTAGTTGTTCATTATATTTAAAATAAATTTTTATTATTATTTGAGAAGATTTAATTTATTAATAAAAAGATGTGTTTATGATGATAAAAGATACATATAATGAAGATGAGCTAAAAAATATGTGGCGATTGATAATAGTTGATCGCAGTATTAATTGAGATGATGGAATTAGTTACTAGTTGGGACAATTGACACTAATGGTGTTAGTGCTGGAGGAGGTGGTGATGACATCAATGGTTTTGACAACAAATATAATTATAATGATGGAGGTGCTAGATAGGATAGCGATTGATATTAATAGTAGGCAGCAACGTTGATTGTCCGTGATAGTTCTAATAATAAAGGTGATTGATTTGGTTGATGACGATAATCGATCGTTGACAATGATGATAATGACCGATTGTAACAACAAAAAGTGATTATTGATAGTGACTGATGATTATAAATAAAATGATGGTGAATATTATTCGCACAAAAAATTCTCTTAATAATATTAACAAATCTCTCTCTTTTTTTTTTTTACCTCTTACATAAACTTCACAACTCACAAGTGATTATACAGTTGGTGCATGCATAATAGTGAATCATCAATTCTTTTAATTTATGTTTTTTTTCTCTTAATTTTGCTTTTAGAAAATTAACTCAACGGATTTCAATTTCTCATTTTTTTCAAAAGCAAATGGTCATCTTGCTCAAACTTAGGTGGGTAAAGGTACCTTTGTTAAAGTAGATGCATATTTTCTTATATCCATTTTTACTTGTTACTATACTATGTTGAATGTTTAACAGTATTTGTTCAGTTTATATAATTAATGAATAATTTATTATTTTTTCTATCTATTTTATTCTTGTTATTAAATAGTATTCACTTTTCAGTATTTAGATGACTTGTATTTAATAAATTATCGTTGTAAATTTACTAATTCTTAAATCTTATATCAAGTCAATAATGAATAACTATTGTTAAACAGAAAAAACAATTACTAATGGACCATTTTTTGCATACTCCAAGTTAGAGGAAATGTTTACGTCAATTTAGATCGCATATAAACACTAAATTAATCCATACAAAACTTATCAAAACATAGAAAAAAAAACAATTTGAATTGATTTCTTAATTGATATAGTCATAACTAAATTCTTTTTTTAAAATAGAATATATATTAATTTAATTTAAAACAAAAATAAAAAATTGAAAATTGATTTTGAATTGGGCTATAATCCGTTAATTGACGCATTGATCAAGCGATCATTGGACGAGTTACGACACAACTTACATTAACTGAAATGTAACCAAATCTGCCTATTTGATCTTTAATAATGATTAAGTTTACTATTTTGTTCATGAATGATGAAACCATCAAATCTCAGAAAGAAATACTTACAAGTATCTTTTTGGTAAAGGTCCTTAGAAGAACAATTTTAATTTATTTGCAAGTAACAGTGAAAGTGGCCCAAAAGTACTATGGACAAAGTCCCACATGAAATATAGCTACTCATCTTTTAAACAACCCCCACCATAACAAAGTATTTATAAAGACAAAAAGATGACTTCAATTTATTTTTCTTTCTTTTTTTTTTCATGTACATAAAGACAATTAATCAAGTTGAGTCCAAAAGAGTGTCTTTAATTAGCTGAACTTCCTAGACCCATATTGCCATATGATTTCACATAAATGTAAATTATGGCTAATTAGCTTTTAATTTTAACTATTACATATACTTGATGATATAAAGTAGGAATGATAAAATTGTCCAATCCGTTTAAATTTGGCTGCACCACCATCAACAATAACATACCTAATGGAATTCCACAAGTAGGGTCTGAAGAGAATAAAATATATGTAGACCTTAATACTATCTCATAGAGATATAGAGACTGTTACCTCATAGAGGGTCAATTGGGCCGCATTAATGAATAATAATCCATACATTTATTCACTAGTATAAATTGACCGAGGAGAAGACTCATCAAAATAATTTCAGATATATATATATATATAAACAAAGAAACTAAAAAATTGATCAAAATTGGACAAATTGGGCTATGAAACATTATGTAAAAATTACTTGGGCAATTACCTTTTTAAAAATAACTATTGATGTTAGCAATACTTTTTATTTGTTATAATTCAGAGTAATATACAGAGTAGTACTATGATAAATTTACACTTGTATTAAGAATAAATTATGTATACAATATAAATGTAACTATTGTGCTTGTTTGGTAAGAAATTAACACAATATTTAAAGTATGTGATAAATGTATTGTCTATCAATAAAACTTGTATTATATATATATATATTATAAATAGTAATATGTAATATGTATTATAACTTAGAAGCATCCAGCGAAAAAAATTATTACTGCTATAGATGATAAATATTCTCTTCATGTAGTATGTCTATTTAAGTTTTCCAATTATTTTTTAGCTCATTAATTTTGACTTTATCCGTTTCACTTCAAGTAATCTCGCGACCAACCCATATATAACCCACTTTGGCCTAACCATAGATAGTGAAGTTCCTTTTCACTGAACATAAAAAGTTGGGGTTTGAGAATTAAGACTATAAAGCCTTGAGATAGGTCTATAATTCTAAGTACAAATAATATTTCCAATTCAAAGTGTGACAAACTTTAAATAACTTTGTAACTTTTTTGATAATTTTTATAGTTGTTATGGCAAGAGTGGACTTGTCTAAATTGAAAGCTAACAGCATGAAGATTCTGCGCAATGTTGGTCTGCACAAATTAAGTTGTGTTTACAATGGTCACATTCACTTTGATTAATGAAATTTAATATCTATTTTTAGTTACATGATGTATAGCATATTTTTGTAAGTATTACATGAAGATACATAGTCCTTTCACACGTGCATATTTTTATTGGAGTTTTATTATATTCAAATCGCGTATTATACAACATCATACTAGAGGCAGCACCCCTAATAACAATATTTTTTCATATCAAAAGCTCAAGCCTTATGCAACGAGTGTATAAAATATTTACACAATTAAGTAAATTTATATTTTTAGTGTTTGAGTATATAATATTATCAGTATATACAATTTTTATAT
>JAPFFP010000094.1:18046181-18060838 GCA_026153255.1 Solanum medicagineum | reverse complement strand
TTAATTCCTTAAACTTCACGTATCTATTTCACACAAAAAAAACTCTATTTATGGCCTTGTATTCTTGTTACTTCTTTTTTTCAATCTTAGTTCTCATGGATTTTCTCTATTCTAATTTTTTCCACCTTTTTCCATTCTTGATTTAGTACTCTTGCTCGTGGTTTTCTTTAAGCTGTTTGGCCAAAACCTCCTCATTTTTATAACTTTATCTGAGAGCCAGCTGGTGACTCGGTGGTCATGAAAAAAACCATAGTGTGTATATGTATTAAGGCTGAAGCAACTAGTTTTTCGGTATAAAAAAAGGAAATTTGTATAAATCTTGAGGTTTAGTAGTGATGGAGAATTATTCTGGAGTTGTTAAGGATGATCATCATCAGGATCAGATGGAGCTGCCACCTGGATTTCGATTTCATCCTACTGATGAAGAATTGATCACTCATTATTTGTCTAACAAAGTTGTCGATAGTAATTTCATTACTATTGCTATTGGTGATGTTGATTTGAACAAAATCGAACCTTGGGACCTTCCATGTAAGCCTTTTCATTTATTTAATTCCTTTCATATAGCCGATTTCAACTGGATTATTTTTTGAATGTAGGGAAGGCGAAAATGGGGGAAAAAGAATGGTACTTTTTTTGTGTGAGAGACAAGAAGTATCCGACAGGGCTGAGAACAAACAGGGCAACTGCTGCAGGCTATTGGAAAGCCACTGGAAAAGACAGGGAGATTTTCAGGGGAAAATCTTTGATTGGTATGAAGAAAACTCTTGTTTTCTACAAAGGGAGAGCTCCAAAAGGTGAAAAGACAAATTGGGTTATTCATGAATATAGATTAGAAGGAAAATTGTCTCTTGAAAATCTGCCAAAGACAGCAAAGGTACATGTAATAATCCTCAATGTTTTCAATCAAGATTCTGTTTTTTCTTTCTTCTTCTTTTTTGTAACTTTTTATTTTTGTTGTAGAATGAATGGGTGATTTGCAGAGTGTTTCAAAAGAGCTGTGGTGGAAAGAAAATCCACATTTCAGGGCTTCTGAAATTGAATTCTAATGAAAAAGAAATTGGGAATTCCTTTCTGCCACCATTGACAGATTCTGGTGCTGCTTCCAAATCCAGCCACGTGCACTGCTTCTCCAATTTTTCAGCTCCTCAGAACAATCCTTCTCCTTTCCATCTTCTGTCAAATCCAGTGGATAATTTCCCTGTTCTGTCAAATCCAAATACATTTTCTTGTAACCAAATAGCCCCATTCACTACAAATCCAGGTTCATTTGGGGTTCAAGATCCTTCATCAATTCTTTTAAGGGCTTCACTTGAGAACTACAGTCAGAACTTCAAGGAAGAGGAGATTTTTAATGTACCCCAAGACCCAGGGGTAATTAGCACTGACATGAACACTGGAATTTCCTCAATTGCTTCAAATCTTGATATGAAAAGGAGGTTTCTTGAAGATCAGGTACCATCAGCACCTATATTTGGACTACAGGGTCTTGATTGCCTCTGGAGTTGCTGAAATTCTTGAAAAGGAAATGCCAAATAAGACCCCCCCCCTTCCACCCCCCCCAAAAAAAAACAGAGAAGAGGTAGAACTTTAGTTATTTTGGTTTGGAATGAACTGTATGTGCATGGATTTTGGTTTGTTCATTCTGATGGCATAAAAATTCATTTATACCGTCAGTGAATATAAGTTAAATCCATTGCAAATGTTAATGTTTGTTTTGTTGCTTTTTTGTTTCTCAAGTTGCTTCTTTTGAACAACTTATTAGATGGTGATGTTGAAGTTATATATAAATATAGTAGTAAATGGTGTAAGCATGAGACTGTGGGAGATCAAAGTTGGTGAATTTATGATATGTTTTTTTCTATGAAAAAACGATATGTAGTGGACCCTCTTCCTTCTCTACTATTTGTATTTAGTTATATTTTATGATTTAAACATAATATCTCATATACTAATTGTGCTTTGATCCTTTTATTATTGGTTGTCGATTAGTAACAAAGCACATTAAACAATATTGCACGTTTAGTCTTTACATTATTTGATAGTATTTTCCATCGTCAGAAAAAAGAGGATGAAAATGCATAATGGTTTGATCTTGATTCTTGTGGATCGAAAAGTAAGTTACACTGGACCTGCACAATTCTCCTAACAATATTTATAAATGAATTTGTTTTCAGTAATAAATGAATAGGAAAAATCTCAATTGGAAGCCGTGTTTTGAAAGGTGAAGGCATGAGGTGAGACATTTTTATAATCTTAATCGTAAGAAAATAAGCAAAAGTAAAATTTTCAATAACTTCGCAAATAAATGTAAAATAAATCACCAATAATACAGAAAAAATATTATCATTGATATTTGAAAAAGGAAACAACACAGAAAAGTTTCCTAAACAATTTCATTGCCTCGCTTTGCTCGCCTCTAAAAGCTTATTTCATTCGCCGACAAAACCACCTTTCTAGTCAAGCACAAGAAGGCCCTGTAGAAGTCCTCCATCCACACGTAACCGACCTGACCATCTATCTGTCATTGGAATCAGAATAAACTAGTATGATAATAGTCGACATAATTTTTAAAATAAAATTTTCATCCACCACATTATTTATTAATCTTTCCCACCCTCAATTCACTAATTATTATTTATATATTTCAAATAAGAAAAGGATAAAAAATAAATAAAGTTGCCTAAGGAACCTATTGCTATGAAATTATTATTCTATTAGTTTAAGACACGATTATCTAAAAAGTATGATAGTTGTTTTATTTTTCTATATATTTTAGAAAATATTATATATTTTGAAAATGTGATAACATAAAGTATAAATATCATTACACCTTAATAAAAAATATAACTTATAGCAAAAATATATTAAAATAATAAAAATAAAAATTAACGCTCAGAGTGTATTTTTAGTTATGATTTAAACACAATATCTCATATACTAATTGTGCTTTGATCCAAAGCACATTAAACAATATTGCACGTTTAGTCTTTACATTATTTGATAGTATTTTCCATCACCAGAAAAAAGAGGATGAAAATGCATAATGGTTTGATCTTGATTCTTGTGGATCGAAAAGTAAGTTACACTGGACCTGCACGATTCTCCTAACAATATTTATAAATGAATTTGTTTTTAGTAATAAATGAATAGGAAAAATCTCAATTGGAAGTCGTGTTTTGAAAGGTGAAGGCATGAGGTGAGACGTTTTTATAATCTTAATAGTAAGAAAATAAGCAAAAGTAAAATTTTCAATAGTTTCGCAAATAAATGTAAATAAATCACCAATAATATAGAAAAAATATTGTCATTGATATTTGAGAAAGGAAACAACACACAAAAAATTCCTACAAAATTTCATTGCCTCGCTCTGCTCGCCTCTAAAAGCTTATTGCATTCGCCGACAAAATCACCTTTCTAGTCAAGCACAAGAAAACCCTGTAGAAGTCCTCCATCCATACTTAATCGACCTGACCGTCTATCTGTCATTGGAATAAGAATAAACTAGTGTGATAATAGTCGAAATAATTTTTAAAATAAAATTATCATCCACCACCACATTTATTAATCTTTCCCACCCTCAATTCACTAATTATTATTTATATATTTCAAATAAGAAAAGGATAAAAAAATAAATAAAGTTACCTAAGGAACCTATTGCTATGAAATTATTATTCTATTAGTTTAAGACACGATTATCTAAAAAGTATGATAGTTGTTTTATTTTCCTATATATTTTAGAAAATATTATATATTTTGAAAAATGTGATAACATAAAGTATAAATATCATTACACCTTAATAGAAAATATAACTTATAGCAAAAATATATTAAAATAATAAAAATTAACGCTCAGAGTATATTTTTATGCTCGGGATTTACACTCCAAATTCTATGATTTACCCCTTCAATTTACGGCCCGGAGCGTTTTTAGTACGGCCTACCCTGAGATTCGTTCGGGAGCTTGCCCCCAAAACGTGTTTAATAGCAGTAAATTTTGGAATTGGAAGGAATAATATTTTTTAATTTATTTTTTGATCAAACAATGTAAACATCAATGACTCTAAATTAGATCAATTTCTCTTTAATAAATAAGTGCTTTGGATCTCACCGGTGTATTGTTATTATTATTATTGTATTTTTGATAATCATTTACTTTTTTTAAAAAAGTATGAGCATCAATAACTAAGCAAATAAATTCTCTAAATATAAGAAGTGATTGATGGTTAAATAATTAAAATATCTCTAAAATTATTCGAGTTACTGATTAAATTTAGAGAAGTATGAAAGATTTGGAATTTGAGGCATTAAAAAAACAACTTAGATTCAAAGATATTCAATTATTAGTTGAATAAATTTAGAGAATTTATGAATTAAATGTTACTAGAGAAGATCACATGTAAGTTGACCAAAGGAATTTCCTTCATTTAATTAATAATAAAATCAGGTAATATTCCTCTTTTTGATAAAAAGAAAGGTACTCATATTCCTCTTAATATTCTAAAAGAGTCACTTTAATTAATCTCCTTTCCCTTTATTACTAAACACAACAAAAATTGGAAAGTCAAGGTCATCCTAATCAACCAAGCTATATTAGTTATCGGCCTATAGATATGCTAAACAGTTATAAAATTATTAAGATATTAATTTATCAGTTTAACCATTAAGATTTGACATAAATTCTTTTTTTATTGAAAATTACCTAGAAATAAGATGAGAAAATAAATGAACCATATATATGAGTTTACAAATTCTATCTTGCTCAAAAGCAAACATTGTCATATTGTAAAAGAAGTGAGAGTTAGAGAGAGTAAAAAATAAAACCGTAAAAGTGTGAAGAAATTTATATACTGAATGATACAAATATAATTAATTAATTTACTATTAGATTATCCATTAATTCATTAAGAAAAACTTAAAATTATTAAAAATTGATAACCTAATAATAAAAAAATTAAACTATTATCAAAACTGCTAATTAAATCAATAAATCAATAACTTTTTTTCGATTCGATTTTGGTGGTGAGCTTTTCTACTTTGAAAAGTGCCACAATCCCTAATTATAAAATAGTGAATTTTAGGTATCATTAGGTTTTCACACACGTCAATTTGCTAAATCAACTTTTGGGACAAACATTCTATTGTGACGCTATAATATTATTCTTATTATTTGGCATACTCACCCCCACTAATGATTTTTTTTTTCAATATAATTCATGGTTACATAGAGATAATAATTAATAATCTTTTTCGTCACAATGAAAACAGTGTTAAAGATTCTTCTTCTCTACCGTTAGATAGAAGCATATAAGGTACATACAAAAAGAAATATACTAAATTACTAACAAAAACCTACTTCAATAAAAGATATACTAAATTCCTATGGAATATGCAGTGATATCCCTAAACAATGATATCTTATTGATTTCTTTTTTATGACGTTGATTTGATTAGTACAAAATTTAAAAAAATAAGAAAGAAAGAAAGAAAAAATTGAAAATTTTATACTGATATGTGTTATAATATTTATGTGATGATAATTTGTGATTTTAAACGTGGCATATCATTGTGGTATGACTATAAAAAATTGTCATTATATATAAAATGAGAAGATAAAGTTAAATTATTTTTAAATTTAGAAAATTGTTCTTTAGGGATTAACAGACTAACAAGAAAATAGTCTCTTTTTGGGATGTGGAGTATATACTTTGCTTATTTACTCCAAACAATTAATCTTTATATCAATTTTTCCAAATCAAAAGTAAACCTCAAATCATGATTATCAAGAATATTCCGAGCTTTTATAATTGAAAAAAGTTTTCACCTTTGATGTCAATGGCGAAGTTAGAATTTAGAGGGTTCAAAATTTGAAAAAGTAAATACACGAACTAGTCAAAGATGTTCGACATTTACAATATATACATAAAAATAATTTTAATTCGATATAAATTATATAATTTTTTGTCAAAGAATATAAGACGGTTCCGCCTGTCATCATAATTCATATATGACAATATATAATTGAGAAGTGCACGTTACATACATGAATCTTAAGGTAATGAACAAACTTTGTCTCTATGTTGTTCATTTACTACTATATAAACATTTCAACATTGAGCTTTGGAATATACCACGTTTTTTTTTTTTTATTTTATCTAAAGCGCAAAAACATACTAAATTAAATTCTGGAGATCTCCCAACGATTTAACTTAAAAAATTTACAATAAAAAGAGAAGTGGGTATTAAAATGAAATTATAATCACATGATTATCCACTTTATCATAAAGAATATTAGCCACTAGTAGCATACAGTATCAGAATTATATCATTACTAAAACGATATTTTTGTCTCCTAGCTAAGGGGTTAATAAACATTAATTTTTTTTATTCGAGAATTTCTACCAATCATACATAAGGGCTCAGGCCAAACAATCCTCCATATAATTAAACACTAATTAAAGTATATCATTAGGTTTAATTAAAAAAATGTTAACATTAATTCTCACGTGTATCCTACTATATATCGTTATGTCGATTGTTGACATTGAACTCATCAATAACCAATTAATTTCATAGTATAATGAGTAATACTTTTGACACGTAAATCCACGAGGTTATGAAAAATGATTTGACTCTTATATATTTATAAATTAATATATAGCTTATTTAAAGATTTATTTTTACGTTATCAGTAAAGTGAAACATAGTCCAGGACAAACTAAGAGATTACTGTCAATTTTTGTTATATAATTACATCGTTTGCTACAATATTATATTGTTTTAAAATATAATTTAGTGAAATATGTTATAGAGGTTATTGTTTTAAAATATAATTTAGTGAAATATGTTATGGAGGATTATTATAGAAAAATTTGACTACAATAATCATTTTTATGAATTTATCAATTATTAGAAATAGGAGCTCACCCTAACCATAAAATTAGGGTTGTGAGAAAACAATATAAGTATCATGATATTATCGCATAATATGGTGCAGTTGATGGGATTATTCATTCCTTAACCAGAGGTTTTTGGTTCGAATTGTTTCTCTCCAAATGCGAACCCCACACAATACGAATTCGGAATAGTCAGTCTCCACCGAGTGTGGGAAACAAAAAATATATATTTATAAGTGTGGCGTTGCTAAGCGTAGCATTCTGACTGACTTATAAGCATCTTTCAAAACTCCAACATAAAGAAACATGAATGGAAGTATCAAATAATTTACATCCCTCGCGCGCTTAGCTTCAAATTAGCTCTAGCTGCACAGATTTGAATTAGAGTTATCTATTTTGACTTACAATGCCTTGACCTTTTCGCAGTTATGAAGTTGTATCATCAAGATCTATGGTTTTCTCCTTGATTGGAAGACCAAAACATGATTTATGTCTGAACATAATTCCACCAAATTCACTGTCATCAACTGGGGTTGTGCTCAAATATGAGTGATGCTAAAGCAATTTAGACCAGGCGGTACGCGATCATGTGCCTGTAGTGAAATGAGATTCTCCATTTCTTGCCTCTTGTAGGTTGTGCATACTAGTCCATGGCATCATATTTCTGACACCTCTTTGAATTGACAGGTACAGCTTCTCCACAGTCATCCCCTGCCAAAGACTCCGCAGGATATTGGCCATTGAAGACTGAAGTTTTGCATATTTCAGAATTTAGCTACACATCTGAAGGGACACTTGAGCCTTAGTGATGCTCAAATCCAGAAATTTGAGGTTGCTCACTTTGGTTTCTTTCGCACTTTTACCTAATTGCATAATCGATAGCTCCGCAGAGATGCTCATCTATCATCAGCACAAATCATAAGGTTTGGTGCTTCTCAGAAGATACTGAATTTTAGAGACAACGATGCCTCTAACATAATAGTTAGTTAAGTCAACAGGGCACTGCTATTACATGATTTTGTAGGCTCTGCATTAGAGATGCTCCTGAAAAACAAACCAGAATCTTTTAATTCCTCATAACACTTACGAGTTGAACTGAGATCAACCATGTCTTGGTAGCCCTTGAGCAAGACCTTGTACATGAAAGGATGAGGCATAAAACCAGTCTTTAACATATCTGCCTTGAGCATCATGACACGAGTTATATGCCTGGCCTCAAAATGACGCTGTATCATCATGGCATAAGTGGGTAAATCTGGATACAGGCCATTGCGTCGTAGATCCACAAAAAACTTATAGGCTTTGAAATACTGCCCATCTTTGCATAAACCGTGGATTAATGCAGAATAAGTAACACTGTTAGGGAAAGAAAGAACACCACTACAACAGTCTACTTCGACTCCTGTAGATCCAGAACTGCTTATTTTCAAGAAAAATTTGATTGCATCACCAATCATTCCATTCTTCAGAAATCCATCAACCAAACAAGTAAAAGTCAAAGAGTTAGGAGCAACTCCAGCCTCCATCATCTCTTTATGTAGCCGTAGAGCAACATTTGTGTTTCCTTTTTTGAAATGAGCATCAATCAACGCTGTATAAGCAACCACATCAGGCTTCAAGCCTTTAATAATCATTTCAGTATAGACACCCATTGCAGCGTCTAGATCCCCTGCCTTGCCAAAACCATCAATCAATATAGAGAAAGTGACTACATCAGGCTGGACGCCCTTCTCTATCATCTGAGAACACAATGCCAATGCCTTCTCCATATTTCCATCCTTGCAATACCTATCAATCAGCTGATTATAAACCACAGACGTCACGATCACCACTGCTGCATCCATTTTCAGCAAAAAGTTCTCTGCTTCGTCCACTTTCCCCAGAGTACAATAACCCTTTATCAGCGTACCATAAGTCACAACATCCGGAGAAATACCAAGCTTTTTCATCTCAGAATGCATCTCTAGTGCAGTAGACATATCATACGAATTACAACAGCCATCAATCAGACAATTATAGACAAATAAATTGGGACTTACCCCAAATTTCACCATAAATGCGAATAAATTTCTTGCCGCAATCACTTCACCCACTTTGCAAACCATGTCGATCAGGATACCAAAAGTAACAACATTTGGAAGAATTCCATGATTCACCATTTCTTGATAAAGTTGAAAGGCTCTTCCGGTATCGGCCATCTTGCTATAGCCATCCATTAAAGTATTATAAGTGAAAAGATTAGGCATAACTCCAATCTCCCACATTTTGTTGAACATGCTTTGAGCTTCCTGTATCTTATTCTCATTGCAAAACCCACGTATCAGAGTGGTGTATATCACAACATTTGGTTGAATCCCTTTCTCAGCCATCTCATCATATAGCATTTTAGCTTTCAAAATCTCACCTCCCAGACAGCATGCATCAATCACTACTCCATATGTCACTACACTAGGACATAACCCAAAGGAGAGCATATCCCTATAAATACCCCACATGAATTCAAACTTGCCCATTTTTACATACCCATCTAAAAGAGCATTACAAGCATGCAAAGGGGGTAAATTTACCATCTTTTGGTACACCCAATAAGCGTCATCAACAAAGCCCATTTCCGATAACGCAATAATCAACACCCCAAACACATTACAGCAAGACCCAGAATCTATTTTACCAAGATGATTGAAAATTAAAGAACAAACCTTTCTGGGGTTGCTGTTTTTTCTACTAAGATTTTCAATGAGGCGTTTTATCAAACACCTGGCGTCAAGATACAATCTTTCCCGGGTTAAATAATGAATGATGGCTGAGTGTAGTGTAAGATCCTTTGTTGGGTCTGTTCTTAAGGTTGCTGAATTGAAGAGCTGCATGGCTTGACTACGGGTCTTGGCATTGAGAATTGCGGCGGTTAAGTTTGATGAAGAAGAAGTAGAAAATGGCAACGCTGTAATGGTTCTTGAAATCACTGGGGACTTAACGAGGAACATGGTTTTCAAGTTTCGAGAAGAATACTTCGCCATTGCTGATTATCAGCTGCTTCCATATCTACATCTCCATTGAACTCTTCTGCTGCAGCAGTTCCTGTGCATTTTGTATCGACTTGAAGAAATACATCTTGTTTGGGATTATAAATGATTTTATAAGCAGTTAAATAGAAGCACTAAAATTAAGTTAAAAATATGTTACATTAAAAATAACGAAAAGATAAAAAGTTGATCCAGCTACAAAATTTTCTGATTTGTCAAAATTACTTGATTTGATTTGAGTCTAACTCAGGTCCAAAAGGTTGGTCATTTTGTTAAAAAAGAGTTACGATTTATTTTTATAATTATTAGTTTCTAGACACGTGCTTTGCACATATACTTTATACTTTCAATAAAATTATAGATGACTAAGTGAGCCTAAATAAAAATACAAATTTAAAAAGTTCAATAGGGAGAAAATTAAAAAAAAAAACAGAAAAAAAGATACAACATACACATTCTTCTTAGAATTTTTATCATAATAATATTGATGGAAAAAGGAATATAGAATCAGTACAAATTTCAACTAAAGCATGAAACAAATAGTATAAAAAAAAAAAAGATATAAACATTTCACTACTTTAACTATAAAGTGAAAAGGATAACCTTTGGTTGGAATTACATGAAACAATAAAGATGAATTTATATAGATAAGAATGGAGGAGTACCAAAAGATATCTTAAACTTTTAAATTAAATAGCAGGAGGTTATCAATATAAAAAGTGTAAGAGTTAGAGATACAAAGAGTAACAATTTAATAGATGACTAAATAGAGATATGAAGGTAAATAATAATAATAATAATAATAATAATAATAATAATAATAATAATAATAATAATAAGTGAAAGAGTATAAATTTCATAATACAAAAACTAATAAAATAATAAATGTAGACATATGGATATTTTTAAATAGAATGTGAATGTATTAAGCTTCAATTTGTTTTGTTTTAAATAATGAATTTTACATTTACTTATCTATTGAATTTAAAATTTTAATAATATTATAACATATTATTTGGAGTTATGAATTTGAAAAGTGTAATGACCCACTAGGTCATGTTGAGAATTGGTGCTCTTGAATTCCTACAAGATTTATCTTGAATATTTTAAATGGGTACTTTGGACTATTCAGTAGCTACGATTATTTAAGTTATGGGTAACTTTAGACAATTAGTTTAATTAGGAGACTAGATCGATAACTTATTAAATATCTTATACCACTTAGTATATATAGAAATAAATTAATTATTAGGGTTTAATTTTTTTAACATAATTTGAGAAATAAAAAGAAGAAGCAGCAGCTTGGGAGGCGTTGAGGATTAAAAAGAAAGAGGAAGATTGGCAGCAGTGTGGGCTTCAGGTAAGACACGCACAAATCATAGACCTTGATTCCATTTTTTTTTTATCTGTGCGCCAAATAGAAGTAGCATAAAGAAAATCATACTTTCATACTTTTGGGTTGAAAACAATTTTTATTAAAGAAATCAATAATAAATAATAGAAATACATATATAATCACTAAGCTTGTAATGGGTTATCGAATGAAGTTCTTGCTCTGGATCAATTTTTAATAAAGATTTATGCTTCTTTTGCTTACTGCTTTGTTATTGAAGGTTGTGGCTTACAAAAACTTACTTAGGGTTAAAAATGTTCTTATATTTATCACATAATAATTTAAGTTTTGGGCATATTGAGTTAGATTATTAAACAATAGGAATATTATATTAAAGTTATATTATTTGGAGGAATTAAAACTTAACCCTGAATTTTAAAATTTAGGAAAAATTGGTTATGGAATTAATTGGATAATTTTTGGGTATAGGTTAGGTCGTATAGTCACACGGGTATTGTTCGTTCCAAAATTTAATTGCGAATTTTTATTGGATTAGATCGTGATGCTATGGATTCTATTCGAAAGGTTAAGGCTCAAGCCCCACAGTGAGCGTACAATTATTAAGGCAAGTGAATTTCTTAACTTTTGTTAAGTATATAGAATCTTGTGCTTCTTGTGTGAGGTGTTGAGATTAATTTGTGTAGGCTTTGATTGAAATATTTCGATTGAGTAATTATCCTATGCTGATATTCGAATTGTGAATAAATGATGGAGATTTACTATGTGTGAAATAGTGATTGTTTGTTAGTGATATCGAAGTGATACTTACTTAGGATGTAAATATGGCTAGGGCTTTGATGGTATTGAGATTGAGGATATTGCAATATGTTTTACATTGAGCTACCAATTCTTGATTTTGAGACATACAAATTTGTATGAGCATCTTGCATATTTTATTTCTATGAGCATGATTATTGTGCATTTACTATGTGTTGCTTGATGATCCAAGAAAAGAAATGAAAAGCCAAAGGAAAATGGTTCCGGCTGGTGAAAAAGAAAAGAAATGAAAAGCCGAAGGGAAATGGTTCCGGCTAGAAAAAGGGGAATTCGAGGGTCGTGTTGCACACCGCGACGGTTACTATTATTCGAGGGACGTGTCACGCGTCGCGACGGATACTATGATTTGAGGGACGTGTCGCACGCCGCGATAGATACATAGTCCATGTGTGACCCCGATGGGTTCTGACTGAGGCATGTTTATGATCAGCGGATGTGTATCACTATGACAGACATGCATCATTCTATGTGACATTGCATTACATTGCATCTCTCAACATTCATTTTCATCTCATAATGCTTTGGCTTGTTATGATTATATAGAGTGCTATTGAGATTGGTTATTCATTATATCATTGACTTGTTTATTTCTTTACATGATTACTTTTTGTATTGATTTGATGACACTTCTATGAGGTAGCGGTAAGGTCTGCGTACAATCTACCCTCCCCAGACTCCACTTGTGGGATTTCACTGGGTATGTTGTTGTTATTGTTGATAAATTAGCGAGAACTTGATAAACTGTAAAATTTTCCCTTATGACTTGAAGCGGGATAAATGAGAATTATACTGTTATAGGCTTTGATCATAAAATTTTCGGAGGATGTAATTGTGAAGGTTATGAGTTAGGCTGTAGTTGTGGGGATTTGGTAGGTTTGCTGAGGGGTGCAGGTATTCTATATTACTTAACCTTATGTTTATTAGTTCACTTGCTGAGTACCGCGTATTTGGTACTCACCCCTCTTGCTACAACATTTTTGTAGGTTACGAGCCCAGATCGTCGTGAGGCTCTCTCTACTGGTACTTGTCTGAGGCTCTATATGGAGATTGCGAGAGGTAGCTATTGCCATGCCAGCTGACTCCCTACTCCTATTTATGATTTTGTTCAATTCTAGAGACAAAATTATTTGATACTTGTGTTCCTTTCGTTTATATTGTAATACATTAGAAGCTGTGCACGTGACAACCAGGTTTTGGGGGATTTCCATCAAATTGAACTTTTATTTTTATTATAATTCCGCGTTTTTAACGTTACAATTGGGTTGTAGGCTGACCTGTCTTGGTGGGATATGACGAGTGTCATCACGCCTGAATTTCAGGTCGTGACAAAAAGACATAGAAATAATAAATATTATTAAAAATAGGAGTTATGAAGATGATAATGTGGGAGTTAAAAGACACAAGAGTGGTGAATATTATTAGAATATAGGTTGTGAAAATGAAGAGGTGTATTTATGGAGTTGTTTTTTAATGAAAAACTAATTTTTTAAAATATTTTAAAGAAAATAAATTAATAGATATGATATATTTTCGCAGTTAATTAGTTTAAACTTTTTTGTTGACTATTAAATTTAAATCTTTTTTACAATATCATTTCAAATTTATATGAAGAACAAGTCAATTCCATCGAACTCGATTCTTGCTCATAATAAGCATTCTTTTAATTATTTTATACAAAATTTAATATTGAAGAAATAATAAATAGCTTCTAATTATCGAAAAATAAATGACAAATCAATTCTTTCTTTGCGTACAATTACTAAAGTACAATACATATATTGGCATGCTAAACTTTAATATATTACATGCTAAGGATTACAATATATGAGTTTAAACTTTTCGTCATAATAATATATAAGGATTGTGCATTTCAATAAATTAAATTTGTGTTAATTTCTTAAAAAGCTAACCAAAAAGAGGAGGTACTGAGGTGGTGAAGTAGATTCGAATAGTTAATCAAGTAGTCAAAAAAGTATTTTAAAAGTTATGCAACTTATATTTGTGGTCAAGCAAGTATAATTATCAACCATACAAAGATTCAAATTATAAATTCTAAAAGTATTATCCTGTGTAATAATGTTTCATTTATAGTCATTTATTTGTCGAATACGAGTTAACTAGAAAAGGCAAATAGTAATTTTTTTAATGCCAAAATGAAAGAATACCTCTAAAAAAAAGAAAAAAAATATTATAAATGAAGTTAAAAGTAATAATGTTAATGAAGAAAGGTGACCAAAATGTAGAATGACAAGACTTCCAAGTATTTTATAATAATGGAGAAAAATAGTATTGCATATAAAGATAGGGATATTACATTGAGGGAAGTAAACTCAATTGCTACTAAGAAATAATTTTAAAGCGAGCATGAAAGTTACATTCAGGTAAAATGCAGCACAAAAAGAGAGCTTTTAAACTTCAAATATATAACATCAACATTTATTGACCATTAAAATAGGACATTATAATCTAAAAATTATATGGAGAATTAATCCAGGTAACTTATTGTCTTTGTCAAGCATTGTTAAGCAACTAAGTTGTTTTCTCATCGGATGTGATGTTGTGATCGGA
>JAPFFP010000094.1:18030514-18046081 GCA_026153255.1 Solanum medicagineum | reverse complement strand
AATAATAATAATAATAATAATAATAATAATAATAATAATAATAATAACAACAACAACAACAACAACAACAACAACAATAATAATAATAATAATAATAATAATAAAAATAAAAATAATAACAACAACAACAACAACAACAACAACAACAATAATAATAATAATAATAATAATAATAAGTGAAAGAGTATAAATTTCATAATACAAAAATTAATAAAATAATAAATGTAGCCATATGGATATTTTTAAAAAGAATGAAAATGTATTAAGCTTCAATTTGTTTTGTTTTAAATAATGAATATTACATTTACTTATCTATTGAATTTACAGATTTAATAATATTATAATATATTATTTGGAGTTATGAATTTGAAAAGACATAAAAATAATAAAGATTATTAAAAATAAGAGTTATGAAGATGATAATGTGGGAGTTAAAAGACACAAGAGTGATGAATATTATTAGAATATAGGTTGTGAAAATGAAGAGCTGTATTTATGGAGTTGTTTTTTTAATGAAAAACTAATTTTGAAAAATAATTTTAAGAAAATAAATCAATAGACATGAGGTATTTTCGCAGTTAATTAGTTTAAACTTTTTTGTTGACTATTAAAATTAAATTTTTTTTGTTACAATGCCGTATTACATTTATATGAATAGCAAGTCAATTTCATCAAACTCGATTCTTGTTCATAATAAGCTTTCTTTTAATTATTTTATACAAAATTTAACATTCAAGAAATAATAAATAGCTTCTAATTATCGAAAAATAAATGACAAATCAATTCTTTCTTTGCGTACAATTACTAAAGTACAATACATATATTGGCATGCTAAACTTTAAAATATTACATGCTAAGGATTATAATATATGAGTTTAAACTTTTCGTCATAATAATATATAAAGATTGTGCATTTCAATAAATTAAATTTGTGTTAATTTCTTAAAAAGCTAACCAAAAGAGGAGGTACTGAGGTAGTGATCCCTTTATAGCCAATCATTTATTAAAAAAAATTGATAAGCTTAACACGAAAGCAGAAAAAGAAAGTATTCCAATAACTAATCAGGTAATGAAAAAAATATTTTGAAAGTTATGTAACTTATATTTGTAGTCAAGCAAGTATAATTATCAATTATACAAAGACTCAAGTTATAAAATCTGAAAGTATTATTGTGTGTAATAATTTTTCATTTATAGTTTATTTGTCGAATAGGATTTAACTCGAAAAAGCAAATAGTATTTTTTTTAATGCCAAAATAAAAGAATACCTTTAAAAAAAATAAAAAAATATTATAAATGAAGCTAAAAGTGATAATGTGAATGAAGAAAGGTGACCAAATATGTAGAATGACATGACTTCCAAGTATTTTACAATAATGGAGAAAAATAGTGTTGCATATAAAAATAGGGATATTACGTTTAGGGAAGGAACCTTAATTGCTACTAAGAAATAATTTTAAAGCAAGCATGAAAGTTACATTCACGAAAGGATAGTCAATTGTTGTTAAGATAGAATTCAACACTCACTAACAAATTACACTTATAGGTAAAATACAATAAAAAAGAGAGTTTTTAAACTTCAAATATATAACATGACGTTTATTAACCATTAAAATAGGACTCTATAATCTAAAAATCAGTACTGAAACAATAAAATAGGGACTAAGAAGTAAGTAATTAACAAATATATTTTGTATTTAATTATTTTGATTTCTATACACCTCACTTTTTACTACTCACAAAAACAAAAAAAAACCCACCATTTGAGTAGGAAATTCAACAATTTTGACATTAGGCAGCCATCCATCCATGGTATATATTAGCTATCATACTTAAATGAATTCAAATTAGACTACAAACAAAGATAGAAAGATACTAACATAAAATTATTTGATCGCTGTCAACTTCACTAAAATTAGCTTGTAATTCATTTTAGGAGATGTTCTTTCCAGTTACAGTTGGTAACATGATTCTTTTTCCGTTTGGGAACTTTAACAGCGTCAATACCAACAACAACAACAACAACAACATACCCCAGTGCCTCAAAAGACTCCCGCTCATTGCGGGATGAGGGGGGGTCGGATGTACGCAGCCTAACCCCTATGTTTAAAAAACATAAAGCGACTGTTTCCAGATGACCCATGAGGAGCGTCGAAAGTTGCATTGACTAACTGCTACTTCACAAATGAACAGTTTAAAGAACCATTTTGTTTTATTCCATCATACTCCAAAGCCAAAAAATAGTAATCTTTGGCTCCATCTGAGATTGATGGAAAATAACAGCGTCAATACCAGTTAGTAGAAAGAGTGTACAGTGCAATTAATGGGTCAAAGCAGAAACTTTCGACAAACAAGAAATACAACTATACAACAATTGCTTCAAGAAGTAGAATTCACAAAATCGCAAGTTGAGCATAACTATATAATTTGTAGGTTTAGATTATTATACCGACATATTTAATCAAATAGGTACTAAAATATTACCATTATAATAATCATGCCACCTTCACCCATATAAATTCACCAATCTTCGTGAATAGCATCAATTGAAAAGCGAAAGTTGTAATTGTTGCAGAAACAGTGAAGTAGATAGTATAATTTATAATTTACCACAACAATCAGTTGAAAGGTTTAGGAGTGGAGGAATGGTCGTACTTCTTTCCTCCATCAGTGCGTTCCTGCGTATTTAAATAGAAAGCATATTATCATAATAAAATGAAAGACAATGCAAGTTAGTATCCTACAAAAATTTCAAGTGTAGTTAAAAGAGAATAAAGACATCTCACCATCATTGTACCATTCTACTTGTACTACCATTATAAACTGCACTATGACTATTGCAAACATAACAATAAGGACAAAGTAGAGAGACTCAAAATAAAGAGTAGAAGATGGGGAAAAGGGAATTTAATTCCTATTTTAAGAAGGAATTTGAAAGAACACATGACTGTTATGTTGAGGGAGGTTACCACTCAATAATTAATTACAATGGATAAAATACTACACAACAATGGGGATGCTAAACTTCAAATAAGTGACGTAACCATTAGAGTAGGACTTTATATCACCTAAAAACGTGTAGTGCAACATTAAATAGCCATTAAGATTTATTATTTAATTAATATTTTAGAAATAACTAATTAGATTATTTGCGACATTTTTATTAAAAGTGGGATAAAATGGTTTGACCACTAAAATAGGACTTTAACACGGAAGAACATGTAGTGCAGCATTAAAGTAGTAATTAAGATTTAATATTCAAGATTCATTTTTTAATTAATATTTTTTGCAATAATTAATTAGATGATTTATGTCATTTTTATTAGAAGTGGGGTAAAATGGTAATTCAACTTTGAAGGTCGGAGCTTCCCACTTTTAATAATATATGATATGATAGATTGTGTTCATGCAACATTTGCACACCTCTACTAATTATATTCCACGAGATGCCTCTCACCTCTCACCACAACAGGGATAACTCACGTGTCACGTAGTGTTTTTATTTCTGCTTAGATTTGAACCTGAGACTTCATGTTTCTCAATCAACTTCATTGACGTCTTAGTCACACCCATGTAGGCTACAGAAAACAAAAATGATTTGGGTTCTACTTATTGCGTGTAGTTGATCGTGTAAATGTAGGGACATGGTCAAGTAAAGATTCATATAACAGATGAGTTTGGTTCAGTTCATATAATAGCGCGCTGAACAGCAGTTGATTATATTGTCTTTCATTGGATTTCGAATTGGCTAGGTGATCCATAGATAAGTATTTGATCTTCTCCAACCCGTCAAGCTGATGCAAAATGATAGATTGGTGGCTATCTTTTGCATTGCTTTTGTTTTTGTTTGGTACCAAAGAGGAATTTGTGCTTTCAGAAGGAAAGCTGACTATAATTGAAATTGCAGTTACACAAACTGCAAATAGAATTAGCAAAACACACGACACAAACGTAAATAGCCAGCTAGAAGTTAGGCCTGCTTTATAAATTTGGTAAACCAAACTTCCTGTTGGATATAGCTCATGATCATGTATATAACAAACACAGATTCGATAGAATAATGGGAGTCACTATACTGCTGCTTCTAACTAAATGGACATGGGTGAGAGCAGTGAAATGGTAGCAACAGGGATCATGTTATCACCAATAATCTGATGGATTTGAGTAATGTGAGGGTTCTGCTTTATGACACTGATGTCGAGAGTTGCCAGCAAGTGTTAGCCCTTTCTGGCAATACCTTATTCTATATGACGAAAATAAGCTGCATTGCTTTCTAATTATCATTGGCACCCTATAGTATAGTGCAAAATTGTATACCTTATTGTTGTTGTGTCCAACATTGCTTTCTAAATCACTCTCTTATATTTTTCTACTCCAAATAGTAGAAATCATGTACAAGGTATCTCTTTCTTTTCGTCTTAATGTATCTTTTCTTTTTGTCTCTGATATTGCTGTGGAAGTGATGTCAGATGAGGACGAGATCCCTCTCGTCTTGAAAGGTTTGATGGTTGGAGTAACAGATTATCTAGTGAAACCTATGAGCAGTAATGAGCTAATGAAGCTCTGGACTCCCATGACGAGAAAAGGCTCACACTTGGTATATTAATGAGATTCTCTTAGTGATGTTAAATGTGTTATCATTACTTAAGAATAATAATCAAATGTTAGTTGTTCAACCAGCACAAGAACTTTATAACCAATGTTGCTCTTGTCTGTTGTTTATCTATCAAAATAATTGTATATATGCAGTTGTATATCTGGCAAGAAATTAGAGCGGAGAAGAGAGAGAAAATAACAACCAAATTCTAACTATAGTTATATCATAATATTTTCAAGTTATAATTATATAATGCAAATACATATCATATATTTGCCTAGTCATATAATTTTTCTTTAAAAAAAAGACAAGGATAAAAATAGTTGTAACAAGACAAAAGAGCAGATATTTAGCTGCATATAGTTGGTGTGACACGAGGGAAAAGCAAGTGGATGGCACGTGTCAATAAAAGGAAAAAAGATGGCTTTTAAAGTTTTTCTCCAACCAAATTAAAGCCAATGAAAAAGCATATAGATATTTGATGCCACTCGCGCATCGACTTTTAATTAGCAACCCAGTCTCTTTCATTAAAAGCATAAAATTAAAAGAATAGAAAGAATTATAACACATTATTTCCATAAATCAAACATTTTAAGTTTGATTAAGAATTTGCACAAAAAATTATTAAATTTTTTCAAATAAAATTTATATATTTACAAATTACATAAAAAATAGTACAAGTCACAATAATTGACAATTGAAAATATTTAAAGGATATATGAAAAATTTATAACCAAAAATAAATTTATTTGAATCTTGAAATTCAACATAAGTAATATAAATTGGACAAAGAAAGTATTAAGTTTCTTTTGATATTTCTCCATTCATTTTCACTGGTCCATTGTATTATTTTGAAATATTCAATAATACTTGTCTAGTTTATAAACATCAATGAATAATTTATTTTTTTGTTATTAAATGATATTTATTTTCCAATGTTTAGATGACTTATACTTAATAACAATAATTTAGTAAAATTAATCTTATCATTTACTACTTCTTAATTTATATGTCAAGTTAGTAATGAACAACTATTGTTAGACAGAGAGAATATATTTTGTTTTTAATTTATCAACTTCTTTTTGCAATAATTCTAATTCTCCTTCATTATTAATAAGATTAGATCAAAATTTTTCTTCTGTTAACTTTATAATTAATTAATGCTACAATTCTATTAGCCAGACGACACCATATTCCAGCTAAAAAAACACTCTTTTTGGTGACCGATGACCGACTCTGCATGGACTTGATACAATAAGAACCGACGCCGCAGAATTGCAATGCTACCGTGCACCGTACATTGCTAACGTGCGCCTGATCGGCCGGCAACGTTTTTCTTTTGGCGAACGTGGTGTCTAATTTCTTCCTATATTAGTGAAACAGAGTTGCCGGAAGATTGTGCTGAAGTGCGCCGATTGGTCCGTCAACGGGGAATTTTTGTTTTTCTTTTGATTCGTGATTCCTAGTTCCGACTTTATGGTATGTATCGGACGGCAGCACTGGGGACTTGGTGATACAGAAATGGCCGAAGTTTCTCGATTGATTGCTCTGCTTTCTTGTTGTACCGTGCTTACGGAGTGACCACTGAGGAGCGTAACGGTTTGTTACTAAATGGATTGGATTGGATGACTACGTGATCAGAAAGATGATATTGTGCTGAACTGGTATCTATAACTCTAATTGCAGTTTTTGTTATCCCTGCAGTAGAGCGGGAAGTGTAATGGAAGTTCTCAACTAATAGTTTTGGGAGAGATAGCTGGGGTTGTATATGAACCCTAATTTGTTGTTTGTTTCTAATATTTCTGTGTGGTGATTATGGAGAAGAATGAGATTGTGAGGACAGGGGATGGGTTTATTGACAGGAGTAAAGTTAGGATTTTGCTGTGTGATAGCGATGCCAAGAGTTCGGAGGAAGTTTTTACTCTCTTGTGCAAATGTTCTTATCAAGGTCATAACCAATTCTTACGGTTAATTCACACTTTAGAGTTTGTAGCTTCTGAATTTGTTTTTATCTGATAAAATTCACATTGCTAATTGATATCATTTGACTCTGTCACCAATTATCCTCTCTGTATTGCCTGAAAGTAGGATACTCCTAATTCGAGGGTCAAAGAGTTTAAGTACTTTAGGCACTTTTGAGTGTATGATTTGTTTGAATTTGTTTACCTTAGGAATAATTTCCAAAGAATGTCCTTGTAAAAAGTTTCCAAAGAAGATCTTCCTGGAATTATGTTTTTGAGGATAGTAAGCTTCACAAAGCATTATAGTCCTCCCACAAATTCTGTTCGATTTCAAATAACCTATGCTCCATTATGATAGCAATAGAGGATTTCTCCTCTTTTAACTTATTGTTGAGTTTTACTTCTTTTTTTTTTTTTTTTTATTTTGATAACAATGTATCTCTGCTGGCTAGGTTGCACCTCAACATCACCAACACAAGTACCAAGTAACTCGCTTGCTAGGCAGATGAGAAAAATTCACCTTGTGTCACCTTTGTTAGGATGTGGACTTTGGTTTACAAGGTTGTTACTCTAGATTTTTGTTTGGATATGGAGGAAGTTTAGTTTTGCAACTTGTTAAAGAATCAATATCCGGAGTTCCTCTTCGCCCCTTCCCTGCCAAAAGCCGGAGAAAAACAATAAAAGAAACACATGAAAGAGAAAAAGGGAAAAGTTTACGAAATTGATGTTAATAAGTTACTCTTGTTCTCTGATGCTAGGTCAATCTTCAGTTGCTTACCACACAGTAGACTCAACTTTTGAATGATCTTATGCCTAATTGTGATGATTGTTGCATTACAGTTATATCAGTGAGGTCACCCAGACAGGTGATAGATGCATTGAATGCAGAAGGACCTCATATAGATCTCATCCTTTCAGAAGTTGACCTTCCTATATCTAAAGGATTTAAGATGTTGAAGTACATTATGAGGGATAAGCAGTTGCAACGCATTCCAGTGATCAGTAAGATTAAGTTTCTGTAAATTGCACACTACCTTGAAATGTAATTATGAGTGTCGTCAAACATCTGTTTCATTTTCTTTTTGTAGTGATGTCATCGCAAGATGAAGTCTCTATTGTTGTCAAGTGCCTGAAATTTGGAGCAGCTGATTACCTGGTAAAGCCTCTCAGAACTAATGAGCTATTGAACTTGTGGACGCACATGTGGAGAAGAAGGAGAATGGCATGTACTTTATTCAATCACTTAATCTTTTCTGGTTTATTGTTTGCTTTTCTAAATCTTTTTATTTTTAATTGAAATATTTATTTATAGCATAGTTATCTTGAAATTTAGGGTAGGAAGTATGTGAGATTAACTGCTATAAACAAATCTTTGATGAATGTCTCTTTTCTCCGGTTTAAATATATTTATTCTTGCTTGTTCTAATATGAATGGAACAGTGTCGGAACCCTCCATTCTGTCATTTATTTTTGTGTTATTTAGGCTGCATGTGAAGGAAGTTCTCCTTGTACTACTTTTTGATGTTGGTGATCTGCAAACATTCTATGTTTAACATCTCAGCAATAATCATTTTATATTGCTTTGTTTCATGTACAGCTCGGACTAGCGGAGAAGAATATCTTAAATTATGACCTCGATTTGGTTGAATCAGAACACAGTGATCCTAATACAAATAGCACGACTATTTTATCGGATGACACTGACGATAAGTCATGGAAGTGTGTTAATCGAGAAATGTGTCTCTCTACTATGCAGCAAGAAGAAGCAGGATACAAGGTGGAGAAGCAAGTTCTTTCAAAGTTACTTTTGAAAGCCTATCTTTGCAGTTTTATGTAATCACCAAATTCAAGTTGCTAATATTGTCGATGGATGCTATTCCATGACTTGTTCTTTTGAGGTCTTAAAATTTGGCTCTTATTTTTTTTCTTTTTTGGTTGTATTTTCCTATTACATCAGGGAGGAGAGGGAAAGGGGAAGGGGGAGAGGTTTCTGCGCTACTAATGGGATTTGAATCCTCCACCTACAATGTGGAAGGCAGGGTGCTCACCAAGTAACTGCCTTCCAATCCCTTGGTGTAAGACCTGAGAGTGCAACCTGTAGCTAAAATCATATATGAATGGTAGCAGTATAACTTTTATTTTGTGACTTTCCTAAAGGGGGAGGGTATCATAAAATAACATGTTGATACCTGCAATCTACAGGTGGGGCACACTGCTTTCTCCTCTAGATAAACTGAAAGATAAATTTGTTTCTGACCTTTGATAAATTCAGCTGGTTCATATTTCATTGCTAGTCGTACATTCTTATATTAGGGTTAGCTGCTGAGTGATTTCTTCATTCAAAAATGACATGTTCTGGAGTGTTTGTGTATAAAACTCAAAGACATTTAATAAAAATTGAAGTTGCAATTCTGATATCCTAAAACATGAATGGTACATTTTATTTTTGGTAGGAGCACCAGTTGCTTCTTGAGATCCAAAACCTACTAGTGGGAAGTTGTGTTTTGTAGCTACAGATGATAAATGCACCTTTGTATAAATTGCGCACGTGAAGTTCTATTATCCTAATACCTGAATGGTAAAGTTTATCTTGAGCAGCAATCATTTTAGTGCTCCTTAGTCCAAAATGTATTAGTGACAGATCATGTGCTGTAGCTACAGATAACAAATGTTCTTTGGCAAAGTTGCTTATTTATTTAACATTGTTGAACTAACATGTGTATGTTGTCCTTTTATTGTCTATGTTTTCAGTTTAACACTTCCACTGATGCTGCTCCCATAGAGACTGCAGTTGTAGTTCCATTTGAGCATCAGCCCGATGCACCAGGAAGTGATGATCGAAGGACAGGTCAGTGGTTCACATGATTTTGGAACAGCTAATGGAAGTATTATTTATCTAAAACTACATGTTGATAGTTGATGAAAATTAGAAGAGTCTTAATTAGAAAAATAAATGATCAAGTTAATCATTATCACTGAAAAGGACATTATTGAATTTGGATTATATAATTTTATCTTCCGCTATGTCATGTTTACTTAATCCTATAAGATAGAAAATGCGGCTGTATATTTGACAGTGTAGCTATTAGTTGTCAATTTGTTATATGGCTCAAACCCTTTCCAGCAGGCCCCCCACAACCCAACCCAAAAAAATAAAGTAATAAATAATGAATGTAGCTTGTTGAAAGTGGTGGTGTGTGAGATTTTCTCTCACTTTGTGCTTGACTGCTATCTAAGTTTCTAGGCACTTGAGTATTTCTCCTGTTGCTTTTGCCTTGAACTATTAGTTTTGCTTTGACTATTAATTGCTAAGTTACATGGCATGCCTAAGAAAGCAGAAGTAAGTTTTATGTAACATGTAGATTTGGCATATATATTAGGCAAAATTAATAAGTTCTTGCTATACTACTGTGCCAAAAGTCTGAGGAAGATATGAGAATGCTGTACTCCAAGCCAATTAAAGAAGCTATTAAGTTCTTGTTAATTGATGGAGAAATGACTGTGCATAGTGAGGTGTTGTGAGCAACTTGATGGAAGTCTCTCTGTTCCTTGCATTCTGGTTTTATTTGGATTATAATCATGTGAACTAAATTCTTGTGTCAGTCAATTTAACTGGTTCTAAAAGTGATTACTTGGTGATATGTCTTGCTTTTCATGCTTAGAGAAACTGAATACGTTCTGAGAGATGCAACTTCTCTACATCTTCAGATGAGTTTCAACTGATATATGCTTATGTTTGACAGGAAAAATTTCACCATTTCCAAAGAAGAGTGAATTGAAGATAGGTGAGTCTTCTGCCTTCTTTACATATGTCAAGTCAAGCCTGCCAAAGAGCAATGGCCAAATCCCAACCTCTGCTCATGGAAGTGTGCCTCAGCAATTGGGGATTGTAGAAAAGACTAAACTGGACGGACATGAACACATTGATACTAACATACAAGTCACTGGAGATGTAGAGAAGCAAGGTGATGACTATCCCAAAAGCAACAATATTCCAAATTCCTTTTCTATTGAGAGGTCATGTCCTCCCCTTTTATCACAGGAATTTCCACATTACAGGAACTCAAAAATGGAGGAAATCTCTCAGGTGCATATGAATCTCAAAAATGAGGTTCAGCATGATGTTTCAAGTTTTCATGCACAAACTCCTTATCCCTATTATATTTCAGGGGTAGTGAATCATGTCATGATGCCGTCAACTCAAATTTATTACGAGAGCATGCAACATCTCCATAATCATGCTAATTCAGCTATGGTGCCTCAATACAATCATATGCCACAATATCCTTATACGCATGGAATGCCATCATATCCTTTCTACCCTATCGGCATGTGCTTACAACCACCAGGTCAAATGCCAACAGCACATCCGTGGCATTCATTTGCCAGTTCAACTTCTGCTGAAATCAAGGCGAGCAAAGATGATCTTAGGGAGACAGCTTTGATGAAGTTCAGACAGAAGAGAAAGGAAAGATGTTTTGACAAGAAGATTAGGTATGTTAACCGGAAACAACTGGCAGAGCAGAGACCACGCTTGAGGGGACAGGTTGTAAGGAAGGTCAATGGTGTGAATGTAGATCTAAATGGGCAACCTGCTTCAGCAGACAATGACGATGTTGAAGAAGAGGAAGAGGATGAGGAAAAACAAATAGAATATCTGGATTCTTCACATGAGGATGATCTGTAAATAGCCCTAAGTTGATTGCAACTTTGTGATAGCTCTGATTTGTATTATCGGAATTCCCTGGGGCGGAGATGTATTGTAACTTGTAGCTCATGGATGAATGCAGAATGATGCCTTGATCCACATATACACAAAAGGAACAAACTTGTTTTCAGATTCCAATCAATTGTGCCAGTGATCTACGTGCACTATCAGGTGTGCGATGAGATTGAATCTTATCTCTGCTCCCTATTGCTTTCAGTCCTGTGATTTACAGCTTAAGTGGAAACTCTTGAGAAGCAGACTGGACATGCGATCTTAAGTGTGTGGCAACTGCTATAGTTTTACCATGTAATATCCGTGGAAGTAGAAGTCCTTAGATCCATGTTGGAATGAGCAAACCAGAGCCACAATGCACTTTCACAGTACAAAAAGTAATGAGATCAGTGTGCAGTTCTGTCTGAAGTTTCATTATGTTTACCATATGAAATTAATGAGACGGGATGTAATTGACTGATCATATAGTAATATTTTGAGATATTTCTAAGACTTGATTGTAATGAATATTTTCTCTTTCATCCCATAATGCAACATGTTATGCAGGAGTTGGTATGACCAAAAGGTCAGTACCTATTTTCCCTTACGTTAAATGATAACAATTGGTTTCATTGTACGCTGAAGTATATTCCAAGCCACCTAAAACCCCCTGTCTTTTCCATCAGCAAGCAAAACAATAAAAAAGCAAAGACATTGCTAAGGTTCTCAATGTTTATGTAATGTGCCTTCTTTACGCCAACCTTCACCCACCCCACCTCCACAGACTCTTTTTAAACACAAAATTTAGCCAACTAATGCTTGAGATGTTTTGGAGGACAAAAATAACAATGAGCCCAAACAAAACATAACAGACACAACTCCACTCCACCAAGTCCTCTCAGAATCTTGACAGCATTTAGTTGTTGGCCTGTCTGAAAACAAACCTCTTTCTTAACTACATTGAAGAATGAGATTGCATTAAAATGCATCATCTGAAATAGAAGAGGAAACATCATTGCCAACTCTAAAATTACCAATATGAAAGACTATTCATCTGCCAAGATTATCAGAAGATCAATCTTTATCTTTCTGCAGAATTACCAGTTTTTCACTACAAAAGCATCACTCCTTGTCTTCCCTTTTGCTTCCTCGGTTCTTCTGCTACAAGCATTTCTCCCATCAACGTGCTTGCTCCGGATAATCTATGACCACCTGCATTCTCTATTTGATGCAGCAGGATTATCATCCTCTTCACGCTTCTCAATTCAAAGTTCTCTCAGACCATTGCCATCACTTTCCTTGCATTTCCTTTCACCCTTTCCTCCCTTCTTTTCGCAAAGGCATGTGTAATTCAAGCTCTCGGTGATCAGAAACTTTCCAAGAAACCTGCATTTTCTTCTTTTTGCTCACTGTACAGTCCCCTTGTTCTCACTCAACTTTGCAACTCAATAGCAATCATCTCAGCCAATGCAACTTGTTTCACTCTGCTATTTTTCGCCTTCAATATCTTTGATTACGGATTCAACCTTTCATCTCCAAGATCCATTCTTTTTCTTTCAGCAATAGGAGCAATGATTTGTTCAATCATTTTAGCCAGCACTCTGATCATCTGCAACTTGGCACTGGTATTATCAGGAATGGAGAAAATCGGAGGGTATATGGCGATTCTCGAGGCTTGTTTTCTAATCAGAGGGAAAACTGCAACAGCGTTGTCATTAGCCCTGATTTTCAACTTGGCCTTGGCTGCAGTGGAAGTTCTATTCCAACACAGAATTGTCAAAGTTTATCATCAGAAAAGAACAGGCTTTTCTGCTATTGCTTTGGAAGGAACGTTGATTGCTTATTTGTTTGCCATTCTTCTGATTCTTGACACCATTTCTAGCAGTCTTTTCTTCAAATGCTGTAAACCTGGTTGCCAGATGGATGAAGACGGATGTTCCCCTTATCAAATTGAGACTGAAGACAGAGATCACCATACAGTTCTGTTGATAAAGACCTTAGAACAGCTTTCGTGAATTTTCTGAGTAATTTAACTGATACTGTGTCATGTATTATTCAGTTGTCACGTGGATTTGTCCAAATATAGGTTCCTACTGCAGTAAATATTGCTTCAAACACAAGATAGGAAGCAATTCTTCGGTTTATTGTAGTACAAATATATGATCTCAAGAAGACTCATTAAGAGATAGGGTAAGGCTGCAAGTTCTACACAATTCCATCTCTTAATGCAATGATTTCTTGTTATAAATAGAGGAAATTCAGACAGTAGATTATCAATATTACAAGGTATTTCTTGAGTAACGTGTGGACGGCAAAGTATGAAAAATAACAAGATTTCAAGATCAATGAATGAAGATATCATATTATTTTCCAAAATTTGATTCTAACAAATGTGGGAAACTAATCCTACAGCCTACATTTTGTTACATTGCTTTTGCTACAAACACCTATTTCTATCCTCTTCTATGCTTTTCTATACAACTTTCCGTGTTGGATTCCCATGATAAGGAACCCTTTTCTATTTTACATTGAAAAGAATTAACTAGAAATCTAAATACAGGGGTTAGTAGGGCTTTGTACAAACCTCTCGTGTTACACTTCCAATTTACAGTTTGCATGGCATAATCTCCATCAAGGTGAACACGCTGACACTTGAGTAAAAACATTTGCACCGACGATGACTCCACCGTATAGTTTCAACAAATGCATACCCAAACTTGCATTCTTTAGATGCATTTCTCGGTTTAATCATGCAGCACAGGCTCCAGGACGGACAGCAGTCATGATCACCCGTCAATAACAAAATCCAGATGATCGATTTTTGGACCAACGGGTTGCTTGCATCATCCAAGAGCTCAGGCGACAGTGTGTCTTCTTCAGCTTCTCTCTGCAAAGCACTCCAAGAGCCCAGATAAGAATGTGTCCTTTTCAGCTTCCCTCTGCAAAACACTTCTGCTGTTTCCAGGTTCACGAGCTTTATTGTTCGACGTTCTTTCTTGAGCCCACAGAAAGCCAAAGCCAATAGATCGACGTTGGAGGCTTCTGGTTTGACCTAAGACCGGTGACCTTAGTCAACACAGTGAACCAACAGCCACAGGCCACATGACACCAAAATTCCCTGAAGCAAGAATCATCCCCATTTATTTCCCACCCTTCTTTTTTAAGCTGCTTCCTTCTGCATTCTCCATTTCGGCTTCCTTCTGAACCTTCTTCTTTTCTTGTTCAGCCTGCTTCAAATTCTCCTCATGGGCTTTCCGAAATAACCTCACAAAATTTAAGAGGGTTGCAGTGACTGCACAGAGTATGAAACAGATATCACACAACAAATTATTAGGAGTCAAACCCTCAAAAACACTAGTGCATAAATGAGAACAAAGATGCACAAATGAAGCATATAACAAATCAGATGCACCGGAATAAATAAAATGCATTGTGGACATACATTCAGAATTTCTCTGGTAAATTATTTGCATGTAACACAAATACCAGGTGATGCAAACTAAGTCAAATGCTGATTTAATTAATATTAGCTCATTTTAACTAGGAAATACAGTTTAAGCTCCATCCACAGCTATGCCCCAAATGGTTTGGCAGAGAACTAGCCACATATGCTAGATCTACCAAGTCTCATAACTTGGAAATCTTATTGGTGAATCCATGTCCGGCACAATCTTAATTTAATCTAACTTTTTCTTCCTCTGAAACAGGCTGAGTATATTATGGAAAGAGAAGTTGTGAACCTGTAATACACCTATTACTATGCTATCATATTTGGTAGTGTAACTCTGAAGGACATCAAAGGCAAAAATGTAAAGTTCACAACTCGAAAGACCCCTTTCATCAGGTCTTTGTTAACAGAAGGCTAATGAGGGGATAAAATGTTTTGTACGAATGCTACCTTGTTCAAATGGACATTTGGCAGGATCCTCATTAAAATATAGTGCGAGTGCATCTGCATTTCTGCCCTGTGCATCAAGCACAACCATAAAACACATCACTGACTATAGAATTTGATTCTGTAACATAATATAACAAAGAGGTAACAAAATGCAAAGGAAATTACCGCCACAGAATACAACTCCCGGAGAGAGCCCACCTCTGCTTCAGATGCACCGATGAATTCCTTTACAGTCTGGTTTACCGACGTAGAAAATCAAACTTTTAAAGACCAAAAGATGACACGGATTATACTGATTTCAAGTTAAAAAAAGATTGCAACTTAATACCATCATGGTAATTGTTAAAACATATAAAGAAAATATAAAAGATATATTTCTAAGTGGCATTTTACATTGTACAAGTGAAGCCCT
>JAPFFP010000094.1:17998235-18015308 GCA_026153255.1 Solanum medicagineum | reverse complement strand
TGGGTGGTCCGCGGTCCAAATTCTTCAGAACCGGTATATAGCGGGTGGTTCCTGGATTTGATAGAAAAACCGCCCACTCGGACCATGCTCACCCCTAAATATTAGTTTATAAATTTGTTAGTGAAGAATATTTATAAGTTGTATATGTAATTATATTTTCGATATATTATTGGTATTAAACATAATGATTTCCTATTGGTCTGTCCTTTTAATCCTCCATGTTTTTTGGTCAAAGGGTATTATGTGGGATGATTGAAACTAAATTGAAGGATACTTTTGTAGTTTATAATGATAGCACGTTTATTTATATATTTTTTTTTCTAAATAAATAAAGTAGGTACAATATATGGTTGACATTTGATTGCATATTTTATGTGATGCTGCATTCACGTTGTATCATTCTGCTCTTTCAAGAAATTGAAATTAGAAAAAGAAATGTCTATTAGCTTAAATGAGTAGTAGAGAATTAAATTTCATCAATTACATTGCACTATTCTCATTTTTGCCAATGTAATAAATGTTATTCCTATGTTATTCCAATGTAAACTAAAAAACGTTATTCTTAATCATGCTTCTTAGTTAGAGTTTGTCTAATTATACTTCATGATTATAGTTTTATTTATTATAGATATTTTTATTTTATAATTTGCTATCAATATACAAATTCATTTGTATAATATGCTGCCAATATACAAATTCATCTGTATGATTCATTGTCAATATACAAACAGGATAAATATATACAAACTCTATATTTATACATTTATGATTTTTTCAAAACTTATACCCATTAAATGTATCGACATGATAATTATATACAAGCTACAGTAAGCACGTACAAATTATGGATTTATACAAGGAAAAGTTACTTAAATAGATCCGTTTTAATAAATAATTATTGATTTTAACGGTACTTTTTATTTATTATCATTTATAGCAATATATAACAATACTGTGATAAATTTGCACTTGTATAAAAGTACATCATGCATTTAACATAAATATATTATAACTATTTAGTGAAAATAATTTTTTTTGCTCTAAATGGTAAATATTTTCTTAATCTAGTATATCTATGTAAGTTTCCCTTAATACAATGAGGAATCAAATTATAAATTCTGAATTTATATAATTGAAAACTCAATTATATGAATTCTGGGCATTAATAGCCGTTATCATAAAACTGTAGTTGTGAATTGTAATAAGGTGAAACTATAGTTATGTTAATTAACTCACTAATAAATGTTTGCTCTGTTATTTTATTTAGTTTAATTTTATCTTTATAAACGAAGAAGAAGAAGAAGAATTATATTCGCTCAGAATTATGTTTGCTTTTTATGAAGAAGAATTTGTAGCTAACAGGTGCAAAAGTACCTATTTCGAAAAATAAGTATCAAAACTTGGAAAAATTAAGTGTCCATTTGATGGCAAATTTATATACGCCTTTTGTTTAAAAAATAATCTACTTTTCTTTTTGGTCTGTTTAAAAAAGAATGAATCGTCTTTTCTTTTTTTTTTTTTGCGAAATTTCGATTTCAACTTTTCAAATAGCATGTTTAAAATTACAAGATTAAAGAACATTTTGATATATTTAACATTACTTAATTTAAAATCATAAGATTGAAAAATCTTTTTTCTTTTCTTAAACTCCATGCCAAGTCAAATTAGATGATTCTGTTTTTAAACGAAGGAAGTTCCTCTTTTTAGGACAATGACTATATATGGAAGCAATCTTCTTGAAGTTGGAATGAGCTAGCCCAGCACTATTAGTTCAAAGAGAGAGGCCCTTGTAAGTTGAACCGAGCCCATGCCAGCACAGATGTGTACAAGGTATTCTACTGAAAAACTGATGTAGCTGCACTATATTAAAAAATTATTTATCATCTACAGTAATAATAATTTTTTTACTCAATAATTATAATATAATTTTAATATATATGATAAAGAACTATTTATAAAATATATATAATATAGATTTTATTGATAGATAATAAATCACATTGTGTTAATTTCTTACCAAACAAGTATAACATATTTTTAAACACTTGTAATATATTTATATTGCATACATAATTTACTTCTAATACAAGCGTGGATTTATCATATAATATTCTACATATTGCTAATTTGCTAAAATCAATAATTATTTACTAAAAAGTACTCACCCGAATAATTCTTTCCTATTCTGCTTCTTACGTAATTGTACAAGTGACAATCAACTAAATGGTCATATAAATATAGTATTAGTATGTGTGTGTCTATACATCTATCTATCTATCTATCTATCTATCTATCTATCTATATATATATATATATATATATATATATATAGTAGAGATATAGAGATATATAGTATTAGTATGTGTGTGTCTATATATATATGTAGTAGAGATGTATATAAATTCACATACGTTATTTATACAATATTTACATGCATATATTTTTCTTTCAATTCTAACTAATTTAGATCTTCTCCAAAAAGTTTCAAATTAAGATATGAGCTATTTTCAATTTTTTGAATTCTTGATAAATTATTTCCTATTCTAATAAGATGACATATTTTTGAAATGGATTAAAAAGAAATAACATGATGAATATTATACTATATTACAGAGCATGAAGAACATTCTTAGAGATTGGTCAAAGGTCAAGACCTGTTTGCTAATTAAGTTGTAATTATAAATAATTCATGTATTTCCATCCAGGGAGATTATATTATATTATATAATGAATTAGAAGAATCCCCACAGAAGATGGGTGAGCTAGCCACCATCAATAGTTCTTTTATCAATATTCTTTGAAAGTTATAACACACTTTTCACTTATTCAACAAAATCGACAAAAATGTACAGTTTTCTTAATTTTAATTTTTATTTGATTTACTTTTCTTTAATTAATTTTAAAAAAGTATTTCTTTTAGGGGCAATTATTAATTAGTTTCAACTTTTTACATGACATATTTAAATTCGCAAGAGATAGAAAGGTTGTTTTTGGAAGACCTTCACATCTTAAAGATATCATCCAAAAGCAGAAAATACTAGATAAGAAACAAAACAACTAGGGTAGAGAGCAAATGATAATTCATAAATATACTAAAATAGCAAAACAAATAATGGGCAATAGCAACACAATATATGAAGACTTGACCACCTCAACTACATTACTATAACCCAAGGCCAAATAACATCTTACCCCTACTAATTGTCTAACATTCTATCCTAATATGCGATCGCCACTCCTTTCTATCTAAGGTCATGTTCTCACTGATACAAAACTACGCCATATCCTGTCTAATTAAATCACCTCTCCCCAATACTTTTTCGATCAACCTCTACCCCTCCACGTAACCCCTAAATCCAACCTCTAAAAAAATATAAAAATAGTATTTTTTTTAAACCGACTGAAGAAATAAATCACATAAGTTAAAACGCTAGATGGAGCAGCAATTTTCACTTTTAGGTACGTTCTATACACCAATTAATCACAAACTAGTAACTATGCAATCACAGATTATAATTTAGTTTACTTGATGTGCATGGGAATGTGGGAAAAAATTAAATTTTTATCACATAACAAAGTCGTTTATAGTCCAAAATTGACAAACCAAAATATGAATAGAGAGAGACTTCCAAAACCTCATGTACTTTACGTACAAACAAAATAATGCATGCATTTTTTCAGCGTTCACATGTGATGTTGAACGCGTGCGACTAAAGGTTGTCTCCGAATTCCAATTCACGTGTTTTAGTTTGATTTGAATTTTTTTAAATACGAGCTTTAATTTTAATTTTTTTAAATAATTAAGTTAATTAATTTTTGTGATCTTTAAAAATGTGTGTTTTATTTCCTTTTTTTTTCCATTTTTTCCAAGTTTTTATCTTGATGATTGACACACGACATACGTTAGATTTTAATGGTTAAGATTTAATTGACTCATGCCATTAAATAGAGAGAGAAAATGGTCAATTAAATCTCAACTATTAAAATCTAATTTATGTCATGTGTCAGTTATCAAAATAAACCCTGATAAAAATGGAGAATGAAGAGGAGCCTTGTCCATAGGTATGATATTGTCTGTAATTAATAACCTAGTAGGGGTGACTAAATATAGAAAGTAACTAATACTCCATTTCTTAAACAAGCTAAGAGCTTGTGTGGATCTTGTTATGATTTTTGGCTTACTTTACTTCCTTCATTTTTTTAAAAAAAATGACTTGATTTGGCTTGACACAGAGTTCAAGAAATAAAGAAGTTTTTTCAATTTTATGATTTTAAATTAAAGTTATGTTAAATGTACCAAAATATGATTTAATTTTATGATCTTAAACATGTTACGTGGAAAGTTAAAATAAAAATTTTGCCAAAAAAAGAAAATAAATCATTCTTTTTAAATAAAGGGGTAGCTATTTTGTTATAAAATTGAATGCTTCAAAGCACTTTTTTTATCTTATATAAAAGTGCTTCAAAATTATTTCAATTTAAAAGTATCTAAAATAAATAAATTCAAATAGGCTCTAAATTTTATATTTATATTTGTACTATCATTATTGAAGAGAATATTTTCAAATCTTCAACTAACCCATCAATAATTCCCTCTTCTTTTAATTATATATATGAAAAAAAGATATAATAAGAGACGTGTTCTTGACTTCTTGTTGTTTACCATGCATAATAAAGCCCTGGGTCAACTAATTAGAGGAAGAAAAAAGAATAAATACAATGTCAGGACTTAGGAGTTAGGATAATTAATATATATGATTCGGTGCCAAATTGAGAGTACAACCTAATCATCTATGTAAGTGGAAATTCTAAAAAGACCAAGGAAAAAAGTAAGAGTTTTAAAATTTGTGTTCTAAAATTATTCCAGAAATTTATTTGGTTGAGATTCATTTCATTAAGGGTAAAAGGGGAATTTTAAGGACAAAGTGTTTCCAATTAAAGTAAGGTGACATTTCTTTTTGGGACGGACCAAAAAGAAAAGAGTGTCACATGAAATAGGACGGGGAGTATCTTGATCGAAATGTGGATAATTAAAAATTAATATTTTATTGGTGAAAAATAACAGCTGCATAATAAATTAATTGAGGTACGCCAAACATCACTATTATACACGACATACATGTATAGAACTGGTAGGGGTGACAAAATTAAGCCCAACCCAATCAACCTGTTGAAGTTTGGGCAGATTACAATTATAAGCTCAACTCATCTCAGCTCGACCCATTTAAAATTAGGTTGATATGCAACTCGATTAACTTGAGAGAGATATTGTTAAAATATTTTCAAAACACTTTTTTTCGATTTGATGTATTTTATATAGCCATAATAAAAAAATATAATTTAATTAAGTACTAAAATATTGAAAAAGAACCAATAAAATAAGTAAAACTTAATAAAAATTGAGTCGAGTTGGGTCTTGACCCGCTCTATAACCCGTTACTCAACCCCTTTTGACCCAACCCATTTTGATCCAAGCAAATTTAGTTTGGGTTGGGTCTTAACTCGTTTGGTGTCTTGACCTATTATAACGAACTCAAATTTGACTCAACCTGTCCAATTGTCACCCCTAAGAACTGGAGTGTAGGCAGATAGGGATGCAACGAACCCCATTTATTGAAAAACTTACTATGTAATAGGGCAAAAAGTTTTTTTTTCATATATATATACATACACACACATATTAAGATCTCATAAAATTCAAATATGCTTTGTACTTAAATTTCTTGTCAGGTTAAAATCGATCAACCAGATTGAAATGAAGGGAAGAAATCATTTAACTATTCGTGCAAAAGGGAGTAAGAAGGGTAAACAAGCACCACACACCTAATACTTATATCAAGTTGATAAATGATGTTTAATCTACACATAAATGATAATTGATTAAAATGTATTTTCATCTTATTAAATTAATTAATCATAATAAATTTATGTGACTTGATCTAAACGCCGAGGTCAAAAATGGTCAATTTTTTGTTCCAAAACTAGTAAATCAAAATCTACAACAACACACGCCCCCCAAAAATAATTTTTTTGACTACCAGCCATGCAAAATTAAGGTCAAGTTGGGCGGCTTGATTTTCCAATTGTCCCACACACTTGAGACTACCAAACTTTTCTAATTATTCCAATTACTACAAGACATTTTATTGGAACTTTAAATAACACCACAAGAGTCAATTTAGTCAAAATTAAACTACAAAGAGACCATAACTAATTGTTAAAAATGTATACTATAATTATACGTGCATGTGTTCCAATTTGTTTTGGGTCCATCTGCCTATGTTTATTCCTCACATGTGATACTGTTCCTAAATTAAAAAAACCAATTTTCTTCTTCTTCCCATTGTGTTACTCAGTAAATACAAAGAAGAAATAAATTTATCTAGGAGAAGTGGAGGAAAACAAGATTGTAATTAAGTGACACTAAATTATCATGTCAGAAGTGAAATCTCATGTTCTTCTTCCCATTGCATTGCTCAGTTTGTTCATTCTCATAACAGGTATGTATGATCATGTCATGTTTGATAGCTTTCTTCTTGTTCTATGTAAAAAGTGTCAATTTTTGGAACAAACATTTATTGAAGCAAGACATGTTTTTTCACTCAGCAAAATCATAGGACTAGTCTTGTTTAATTTGTGTTACTTCAATACCAAGCATTGAATGTTTGTTTGTTGGAGAGTTGACTGGTATTTATATACAGGTAGGCTTGTTTGTGGAGAATCAATTGAGACAGACAAGCAATTGCTGCTGAACTTGAAGTCATTTCTTAAGAAACAAAATCCTATTGACAAAGGATTCAAATATAACCATTGGAATCCTACTGATTTGTCACCCTGCAGATGGCCTGGAATTTCATGTAGTACTTCCATCAATCGTGTCACTGGGATCGACCTATCGGAAAGCAACCTGTCTGGGAAATTGTTTGATCACTTCTCAGCCATGACAGAATTGACCTCTCTTGACCTGTCCAAGAACACATTTTCAGGGTCCATTCCACCAGACATAGGCCGGTGTCGAAACCTGAAGTTCTTGAACTTGTCACACAACATCATTGTTGGCGAGTTCAACTTGACTGGTCTGAACAAACTGGAAGTTCTTGATTTGACGATGAACAGGATTCATGGACTAACAATGCCTGAGACTTGTGACAAGTTAGCTGTTGCAAACATTTCTAACAACAATTTCACTGGTGGGATTGGAAGAGTATTTGCTCAGTGCAAGAATTTGAAGTATCTTGATCTGAGCTATAATAACTTGACAGGGAATCTGTCGTTCGGGCTTGATATGCTGGATGTGTTTTCAGCATCTCACAACAACTTCAGTGGCCCTCTGCCTTCCTGGATTTTCACCCAAAATTGCTCCTTGCAAGTTTTGGACTTATCAGAAAATTTATTCTTTGGTGAATTGCCTACATCCATCGCGAATTGCCAACGATTAGTGGAGTTGAACTTGTGGGGAAATAGCTTTTCAGGGCCAATCCCTAGAGAGATTGGATCAGTACAGAGTCTTAAAGAGCTTTGCTTGGGAAGTAACAACTTTTCAAGTGATATTCCAGACACTCTATCAGGCCTAAACAAATTGGTCTTTGTGGACCTAAGTAGAAATAATTTTGGAGGAGAAATACAAGAAATTTTCGGGCAATTGACACAGGTAAGATTTCTCGTGCTGCATGGAAACTCTTATGTTGGAGGCATAGTGTCATCAGGAATTCCAAACTTGGTGAATCTTTCGCGGTTGGACTTGAGTGATAACGACTTTTCTGGTCCATTACCAGTTGAAATTTCTAAAATGAAAGGTTTGGAGTTTTTGATTCTTGCTCACAATCAGTTTAGTGGCAGTATACCTTCAGAATATGGAGATCTTACTGCACTTCAGGCTGTTGATCTTTCTTCTAATATGTTAACTGGTTCTATACCACCAAGTTTTGGGAAGCTAAGGTTACTACTGTGGTTGATGCTTGCAAACAATTCACTGAATGGTGAAATCCCATCGGAGTTAGGGAACTGCAGCAGCTTGTTATGGTTGAATCTCGCGAATAATCAACTTACTGGTCCAATTCCTCCTCAATTGGTGAGTATTGGTGCAGATCCAATGCCTACGTTTCTGTTGAATAGGAAAAAGGAGAAGCTCACTGGTAGCCCAGGGGATTGTTTCACTATGAGGAGGTGGATACCAGCTGACTACCCTCCATTTAGCTTTGTGTACCCTCTATTGACAGGGAAGAATTGTAGAATCCTGGGGGATAAGTTGTTTATTGGAGATGGTTTAATGCCAGTCTGTGAACCTGGTAGTAACGTCCGAAAGAATCAGGTACCAGGATATATTCAACTTAGTGATAACAAATTGTCCGGTGAGATCCCTCCTGAGATTGGCAAGATGAAGAAAGTAAGTATGATGCATTTGGGTGCAAATGAATTTTCTGGCAGGCTCCCTTCAGAGATTGGACAATTGCACCTAGTACTCCTTAATGTTTCACAGAACAAATTTTCTGGTGAAATCCCAAAGCAGATTGGTCATATTAAGTGCTTGCAAAACCTTGACCTGTCATTTAACAATTTTTCGGGTCCATTCCCAGCTAGCTTTAGTATCTTGCATGATCTGAGCAAGTTCAACATCTCTTACAACCCATACATCTATGGAAAAGTACCAGAAAGCGGGCAACTGCTTACATTTGAGAAGTCATCGTTTCTTGGTGATCCATTGTTGCGTCTTCCATCCTTCATGCACAAATCCACGAACAACACAGAACGAAACATGAATGAAAATCACAAAAAGCCCAAAAGGGTGGGTGCACTTTTAGTAATTGTGGCTCTGGTACTAGCTTTCCTAGTCTGTGCAGTCATGTCACTCCTTGTCTGCCTCCTTATAAAAGCGCCAAGGGGTTCCTCGGGAATATTGCTGGAGGATACAGAAGGCAGACATGATACGCCATCAAGCACTAGTGAATCCTCATCCCGATTGTGTGCATCCTCATCACGGGCTTCTGATGATGTTAAGGTTATCCGTTTGGACAGAACAAGCTTCACACATTCTGACATACTGAAGGCCACGTGGAACTTCTCGGATGATAGAATTATCGGGAGGGGAGGATTTGGGATAGTTTATCGAGGAGTCTTGCCTGATGGAAGGGAAGTAGCAGTGAAGAAGCTACAGAGGGAGGGAATCGAAGGAGAAAAAGAGTTCAGAGCTGAAATGGAGGCCCTCAGTGGGAATGGCTCCGGTTGGCCTCATCCCAACCTTGTAACTCTCTATGGGTGGTGCCTTGATGGATCAGAGAAAATTCTAGTCTATGAATACATGGAAGGTGGTACCTTAGAGGACGTCATTCCGGATAGAACAAGGTTTACATGGAAGAGGAGACTTCAAGCAGCAATCGATGTGGCACGTGCTTTAGTCTACTTGCACCATGATTGCTACCCTTGCATTGTCCACAGAGATGTCAAAGCTAACAACGTGCTTCTTGACAAGGACGGAAGAGCAAAAGTCACCGATTTTGGCCTTGCTAGGGTCATGATTTCTGAACATACTCATGTTAGCACAATGGTGGCAGGGACTATTGGTTATGTTGCACCAGAATATGGGCAGATAATGCAGGCCACTACAAAAGGAGATGTGTACAGCTATGGGGTGCTAGCAATGGAGCTAGCAACTGGGAGGCATGCTATAGATGGTGACGAAGAATGTCTAGTTGAATGGGCGACAAGGGTCATCGGAGACGGAAGGAAAGGATTCACTAGAGCCATCATACCAGTTGCTCTATTGGTATCTGGCCTGGCAGAGGGAGCAGAGGAAATGTGTGAGTTGCTTAGGATTGGGATAAGGTGCACAGCTGAGACCCCTCATGATCGGCCTAACATGAAGCAGGTATTAGATATGTTGATAAGTATTCCTAGCAGCCAAAGGGGATCCAGCCATAGCTTCAGATCAAGTCGTAGCACTTCTCCATTATTATGATACACTTTCTTAGAACTCAAGAGATGTAAGTGTCAATAGTTCCTTTACATATATGTAACACACCTAGCAGATTCTTCTTGTAAAACAGTTCTTTTCTTTTCCCACGTTTGTTAGTCTAGGAAAATGTAGTCAATTTTGTTTGTTTGAATCACAAAATGTTGTCAAGAATATCAATTTTTTTCTATAAAATTGAAGCAGACAAATATTTGACCCACCTACAGAGCTACAGTACAGTAGGTGGCAAGATTGTTCCCCTAGCCGGTACATAATTAAAAGTTACTATTTCAAGCAAGAGTCCTCTGCAGGGACTGTGCAATAGAAACTGCAAACAGAAGTTGTCTCCACATCTCAACTTCTGACCACATCTCATGGAATATCTTAGTATACTCCACTACATCAACACACACACCGCCAAATGTCAACGCCACATTATTCATTTTCATATCAGGCTGGATTCATCATCCGCGCTGCTAATCGAAGAGTTCAAATTCTTGTCTATCTGCTTAAGAAAAAGAAACTACACATAACCTTTACTGACACTCTTAATGAGTGTGAGACCTTTCAAGAAAAACAGTTTGAGGTTGGCTCAATCTTTGGGCTACCACATTCTTTCAAACTATAATGACTCTGTTGAAAAGTTGTAACCTCATCACATATGTGTACAGTAAGAAAAAAAACAAAATACCATTAGCCTCCTATAGGCTTTTATGCTAAATTTGAGATTTTATTTCATCCTACAAAGATCCTTTGACCCACCGAAGGAGGCAAATAGTTATAGAAGAAAGATAAACATGTTGGCAGTACACAAGCTGTTGGGGCCGAGGAGATAACTTAAGTAAAAGAAACAAACCCAACAGTAAAATTGAAGCATAAAATAGATTCTCAATATATTTTCCAGATGAAAGCCACATAATCCGAAATTTACGATTCAAGTACCGCAAATGGGGTGAGTTAGTCGTGTTTGTCTACTAGACTCCACGATCATGAAAAGGTAAAAAAGGACAAATTAATTTATTGATAATCTTGTAACATCAAAACAACACAAAGAACAAGAAAGTGAACAAATTGAATTCACCACGTTCCAACAACTTGAAGTAGATTAAATCCAAGTTGGCTAAAACAAAGAAAAAGTGAGATCACTCTTCGTCAAAAAACTTTATACCTTAAATATAAATATTTTAATATATATATATATATCAATTATTGAACAGACTTATACAAAAATCACTCACTCATAAAGTATGAAATTCTTGACGAAAATATTGGCTCAAGGATATAACGCGAAAAAAGGAATTGTCCCATTAATAGACAAGTGGAAAACCTAAATTCCGAGTAAAAATTGAGGCCGGGGCAGGGCGGAGGCACCAGGCAACTTTTAGTAATGAGTTTCTACGATCTAATAATTTTAGTTCACACTTTTATACACTCATATTTTTATTGACTAAAAGCATATCTTAAACTTTTTTATTTCTGAGTTTCACATTTTATTTGGCAATTATTTCCTTTTTCTGTCTGAACTAGAATTATCATCATAATACATGAGTTATATTCTCCGATCATTCTATTTTATATGATATTATTTGATATGATAAAATTTTTTAAAAAAATTTATTATCTAAAATAATTTTTAAATATTTATGTGATTATTGAAAATTAAAAAAAATTAAAGCTAAATTATTTTAAATTATAGTAAGACAGTTTTTTTTTGGAGGGGTGGTGGTACTAAAAAGTAAAAGTGTCACGTAAAATTGATGGGACAAAGCGAGTATTAACCTTCAACTCCAACCTGACAAGGCTGACTATTAGTTGTTTCATTTTCCCTATCTGAATTATCATCATCTAATCAAGTTGGTGTCTTTAATAAATAAATGATGATAGTTCAAATAGACAAATAGAACAACTAATAGTTAGATTGTCAAACAAATTTTTTCGATTATAAGTCTTTTATATATAAATTTTTAAATATCTTAAATCATCATTTATTGTGACTAATAGTACTTTTTATGTAATTTTTGAATATGTAAATTTTATTGTGAAAAGCTTAAAAATTTCACGTTCAAATTCACACTCAAAAATAAATTATTTGACTCTCAAAATTTAAATTATTTTATCATTATTTCTTAAAAACTTATCAAATATGTAGTATAATCTAATTGAATCATTATTTTATAATTTTAAAAGTGATAGATAGAAAGAGACATAGAAACATCTTTGGCATACCTCACGTGAATACTGTATTGAAAGAAGGCCCCTCCACTAACTAAACATATGATGGCAACAAACTCAGCTTCAATAAAACCCCACAACCAATTTGAACAAAAGAAAAGGAACATATGAACAACATATGTTTGTCTATAAATAATGAGGTAAGGAGACATCAGAGTGAAATTTATAACTAATTAAGACCAGAGAAGAAAATGGAGAATAATAATTCAAAAGTGATGAAGGATGTCTCTCTTCAGGAGCTACGAGACAGGCTTGCTGAATTTTCTAGAGTTAGAGGTTGGGATCAGTATCACAGTCCTAGGAACCTTCTACTAGCTTTGGTAAGCCACCTCTACCAATCTTATTATACACATCTATGATATAATTTATTTATCTGTTTTAACTTGTTGCACTAAAATATATCTCTTTCTTTTTTTGTAATTAATTAATTTTAATTTTTTGCGATCATGAAATTAAAGAATATTTTAGTACACTCTACATATTTGTAGCTACGATTAGATAAATGTTAAAACTAGACAAACAAAGAGAAAGTATGTTGGTTGATATTTTTAGCGATTTTTCATATACATATTTCTATATAGATATAAATATAGATAGATATAGATATATGTTCATCATGGAATACCATGTTCAATTGACTCCATAAATATAACATGGATATATCCACTTCAATTTCAAAACATCATCTTGAACCTACAAAGAATTCACCCTAGGTCGAAAAATAGAGTACATATATGATATATATACATATTGAGCGAAAACGGTCTAAAAATACTCTTTGACATGCGATATGATATTATTCATTTTGAGCTAAATTAGTATTATTTTTCCTAAAAGTCCTCGATCACATGTTTCTTTTTGGTAACTGTGACTTTATTACCAAATAATCAATATATACATGTTAAGACTCAGGGTTTGGATATAGTCCCTTACCTCAGAGATCTGTCACTAGGTCTATGCTATGATGAACTATGGATAAAACTTAAAATCCTTCATGTAATTTGTCAGTCTAGGAATCATACTACATCTATGATGGATCTCTTGGATAATTTGTAGCTTCGTTTTGTTTTAACTTATGATATGTTTGTTTAAAATTGTTGATCAGGTTGGAGAAGTGGGAGAGCTATCAGAGATATTTCAATGGAAAGGGGAAGTTGCAAGAGGTTTACCTAATTGGACATCAAATGATAAGGAACATTTGGAGGAGGAACTTTCTGATGTTTTGCTCTACCTAGTACAGCTAGCTGATGTTTGTGGACTTGATTTAGGTCAAGCAGCACTTACTAAGATTCTCAAGAATGCTCAAAAATATCCTGTTACTAAACCTACTTAATTGAACTTCTGTGTTTTCGAGAGAACTATTAAAAACACCTTTAAATTTGATGCAAGTTATTAGTTTCATTTCTGAATTATTGACTATTTTAAAAAGACTCTTCTACTTGACTAACTAAACTAAAATACACTCTCTAAACTATCACAAGTGTTAAAAACACCCCTTAATTTAGCAAAAATTTAGGGGTGTATTTCACTCTTGTTACAAGATGAGGGGTTTATTTAAGTTCAGTTAGTCAAGAAGAGGGGGTGTTTTTAACACTATCAATATTTTGAAAATGAAACTAATAATTAGTGTCAAATTTAGAAGTGTTTTTAATATTTTCTCTGTGTTTTCTTTCTTTCTTTCTTTCTTTTTTTTTTGGCCTATTATATTTGCAGTAGGCATCTTGATTAAGCTTGTGCGGGCATGTCCTTTTTTCTTGGAGTTCTAATTTATATATAACTAAACCATAATTAGGTCCTCTCAAATAAGTGTGATCTTGAAATGAAGGCAAGTAATCTATTATAATGTACTAGCGTACCTAATAAAAAGTTAAAATATTTATGTTTACAAGATTAATCTTTGTTAATCTTTTTGTTTTTTATTGGACAAATGTTAAATGCAAACTTGTACAAAAGAAGATGGGAAACGTGAACTTGTCAAATGTATATATATATATATTTGAACAATTCATTTAAATTAGTACAAAACTCTACAATTATTTTTTTGTTTGTTAACATTAGTTAGTGACATTTTATTTTTTAAAATTATTATGATAAGATGAAATTAAAGAGAGTGATAGCTATAAATTAGAAAGAATTTGGAGATGAATAATATATTTTATGAGGAGCTTAAAACAAAAGCTTGAGAACATTGACTTTGAAGATTAATACTCCGTAGTAGTAATGTTCATAGGTTCACTAATTCGTTTTGAATCATTTTATGGACAACTGAAACACTCCATTCAAAATCTCATTATCCTTTCAAATCAATTTGAAGTTCAATATGTAATTGCTATTAACTTCATCAAGAACATTCTAAAGAGATTTTCTAACTTCTTCGCAGCTTTTTCTCAAATTCTTTCAAAATTTAGGTATGAAATCAATAATCTCTTAAATCTTGCTTTCATTTATGCCATTACTCTTCCTTCTTGTTGTTGTTGTTATTGTTATTGTTATTATTATTATTACTGTTATTGTTGTTGTTGTTGTGGCTGTTATTGTTATTATTATTATTACTATTATTATTATTATTATTATTATTACTGTTGTTGTTGTTGCTGTTATTGTTATTGTTATTATTGTTGTTAGTGTTATTGTTATTATTGTTGTTATTGTTATTACTGTTGTTGTTGTTATTGTTATTGTTATTATTGTTATTATTATTGTTGTTGTTGTTGTAGTTGTTGTAGTAGTAGTAGTTCGTGGTAAGACTCTACATCTTGTCTTCTGAAATTCACAATTTTATCTACTTTTCTATTTTCCTCAGCCTTCTTCTTTATCCCTACAACCACATTTAAGAATATACTTATACGAAATTTTAGTTACTCCACAATTTTATTGGTCTTGAATTTATTCAATTTAGTTTCAAAATTTAATTAAATTGACTCTCAAAATATAAATAGTATCATATAAATTAAAATTTTAAAAATATAATTTAAAAAGTTTGAAAGAAAAACTCTATTCAATAGATTCTTTGTGGCTTTGTCAACTATGATTAGCATTTTTTTCTCCTCACCCTTATGCAATGCTATGGTTGAGGAATATCATATGATGTCATATGATGTGAATTATTAATAGTTAAAAAATTGTTTATATTTTTTTATTGTCTTTTTTAAATCCTTTTTTTTAATGGTTGTTTCACTTTTTTTTTTTTGTGAAAAACATAAATGTTTTTGCCATTTTATTATTTTTATTTATTATTCTATTTATAAAGGTGGGAATGCATGATAGTCGTATAAATATCGATATTGATACATTACATAATTATTTATACAATATTGATACACGATTATGCACCATTCATATAATGTCAATACATTATATACCTATTTATATAATATTTACACACATTTGTATACAATTTATATAATATTTATATACGTTTACATATTATTTATATAATATTGATACATAACTATACATAATTTATACTATCGATACATTACATAACTATATATATGATATTGATATATGTTTATGCATATTTATACATTATTGATACATGAAAAAGAATGATTTGAGCAAAAATGACTTGATGGTCGTGGGTTTATTTGAGCTATGTTGTGTTCTTGGCCTTCTCGAGCTATTTTTTGTAAAGAAAAAACATGAGCTACTTTTCTTGTAATTTTTTTTTGGTATATTAATGAAATTTATTTTTTATTATATTTAAAGGATAATTTGATAAAATTTACTCTCACCATTTTTTATTTCTTAAATTTATGTGTCAAATTAATACTGAATAAGTAAAGATGAATCGAGCTTTTACTAAATTGGTGCATGAATACTTCTAATCTAATGGGGAGCATTTAGGTCCCTACCTCTTTCCCTAATTCCAAGAAAAAAGAAAGAGACGTTCACTTTGTCAACAATTTAATAGGTAAGGCAATGAAATTGATAATCTTATCTTTAATTAAACTTTTCAATTGTCAATTATTTATGAGTTAGTTTTACATTAAAGTTAGTAAATTATTTTTAGTAATGAAAAGTTTTCTCATTTTTAGTTTTGGTTTATAAAAAGTTGCTTCAATGTATAATGCATACCTTTTGGAGAGTTGAAAGAATCCAGCCCAAACTATTTCTCTCCCCTTTTGGACGTAAGCCCACTAAAATATTCTTATCCAGCCCAGCCGAAATTATATTAACTCCTATTTATTCATTATCTATGCCACGCCGTCAAATTCCATCAATTGAATCACTTTTTCTTCCTTTCGTGAAATTCAAAAAATAAAATGAATTTTTTCTTGTCTGGTCTTACTTCACCGTCGAGAAAGGAAAGAAGACTTCCATCTCCAAGTTTAACTCAGACATAGCTCCCTTCTTTTTGGGGGGGGTGTGAAGCAGTGTCAAACCAAAATACCCAACAAGCATTAGTTTTCCTGAAAAGGAGGTGATCCAGCCGCACCTTCCAGCACGGCTACCTTGTTACGACTTCACTTTGTGGACTCAAAGTTAAATTGACAATGAGGAATTGACACATAAGTACAATTGAAACAATTGAACACATGAAAACATGACTAAATTGGTCCTATAATTATCACTATATATAGGAACCATAATTCCAACAGTAGTGATTAATATTGACATTAATTAGTCAAAATTAACCAAAGAAAAGTCTCAATTAATTGTCATTAATTAGCCCACTGACAAAGAGATACACTCCTTTTTAAGGAATAAGATATTTTTTCAAGTAACATTAATTAATCAATTAAAAATATTATTATTATTGTTACGCCGGAAAATGACCGACTCTTTAAATAAAAAATGAAAAATTAAAATTTGTTCGAAAATCGAAAATCGATTCAAAACTCAATTGTTTCGAGCAAAATCAATTCTCGAGATTCGAAATGAAACACAGA
>JAPFFP010000094.1:17965068-17984045 GCA_026153255.1 Solanum medicagineum | reverse complement strand
ATCTTCAAGTGGTGGTAGCTCACGAAAAATCGACACCACCACCCAGTCATCCCTTTCCTCATCTTTATTGATGTCACGATCATCAAATTCAGCAAATGAGTCTGCTAAGTGTGATGGAACAAGCTCTAGCACCAGTCAAAATGGAACTACAACTCAGAAACAAGACACAAGACCTCAGAAGGCTGGACAATTTGGCTCAGAAAATGAAGATTGCAGTCCTAAACTGCTCAAATTCAAAAAAGGAAAGACACTTGATATCCAATCTGAGAATGACAGTCCACGGAGACAAAAGCTTAGGCAAGTCACCAAAAAACATGAGCTCGAAAATGAAACTGGTAATGGTAATGCTAGAGGAAAAGACTTGAGCAAAACCACTGCTGATGGCCATTCACATGCGGCGAAAGACAAAGTTATGACAGTAAATCTTCGATCCCATGGTATAGAGGATACAAAAGAAACTCCAATTTTGTTCAACAACGTGATTGAAGTTACTGCAAGCAAGCTTTCCAAGATTAGGAGAAGCAAGGTCCAGGCTCTGGTGGGTGCTTTTGAAACTGTAATCTCCCTTCAGGATCGAAAATCCTCTCCAGTAACTGGAAGATCATAACTTACATTTCTCTTTGACAGAAGGAATGCGTCGGTGCAGGATTCTAACCAGTAATCTGGATGATAATTTGTCACTGTCCTTGTGACTATTAGTTTAGGTAGTTGTAGGGATTGATCACTCAAATTTGATCGAGTTAATGAGTGCTTAGAACAGTCTAATCAGACAAATTTGGTTAAGACATTCTTTGTTGGGTAACTCAGCCATGTAAGCTTTCAGTAGCTGAGGCACTTGTTAGAGTATTAAGTCTTACCATCAAGTACTGGATTTTATTCTGCATAACAGAATAGTCCAGACTTCAAAATTCTCTTTAGGATGAGACCTAGTTATCCTAATTCTTAGTGCCTTAACAGAAATTTCAGAGGATTACTCTGAAGCCAAGGAGAAATCAAAATGTTGTATTTATATTCATGTTTATCAAAACATTCTTTAGCTTTACAAAGCAGGAAAAGAAGCATAAGTTCATCAATTAGTAGAACATTGACTGCTGCTGACAGTAGTAAGATTTGCACTCTATCTTAAAAATTTAGAGTTTTGCTTCTTGAAATGCGTTTCATCTCCCATTAAAGATTCCACTAAAAACCAAGCTATCGCCTCCTAATGATGCCTCCCACTCTATGGATGAGGTCCTGATTTGAGATAATGAAACAACCACCTCCCGCATTTCTGGTCTGTTAGTTGCATTTTCACTTAGACACCAGTATGCGGTTTCTGCCATCTGTAGAGTAATGAGAAAATATCAGCTCTACATGCATAGTTTGACTGGCTATCAAATAGTAGTAGTAGAAATGGAGAGACTTGTCATCAAGCTATATTCAGATTGCCAACCTTGTATATATCTTCCATGGGGTAGCATCCCTTGAGATTATCATCTATAAAAGATTCCAATGCTGACTCTGGATCCTCATCTTGGAAAATTTCGTGTATCTAATCATTCAGTTGACACCCTTTTTTTGTTAATAGAAGACTACGTAAATGTATATAAATTTAAGCTGTAACAAGCAAGAAGTTGATCTCCTCACGTCGATGTTCTAATAAATGCATACATCTCACTTATTCTTGTTTTGTATATAAACATTTTTCGCATTTCAAATCATGTTCTAAAGTAGAAACAATTTTCTTCGATAGTCATTCATGTGGTTGTGTTTCATTCATCAGTATATATCTGCTAAATAACTGACTTACAATTGAGATGAGTGATTTCATTTTGTTTGGATCCCCATTTTCACGAATGAGTGCGCGTTTACCAGTTATTAGTTCTGCAAGTACTACTCCAAATGCAAAAACATCTGTTTTGGTAGTTATCTGCAGTTCTTTCACAGATCTGTAACATATGAGACATCAGAAGAAAATCTTAGAAATTCTTCTTATCATTTGGTTCTGATATTGCTAGACAATTAATATGGCATTCCATTGTAAAAAACAAAAAAGTGCCTAACAAGAATGTATAAACAGATGCTTACTCAGGGGGAAGATATCCTGGTGTTCCAACTAGGCGGGTCGCTAAGAATTCATCTTCATTGGTTCGACCAACTAGTTTTGCCAGGCCAAAATCTGCAACCTATGAGAGAGCGCTTTCTTAAATATACATTAAATGAAAACTACAGATTCTTCACTAAAGTTTTAGTTCATCTATCAAGAAGGTACCTTAGCTCTCATGGCTTCATCCAGTAGAATGTTACTCGTTTTAATATCACGGTGAACATACCGAGATTTTGTATGGTCGTGGATATACTCAATACCCCTTGCAGTATCTGCAGCAATCTGTGTTCTTGTAGTCCAACTTAGAGGCTTATGACCTGGTTCAGAAGAAGTTGATGTGAGCTAACTAATAATTGTGCATAATTCTTTTTTTGCCTTTCGAAATCGTTGTTCTTTTTATCCTTTCTCCATATTAGTGCAAGCTTTTTGGCATGCCCATATATAAATATACAGTTTGTGAACTTATTTTCTGGTTTCAGCAAGGAAGCAGTCAGAGGTACATGTTCTTGAATACCTTTTAACATTGGTTGATGAAGATGTTCATTGAGAGAGCCATTTGGAATGTACTCATAGACCAAGTAGAGGTGATCATCCCCGCTGGCATATCCCAACAGCTCCACCTACGCGATGAACTCTTCATAAATAATGGAGCATCATTGAAGTAAATAGCTGTTTTTAGTGATTAAATCTGATTACTTACCACATTTATGTGATGGATCTTGCATAAGACTTTGAGCTCCGCCATAAACTCCTTGGACTTGTTAGACCTCATCTTTTTTATTGCAACTTCCTAGATTCAATTTGATAATCGCCTTTTAATTGCGAGGCACAGAAGAATCTGAGTTGGCTTGAGAAAAAATGAAGAGATAAAACAAAGGAAGTTCTAGATACCTGCTTCCCAATTAAACCATAGTACACACTTCCATATCCACCTGCCCCGATAATCCTAGACTCATCAAAATTGCTCGTAGCTTCTGCTATTTCCTCAAGACTGTATATTACTGGTCTTTCTGATTCGAAAACTGGCATGTCTGCAGAGTTGAATCAAATTATTGCGTTAATTTTCTGCAATACAATCTACTTCTGTTCAGCATAAGCTTATCATCATAATAGATTGGCAAACAGTAAACCTTCAGTATGATCTTTATCCATGTACGACATGGTCTTTTTTGTACTAAAGCTTTTGTAAATAGCTGCAGCATCCTCCTTGGCGCGTCTCCGCAATCTATTTCTCCTTAGAATAAATATCATTATAGTGCACATTGAAAGTACTGTCACAGCTGATAATATCCCAACTAATACCGTCCATTTGTGCTTCTGTCCTGTTGAATGGTAGGGAAAACGAAGCAACGAAAAGTCAATTTCTAATAATCAAATAGCCACGAATCAAGAAGAAATGTGTAATCAGTACGATGATCTCATTGTTTAGTCAACATAGTAACACATAGTTGATGAGATAAAAAAGAGGCAAATTAGATATAACTAACCAGTACTCGGTAGAGAAACTCCATTTTTGTACATGGGCACATATAGTAACCAGCCAACATCTACAAACTGTGGCCTTTTCAAGTGAGGGTTCAGGCTCTCAATATCACTGACTTGAGAAGAGAGTGAATCTCCGATAGTTGACAAAGTATCGTGCTCCTGAACAGTATACGTCACCACGGTCACTTGTTCATCATCCACACATCCACACAACAGATGTATAGTTACATTCTCTCCAGCGTTGTAACTTTTATCTTCTCCACCAACTTTCCAAGCCTGTCCACTATAAATGTCATTAGAAACATTTGCAAATGTATCGCCTAGCTGCAGGTTGTACCTCGTGTCGTAGAAATATCCAACAGTTCCATTAACATCTTTGCAAGTGCAAGGTACATTTACTAGATAGTCTTGTCTGTCATCATAGCTAATCGGCTTGATTGCTGATGCATTGACAGAGTAATAAAAGGTGATATTATGTATCGAGAGACCGTTGTGCTGATAGAGGAACGCGTTACACGTTTTGATGTGATCGGAGCATGGAAAAGGGTAGATGTTAGTTAACTGAGTTGGTACAGCAGAAGCCAAATTTGTTGTGATCTTAGGGAAAATTAGAGGAAACAGGAAGTAAAAAATGAGGATACAACACCAAGAAGCCATAAACCTTGGAATGAAATGTACTCTGCCTTGTAAAATAAAAAAGGAAAGCATATCAGGTCATGAAAATTATGATATGCTGATAGAACATTTCCTCTTTGTCATATCCTATTTGTTCTTTTGTTTGTTGACCTATACAATGATACAAGTATGATGCCTCTCACGAAAATACAAGATAAGAGTAAGACTACATATAATAGACCCTTATGGTCTGCCTCTTGCTTGAATCATGCACATATCGGGAGCTTAGTATGTTTCCCATGCATGTAACATATAAGCAGTATTATATCATATTGTATTTTACAATGTTACTGCATCAGTTGGAAGTTGGAAGTTTTAGTTTTTAAATATTCTGCTGTTTACAATGTATCCTGCCGATTCTTACTATGCAGCAAATGGAGATATATGAGACTCTAGAAGTACTTTCGAGAGTGAATTTGACTATTTTTACAACTAAATTAGATTAAATTAATTTGACTAATGAAGAATAAAAATTTAGATATTGAAAAATTATAAGAAAAATATTATTGATTGCAACTTTTTTCATATCAATATGACGAAAAAAATACACCTCAAAAATGCTAGTCAAAGTTTATATAGTTTGACTTCAAAAATGGAAATTGCAACAACTAAAAAGGGACGGGGAGTATATATTACTCCTTTAATTTTAATTTGTTTGTCTGATTCTCACTTGATTTGAAATTCAAGACTGTAGAAAATATTTTTGAATCTTGTGATTTCAAATTAAAGATGTATAAAATGTATCAAAATATACTTTAATTTTGTGGTCGCAAACATGTCACGTGAAAAGTTAAGATTAAAGAAATCATTCTTTTTGAAATATATATATATAGTAAATATAAAAAAAATGAAAATATCGGGAATATATTCCTCTATCTCCGGAACAAATATGCTTTTCAAGGCAAAATTTGCAGACTATTGTAAAGCTGTTTAAACCAATGCAGTGGAGGTGGAGTTTCCGAGTACGAGGAAGCCAATTCTTTATTTGGTGACTCTTTAAAGTTTTAAATAATTTGGAATTAGATATAACATTTAATGGAAATGAAAAATTTGGCGCCCATTTTGAGATTAGCTGTTGTACAACTACAAATAGGAAAGGTTAATCATATATTTTAAAATAAAATATTGAATGCAGGCCAAGTTTGTCTTTCAATGAAAAACATTTTATTTTTGGAGAGTTTAGATGCTACACCATTTGATTCTTACATCTAATAATTCAAATTCATTTAACTTTTCAATGAACGCTTAGAAAATGCTCCCCTCAATATATATATCACCACCACCGATTGGAATTATATATCAATAGTCAAAACATAAGTATGTACTCGGTTAATGTGCACAAATTTTTAATTGGTGCATGCCGGCGAAGCAAATAAGTCATGTCTCACGTATGACTACTCGTTAATTAAGCCGGCCATTATTTATGATATGATACATGTTATACTATATATTATTTTCTTTGTCTCATTTTATGTGGCACCTTTCCTTTTTGGTTCGTCCCAAAAAGCGTATCATCTTATTCTAATTGAAAATAATATATCTTTAAAATTCTTCTTTTACCCTTAATGAAATCATTCTCAGGCACATAAATATCTAAGAATGATTTTAGACCATAAATTTTAAAAGTTTTCCTTTTTTTTAAACATCGTATCAAGTCAGAGGGTGCCATATGAAATGGAACGGAGGGAGTAATATTTATCTTTTTGGAGTCTGGTGATGAAGAACACCAAAAAAATGCATCTTACTAGTATATATTACAGGAAAAATTAAGTTTATGCCTTTTTGAAGCAAACTACTCCCTCTGTTTCATTTTAAATGAATTTGTAAGATGATACACACATATTAAGAAAAATATACAAAGACAATATTTACACTATACTTTCCACTATTGCCCTTGATAAAATCATAAATATGTAGTGTAATCTATCTCTTAGAAAATATAAAAGTTCAATAAATGAAAGGGCAAATAAGGGCAAATACGAAAAAAGTTTCAAACATTCACCTTTAACTTCGAATAGTTCAAATATTTTGAACGTTGAAAAAAACCTCAAAAATTTAATTAATTTAAGACAGAGAGAGTATTTAGATCCATGTACTCTTCACATTTATGCCCTCAACTATTAAAATTCGCCCATGTTGATGTCAGTGCTCACTTTGTATGATATACGAATAGAGTATACATATATTGATAGGGTATCACATAGGATTAAACTCATTTTTTTATAATACAGATATAGTGTCAATATACCGATAGAGTATCACAAAAAATATATTTTCTACTAATTTTTAGAATTTAAAAAATCAATTTGTGACTTTAATAATTTTTTCTTAATTATTTTATTTATTAAAAAAAGGCTCAAAATTATATGATACCGATAGAATATTAATATATTGACAGAGCATCACAAGAATACTACTAATTTAGAATTTAATAAATAATTTTATGACTTCAATAATTTTCTCATAATCATTCTTCTTCTTAAAAAAAAGCTTAAAACTATATGATACCGATAAAAAATCAATATATCAATGGAATATCACAGATAATTAAGTTCCAGTCCTAGACGATACTGATATGGTATCAATATACCGACAGAGTATGACAACGAATGTATTTTCTACTAATTTAGAATTTAATTTTTTAATTATTTATTATTTATTTCTTGAATAAAGTGTATCGTATATGATGGCAATAGGGTATCAATATACCGCCAGAATATCACTGAGGATTGAACTCATTGTATATGATACCAGTATGATACATATGTACCACCAAAGTATCAGAGAGGATTATTTCATAGTATTCATGCTGAAAGCATTCTGACATCGTGTTGGTGTTAGCATGATGTCAAAGGTGAATAAAAAGGGAAAAGTGGGGTAAGAAGGTAAATAATTTGGGTCATGAGTCCATTAAGGGTAAATAATATGGGTTAGTCTAGTAAGGGTAAATAATTTCACATTAGGTTTATTTTGTGAAGTTTTTCATTTATTATATATCTTTTGGAGATATATATAGAGGATAAATTATATAACTAGATAAACATATGGTATGTATTTACATTATATTACTATAGTTTAAAAAAAATTACAGTTTATAGCTATAGCTAGAGTTATGTTGTTATTTTTTCTCTCTTCTCTTGCTCTCTCTCACCTCTCTCCTCTTACTCTGCATTTTCTTGCCAGGTTTATAAATATATATATGTATACTACCTGCATATATACAATTGTTTTGACAAATATACATATTCAATTCAACAGATATACATAGACAATTTGCTTTTTTCCTCTCTCTCGAGATCTCGCTTGCCTTTCTCCTCCCTCTCCCAGTCTCACTTGCTAATTATACAAATACATATGTATATTAGTTACATATATACAATTATTTGACAAATATATACATACAATTTGACAAACATACATATGCAATTCGCCTCTCTCCACTCTTTGCTTTCTCTCGCTCACCTCTCTCCTCCCTTTTTCGATCTCACTCGCTTCTCTCCTACAATATATGACTACAAATCATAATTTTAACAAATTATAACTATATTTTTATCTTATTATATTTTAAATATTTACTTTTTAAAAAAAATTCCCATAGTATCATAATTCATAGCAAATGTTCAATGAGCTAAGAGAAAGTGGGCCCAAAAATTTCACTAAGAAAAGTTGCAAAACAAAGAGATGTAATTTATAGCATAACCTCGTAATGAAACTAAAAATTCTTTTCCGATAGAAATCTGCCACTAATAACTTTTGAATCATGATAAAAATTTAAGGAGAGAAGAATTAATTTGTGGCCACATATTTATCAATTTTTTTTTTATATATTTTTATTCGTGATTACAATTTATTTTCTATTAAATTGATTATTGGTTATATGATAAAAAATGCTACCGACTATGTCGATCAGTTTCTATCACTAAAGTTAATGACGTTTTTCTTTTGGCAAGCGTGTACCAATGATATATATGATCATGCACCTTCAAAAGTCTTTTGAAAGAGATTTATCATTAAGTCGCTATTGGACATATAGAATATTGTAAAGCATATGGTAAGGAAAACAATCATCCTTCCTTTACAATGACATTCACAAATATAACTCCAACCTCTATTTCTGTTAGGTCCAGCCTATGACAAATCATGATACAAAATGGTCCCACCACATCAAAACGCCTTAAATTCTCTAAGTTTCTCGTAATTTAATCCATACATGTTGGGACAAGACTTTTGTTGCACTCAATCTATTGATAGTGTGAAAACATCCACTATATGATTAACTGAATATAAATACACTCCTGATCTTGTAATAAGAGTGAAATACACCCCTAAATTCTTGCCAAGTTAAGGGGTGTTATTAAAACTGTCAATAGTTCGGGAATGGAAATAATAACTTGCACCAAGTTCATGAGTGTTTTTAATAATTTTTTCTTTTTAGATCCCCCCCACCCTCCATATTCTCGCAATCACTTTTACTTTTCACAATTCGCTTCATGAAAATTAAATTGACTAATTTTCAACGCTAGCTTAAATTAGATTTTATATCAATTCAATTATTTTTTTCTTGAAAATCATATGAAAAATGCTACAAGTTACAATCTTTCTCATCATCGATCATTAAAATATTGAATCAAATTAAAGTCCATACAGTTTGACTCTTGAGAAGTAAAATGTGACAACTAAAAGTGAACTAGAAGGTTCGTATACTAGAAACCCCACGGAATCAATTTAAAATTCATCAATTGGTCCCTTTTTTTTTTGTCCCATCCAATGACCACCTCATGAGTGGTGATGAAAAATCAGATATGTGAAACCATCGTAACTAGCTTTGATTCCATTTATACCGACTGGTGCAACTATAGAAATTGGAACGGTTTTGTTTTTTCGCTCTATAGTGACGTATTCAAGATTTAGATTTTATTTATGACGAAGAGGTATCACCACGTAACATGTGTTAATTTGCACTATCTAGTGCAGATTTAAATCTAAATTGGAATGAGTTCTTCCAAAAAAAATACTCCAATATGCTATTTACTTCAAATATTTTGACGATGTAAATAACAAAATTGACGAGCTTAACATACATATTGCTCAAGTAAACTTGTCTACTAGAGAAAGAAAAAAAAAAGTAGTTCGATACATAGCTAGGATATTTCACATTAAATTAAACCTAGCTAGACGATACAACGATTTATATATACTGTACTATATGAAATACTTAAAATGCAGGAATGTAGTAAGAAAAATGTGAATATATAAATATATATTTAGATGGACCATTCCTTTTGCCCTTGGATATTGATATTTTCTTGATTGGCCTGCTGCAGATATTGGGCTGCCATCTCGTTATTGAACTCCATCTTTATTGACTGCATATATAGATAAAAAATTAATTAACAGCTAAAGTAAAGTGCTCCGTCTTCATTGACATTCTTGGATGTATGAAAAGATCAAAGCGATTAATAAACATATAGTACTCCACATATCGAGAAAAAAGTATACTTTTTATTTTACGTTTAATAAGATCATGATTGATTTATAGTCACAAAAATTTCTCTGTCTTGTTTTAGAAGTTTGTGTTTTTTTTAAAAAAAGAAAAGTTGTGTCAAATGGAGTACTTACTTGAGGTAGAAATGCAATACAGGGGTGGTTTAAAGGGAATGAAGTATTAGGGGCAGCTGCAGATTTGGTGACTGTGGGGCTGGTGGCGTTGCCATTAACAGTTTGTGGTGGAGTAGGAATGGTTGATGCCATAGAAAAGGGTGGTGGTGACATGAAGGGAGGACAAAGAGTGGGCATTGAAGAGGTTGGATAATTGAGGGGAGCGCCGCCTATAAGAGATTGATTAGGCACTTGAGTCATATTGTTGAGCATTCCTGCAGTACTACACATGCGCATTCTTGCTAGTAAAGGCATTTGAATATGTGGTTGCATTCCTAGAGTCATCATCATCATTTGCTGCTCCATGTTTCTAGCATTGCTTATCAAATGAATTTGTGCTTGAAGCTGCTTTAAGTACTTTATCACTTCCTCCAGCATTGATGCTTTATCTGTCTGATATACATAATTATGTCATGAAAGATTTCACGATCATTAATCTATATATGGACTATGAAATATAAGGGGTATGCCGAAGGATGATTAGTTGAACATCCTTCGATTATGTATGTATATATACATCAAATATTACTTGTTAGACTTGGACAAGTGGTAGTTATTATAACCTACCTTACTTGCATTTGGCACCAACTTCTGCAGTGCTTTCATCTTTCCATTGATTCTATCTCGACGTCTCTGGACCCAAAAACAAAATAAACTATCAAGTTTTAAGAACTGTTCTTTCAGTACCTTATTTTCTCGGATATTTTAATTAACTATATAGTGAAAGGATATAGCTTATATATGTAGTTATATATATACACACTAACTTGTCCTAAGGTGCGTTAACTAAATCCAACGTACCCTCTCTGACTGGTTATGAGCAGCAGCTCTTCGACTGCGTTTTGAAAGGTTGGAGCTTTTTGTTTCATGTTCTTCCTCCTTGTTTTCCTGTCACAAGTTATCCAATATATGCATTTGAGTTTGATAGCATATGTATTTTGTAGGAGTAGATATGTATCACTGCAAAATATAATTCCAAAGTACTAGCTAGTACTATATATAGTACAAGAAGGTACAGTGGGACATTAGCTAGGTGACTACTTGATATTTGCATTTGATCATCGTACTAGCTAGATAGCTATTACCGTTAGAAATTTGGCTTTTAGCGATCACTTTTTTAAAGGAAGAGACATGAATCCGATTGTTATAAGTGTACTTGTAGCATTCAATATCTTTTGTTTAGGAAGTATGTGAGAGGTTTTATTACCGAGCCACCATGGCAGGTGGAATCCTCATTACAAGGCCATGTTACCATGGGGATATCATTGTCCTGAGCACTTGCACGAGCGCTTATAAATTCTACTGATCTTCCGCCACCATATAATTGGGGGTCAGAATCTGATGATCTCATCCTCTTTAGTACTCCTCTTGTTTGTTGACCACCATAAGATGCATTTTTCTCCCTGTTAATGTCTGCCTGATTTTGGCCATCACGATTTTGTTTTTGGAAAGTGGCTTGATGCACAATTGTCTCTAACGTGTCACCAGCCTTTCCCCATGTGTGTTTTGTTTGCTCATTGGAGAGGTTGCTTCCAAGTCTATGCATGGATACTTGTCCATTTTCCCAAGTTAACTCTGCAACTTCATACTTATTGCACCTGATTTTTTTAATTATTTGAACAAAGATATCAGATAAGTAGAACGCGCAAGAGAAGTTGAAGAAAAATGATACTAGCAGCAAGTACAATAAGAACATACATGGGGTCAACTTGATTCTGATTATGCTGGTTATGCACGTGGCCACGAGGATATTTGTTCTCTTCTTCTTCTTGTGTTTGGTGACTAAAATTCCAAGTATGATAACTCATGTTGATGCCTTCGCCAGAGTCTACCCTCTTTACTTCTCATTTACTGCCAGTCCTAATATTGAGTTGGCTTTCCCTCTTTTATACTAAAAATGTATTTCAGTATCTTCTGGTCCCCTACAGGATTGTCATATTTAGCTGACCGTTCAATGTGTGTACACCATGTGTGGAAGCAATAAAAGCCTGGATTTCAAATGGATAAGAAGGTGTATCTGTTATACTCTTTCCTCGATGATACATCTCTGGGAAATGAAAGAGAAATTTATCCACCTAAAGATCAGCTGCAAGATCAGGAGCTAATTTCCATTTTGATGGGGTTAAATGCATTCAATGCGATTAAGTTTGTCGCCTCACTTTCTGACTTGGGTTGCCTTGACTAGTGATGCAACAACTATCACATAATTTGACTGCATATTTTTAAAAATTTTAATTTCAAGTTATGTCCACCTCAAAAGTGATGGTGGGGCTGCTACTTTGTAGTTATCTCCTGTCACTCTCATCCCGAATTTCGTATAAACATTAGTAAAAACCCGTCCATAAATATTTGGATTCCTTAGTGATCTCAACATGTATGTAAACGTAAGCTAGAATGTATAAGTTGTTAATGTATAATAGAGATTTCTTACCGATAGCTTAGGCACCAGGCAGAGGCAGGGACAACATGTTCTCTCTAAGTTGGTATGTTTTGTTGTGAATCAAACATGTCAACACCGTGTCGGACAGAGGAATGTTACATACTCCTCATTTATGGAATCCCTCCTATTTAGGACTTAACAAGTTTGCCAGTTGGATTTAAGTTATGTACGCAGACAGCATAACATTTTTTACACTATCTCTGTAGTTTAACCTGACATAGTAGGTTGGTTACCATTTTTACCAGCTTGTCAATTAATGTTAGTTATAGAGCTATATTGGAAATTACTTTGTAACGACATGATTGTTGCATCAAACTAAACTCTTGCCAATTATGCCGTTGGTTCTGGAGACATGTCAAGTCACAGTTGATTCTGGATAGACATTTTGAATGTTCTCTGCGACAACAACAAACATTTCAACTTATACCATACTGAGTTCTTAATTAGACATGGTCTCATGTAGGGATGTCAGGTGGGCACCCATAATCAACTCAACAGAAAAGGATTTACCTACTTGTATGAAAAATAACTTTGAAGCATTTCTTGTTTCCATGTGATCCATATTAATTGATGTTTCAGATATTGATATACAATATTTGGAAATTGCACGTCCATCTTTAGTTGTCGAATCTTGGAACCGGCCTTTCTTAGGCCATGACGTATGTCTTACTATGGTTATGTGATATGTATTCTCAATTTAATCTTTAACCTCTTAAGGTTAGATTGCTTGGTTTGGTGTAAATATCAAGTCCAGGTAATTACTGACATCAGTCACTAGGGTCACCTAATGATTGAGATAGACATCGCTGTCTCTAGCTAGCCCTGCTGGCTTCTGAGAAACAAAATGTGTGGTTCTAACTCTTCCTGTGTGAGCTATGATGCTACTGTTGACGTTTTGTTTGAGACAGCTGGCTGTTCACATGTTACTGTATCGGTCCATCATCAGGCAAAAAAGGGCCAACATAGAATTCTGCATGCTCGTTAGCAAACATAGATTAAAAAATAAAAATAACAAAACTTTACTTTTGAGTAACAATGAGTAGCTTGTCTATTGTAGTTCATGAATGTCAAAAGCAGCAGGAGACAACATGTCGTATGAGAGGTTGCAAAAATTTTAGCCTATGGAAATATTGATTCTTCCGTGAACCAGTAACACGTTAACAAGTTGATTTAAAATCTTGCTGTCAATGTCATATCCTAGAAAAAGTAATCTTTCTCAATGAAGTCTGTCGGATAGGGTAAAACTATATCCCTTAGGAACCATACATGCACCTTTTGATGTATACGGTTCAAAAAAATTGTGAATCAATGCAGATTCCAGTTAAACACAGAACAATAGCATCAATTATCACCTAAGCAGTACTTGAACTGGCACGATGTTTGGCTTTCCTATCGATTACGTCTAGTAATCAACTGAAGTACAACAGATCTAATGCATTCAAATGCTATTTACCAATCCCTGCACACTGAGGCAGCAAACTTTAAAGATGGATTTCAATATTAAAAAATCAATTAGTACAATTCTTGTGTAAATAAAGCTTCAGAAGATTCATTTTCGGGTGTTGGTAGACCTTTTCACAGTTAGAAGCAGTAACATGTAATAGGTTCAGTCCCTGTTGATCTAATCTTATTTGATTTCTCTTTTACTTTAGATTCTTCATATCTTCTTTTCTCTTCTGCTTGTGTTCTTGCTCCTTTGGCTATATCATCAATCCTCGCTAATGTGTTCTTGTAATGCTGCAAATTCCTTTTCATAGCAAGCTCCACTTGATTCTGCAATTTCCCAATAACAACCATTTCAAATACTACACATTTAGCTCTATAACAACTCAAGAACTTGGAGAGTACTAACCTTTCTCCTTTCCATTTGTTGTTTCGCCATCATCTTCTTTTTGTTCTCCCAAGCAAGAAGCGCGGAAAGCAGTTCATCATGTCTGTAATTAGAGAATATTTCTTATTAAGATACCTAGCCCTAATTACAATATGTACAAAAGATTTAAAAAGTGTGTTATACGTGAATGTAAATCATTAACTTCAATAACATAAAGAACAATCAATAATAAAAGTGTACCGCTTTCTTATTTTGGCTATCTGAGCTTTCCCCCAAGCATCAGCTTTGTTTTCAGCATTTTTGCTTCCTCTTGAAATCACCTTTTGCATTTTATCATTAGCAGCAGGAGTTGTGGTCACTATTTCTGTTGAAGTTTTACGATTCATCGTAGATGGCCTTCTCATTGGAGCTTCAAATCAAACATGTTAAGCAATTTATCCTCAATGACTTTTAAGTTCTATGCACTTACAACGTAAACGATATTTACACAAACAGGTAACTAACATGTTAGGAGTTACTAATAATCCAGGGAAAATTATGTATACAGTGTTGACATTTACCTGCTTCCGCTGGCCTAATAAGAGGTCCTCTTGTTTTTGTCGAGCCAGAATTTTCTTCAAGGGAACATATAGCAAACGCGGAAGCTGCAATTGCTGCTGCAAATTCTCCATCACCCAAGTCATAAATGTTTCCTTTCATCTGGCTAATCAATTAGTATAACTGTAGCTTCCTGTTCCAGTGCCTAATGACGAAATTTCGCTACTATCAAATCTTGCCTATGTGCATTTTTGTCTTAAAAGGCAAAGTCAAGTCAGACTTGATGTAAAATATATACCAAACACAAACAAGAAAAAGTTTGTTGAAAAATCTTGAAAATTAAGAACCAAATTGGATTAGTATTTGTTTCTATTTTTGGAAAAGGCAAAACTTGCTGAAGTTTATATATGTCCTCCATATGCTAATCCCTTTTTGATGACACTTTCTTAAACTTGAGAAAAAATTAAACAGAAAGTAAAAAGAGTTTTCTTTTGAAGAAGGGGACTACAAATGTGCTACCTTTACTTCTTAAATGAGATGTTTCATTTGCTGTTTCCAGTATTATACATAATCTTAGCAACTATGTTTAGAATAACTTTTCCAAAAGCAATGGACGTTTTCATCTTACTTTCATAATCATTCTTTCTCAACACCCTTGTGGCCGATCAAGAATTCACACATTGTATATCTAACTATATTTATTAAACAAGTATTACTTTTTTGTGTATATATATATATAAGGTTTTATCTCAAACTAAAACAATCGACTCTTACAAATTTGTAGTGCACTTAGGAAGCAAAGATAAAAAGAAAAGTTTTACCCAAATTAACCGTCTTTTCTTTTTGTTGTTGTTGTTGAAACCACGAACTCACGGGTTTAAGCCTTGGAAATTGCTTCTGACAGAAATGTAAGGTAAAGTTGCGTATAATAGATCTTTGTGGCCACACTCTTCCTCGGACTCTGCTCATAGGAGAGCTTTAGTCCACCGGGCTTACCTTTTTTGATTTTTTCTTTTTTTAAGTGTAAGATGGTATTGGAGGAAAGGTATGTCTTTTGTATCTGTTGCATGCTACAGGAAAGGAATCTGTTTGGAGTTTTTTTGGGTTGTTGTGGGCCTATGGTGCAATCAGGCCCAAATGTCCAAATGGATATGATCTTTGGGCCTCAAGCAGGAAGACCCAACTGTAATTTTACTGGACTAAACCTAAAAGAATGATTTAGTAAGAATGATTTAGTTTGATTAGATACGAAGTTTAAAACGATAAATAAACTTTTTAATTTTGTGGTCCTAAACTAAACTTATGGCAAATGTACCAAAATGTTCTTCAATCTTGTTAAACATGTCATGTGAAAACTGAAATTAAAGTATTACAAAAAAAAAAAGAATCATTCTTTATGAAACAAACTTAAAAAAATTTGATTATTCTTTTTGAAATGGAACGGAGCCTATTGATATTCACCGTAACGAAAGACAAAATGATGCAAATGGGTTTAATGTTAAGTTAATTCATAGTAATGAAAAAACTTGACAGAGGAATTGACTGATGAAGATGTGGACCGTGTTGAACCAAATCTTACTCTATTGTGATAAAAATACAATTTCTGAAAAAACAAACAAGTACTACTCCACTTGTATTACTCACTCAGCCATTGCTGATTTCCTTTCGGTAGCAAGCCATTGCTAAAGACAAGCACTTTAAGCTTCAGACACCTCACAGCTGCAAATCCAACAAATAATTTGACTCTGCTCGTGCTTTTGACACCTCATTCAATGCAAATTTTGTCTATATTTCCTCTTTCTCACATCAACTGTCTGGAACTCCAAGAATGGCAACTGTGTTGTACCCAAAATCTCTGAGTTCTTGAATGAACGAATGCTAATTGTTGCTATTTAACACCCCTACAAAAAGCACCAAATTTGAGCAGATACAATTTGAGAAATCTGAAACTTACCCTTTTCATTTCATACCCTTTTCTTGTTCTTTTCCACCACCACAAGGTACTATCAGATAAAGCTTGCCCCTTTTTGGCACAGATGCTGCTGCACATTATCTCTTTCTTTTTGGAATTTGTGCTCTAGTATTGTCAAAATTCTGTAGTGTTTGAGGATATTTCTCATCTGGGTTCAGCTCCAATTTTGGGTATGTCTGAAAGCTATGAAGGATCTAAGCTTTTTATTGTTTTTGCATTCAAGCGTTCAGTGTTAGTACAAAGGAGTTCTTGTGATTGTTGGATCTAGTTCTGGTTTGCTGATTTGGATTGGTTAATTTTCATTTATCTTTTTCGATTCGAGTTTTACTATCCATATTTCATGATTAAGTGTACTTTAGTACTTGCAAAGTGTAATTAATTATCTGCACTTGTCCAGGTTTATTTTTGAGCTTCCGTAACATCTGATCAAGAAAAGCAATTTGGTTTGCACATTCATATTTTGTTAATCTGTTTTTGATTTTTTGACATTATGTTAGGTTCATTTAATCCTATTAGAGTAGGTTAGAGTCCCACATTAATTGGAAAATGGACTACTGATCTCCCTCATAAACTAGTTTTTGAGGTTGAATTAGGTTTAGATGTCATATCTTTTCAAATCCAATATATGGAAATATATTGCATTCATACTTTTCAGAAATGAATAATATGTAAATTAGTTGTAGCTTCCTCAAGATACTGAAGGAGCTGTAAATACGAAATGACAAGAAAAAGTTTATTTTGTTAAGATAATGAGATAATTGCTATCTTTCTGATGAAATGCCATAGTTTTCTTCATGTAGAAGTTCTTTACTTTTGATTAAGTTTCTCTTAGACTCTTACTTTATTTTATCCTTGTTCATTACAGTATATGACCAAGTTCAAAGAGGGGTGAAGCTGAGTACGTTAAAAGCCAATGGGCTTCGCACCCTTGTTGTTAATCTTTCTGGCACTGTGCCCTGCATTTCTGGCACAAATAGTTGAAGATACAGAATTTGTAATTGATGGAACTGTAAAAATTGCTGAGACAGATGATAATTATGTTTGCGCTACCCTTGACTGGTGGCCTAAAGAAAAGTGTAACTACAACGACTGCCCTTGGGGCTTGTCATCTCTGATAAATCTGGTAAAGTTCCACTACTAATTGTTGTCATGGGCATATATTGCTTTACTAAAAATTACAAAACAGATAGCATTCATTATTTTCTTTTGATTTTTTTTCAGAATTTGGCTCACACCTTCCTGATAAATTCTATTCAAGGTTCGCATGTTCCCATTGTGTTAGAACTTTACCTTAATATTTGAGATGTTGTTGTTCTTATTCTAATTATAACTTACTTTGATTGGTAAACTCTCTAACTTTACCTTAACATCAAATGCATCATCCATTTCAACTGTGAGCAAATTAGACTTGATGCTTCTTCAGAATGCTCATTGATTTTTCATCTGTTCTGATTGCTAATTTGGTGGTGCAGCATTCAACCATTTGAGATTACGACTTGGGGGTTCCTTGCAAAACCGAATAATATATGATGTGGGCAATTTGGAGTCTCCTTGCCATTCATTTACCAAGCAGGAGGATGAGTTGTTTGGATTTTCACATGGATGCTTACATATGGATAGATGGGATGAGCTAAATAGCTTTTTCAATAAGACAGGGTTAGTTGTTTAACTTTTAAGCCACTTTCGCGTTCCTATCTTCTTTTCACGTTGCATTTGAAGTGCCTTAACTCTAGAATCTCACAGCAATCTGCTTTTCACTCTAGACTTGGCATGTTGTAATTCCTCCCTTTGTTTTCTTTCCTACTCCTTTCTTTAATTTCTTGAAGCCATTGATGGATTTGTCGCCAAATTGGTTATACCAAATTTAACCATTGTGAGGCTCTCAAAAAGGGCTCACTTCAACAAAGTTCATCCCAGTTTCACTGCTTATGCTGCAGAGCACTTGTGACCTTTGGCCTGAATGCATTACGAGGGAGGCAGCAGACCGGTAAGCATCTCTGGGAAGGGAATTGGGATTCCAGCAACACCCGTGATTTCATAGATTACACTATTTCCAAGGGCTACCAAATACACTCATGGGAATTTGGTATAATTGCTGAAAATTTCCTTCTCTCTTTTTTTGGTAAATCTCTCTTGTTTATTAGAATTAGGATTTCCTTATACAATTGTTCCACTTGGTTTGCAGGAAATGAGTTGAGTGGTAAGGGGATTGGTGCAAAGGTTGATGCTGAACAATATGGAAAAGATGTTATCCATCTTAACAATCTCATAGACCAGTTGTATAAGCATTTCC
>JAPFFP010000094.1:17944515-17955422 GCA_026153255.1 Solanum medicagineum | reverse complement strand
AATTATGATAGAACAATTCTTAATTCTTATTCACCAAAGGAACAAATAATCTGCACAACACGGCTTGCTCAAGTGTGTCATTATTTAAAAGTGTAAGCGTGGTTAGAAAAAATATACTTGTGAAATCATGTCAAGATAAATTGCGCTAATAATTAGTAACGAAAAGTTTTTTGGTTTAAATCTCACAAATGATTTAGTATTATAAATGTTGACATGTGGAAATGAATGTCAAGCCGGTATTTTTATTTTATTCTGATGAAAATGACTTGAATTGAGTTATGGAAAGTTGTTCAACTGGATGGAAAAGGACCAATCCCAACATTATCATACACCATCATTTTGCATAATCAAGTTTGATTTGAAGTTAAACTTATGCACAAACTCATGCTGTCTATGAGGAGAAAGTAATTAAACTAAACTCAAGTGGCCTAATTAAGGGAGTTAGTTTTGGCTTAACTTTTGAGGACCTGTCAATACTGAATATAATATATTTTATCTATGACGATTAAGGGCTTTAGTTTTACCATGTAATCATGTACCTTCTAGTAGCCTAGACCAAGTCCAGTTGAGAATTAATATTTAGATAGGTGGTGGTCCTTCCTTTCTCAGTTGTCATGTCATAACGAAGTCGATTATAGTTTATCACTTATTGTTCATACATGTTCAAGACCCCTTTGTCATTTATGATGTAAATTACATCGTACATTTCTCCTATTTTTAATGGCAAACTGGCAACTCTTAATGTAACATCTGGCAAGACTAATAAAATCGTAGATTTCTCCAATTTTTCTTTCACGACAATTATATACCAACAAACTAATGATACAACACAGCAAACCAATAAAAAACAGAACCAATTATTCATGACAAGTGATTAGCTGAATGATTTCACTCGAGTAGAATAAAAAATATTGGCTACTGATTTGCCAAATTCATGACAAGACTTAAGACTCCTTGTGTATTGGTCAGTCCTGTCCACCTTTTAAAAGATTGAATGAAAAAATATTGGATTTAGCTGTCTGCCTGTCTATAGAGAATAACTAACATCTGCACATAACACAGTTTGAAAGATTTTTTTTTTTTCATTTCTCGAAATATGGCTCAACTCGGCCATAAAATTTACTTTACATATAAATAAATCCTAAGCACCTATTCCAAAACAGCTTTCCTACAGAGACCTGAGAGCAGAAGGTCGAAAACCTCAAATTTCATTTTGACATGCTCTGTCCTTTCACCACTAACAATATACAAGTAAAAATGGACTCCAATGTCGCAAGAAGCATTCCCATGATGATCCAACTGCCAAAAAGACCCGCTATCATATGCAACAGGTGGTTGAATACGTCAATGCTTGCCAAAACCGTGACCATCTCTGTTCTTGGAACTCCAGGCTTCATCTCCAAACACTTCCTCAATCATACTGCAGGTTGGTAACAAATCAACTTCATTTTTAGCACAGCTTAGGTACCCGATGTCCCAGTCTTTACCGTTAGATGGCTCCATCACAAAATCATGTCCACTGCCAATGCCAACACCAGCAAAATGACTTGCCCAGTGTTTACAATTATCAGTCTTTACCTGTGGTAGTTCTGAAGAAGCCCCAGCTGCATCAGTAGTACAAGAGTTATCTTGCACATCATGGTCACCCACTTCTTTTGAATGGTGTTCGTCTAGAGGCTGAATATTGTGTCCACAACTGCTGTTATTATCAATCAATTTGTCGGAACATGCTTCATCATTCAAGACCTTCCTCCCGCAAAAGTTTATAGTCTGATAATCTCCCAAGGTTGCAACACCAGCTTCCTCATCATATGAGGGTTTTTCATTCACATATATCTTATTATGACCAGGATGATTTTGATATATTGGTGACTCAACCACAGAATCCTCATCATCTGTCATTTCAGCTGCTGTAGCAACAACATCGTCATCGATCTCCTGCCATTCATCATTATCACTGTCTATATTTAATGGGTCAAACCTGTTCTGCTTGGCACGCTTACGCAAAATAAAGACATTAAAATAATAGCTAACGAGATCTCTCATGCTCCGTGCAGGAAATTCAACGGCAAGGTGGTCCCAGAAATTCCTGCCTAGTGCTGCAGGATTGGAAAATACAACTTCATGAAATAATTCCTCTTCCTCTTCACTCCATTTCTCTGCCACTACCTCTCCCATATCATAAACACCCAACCTAACAAATGTTTCCTCACCCAGGGCCTCCTTAAGTTTCTCCCTTGCTTCCATGATGTGCAGTCGAACACATCCAAAAGAACCAGAATCTTCACAGGAGCACTCAATTTTTCCTGCTCCAACGTTCTCCTCATGGTCTGCAGGTAATTCTGAATCAGGCATTGGAATGATACATGTCCCAGCAAGTTTATTTTCCTCATCACGATGATCCACAAAATCTGATTCTAGAGCTTGAGAGGGAAGATTCAGGCTTTCTTGAGTGCCCTCCTCCATGGACATATTTTTGCTATCATATGCACCCCATTCTGGTAATTCAGCTTGGAAATCTGGTCCAATGGGGACCAACTTTCGAGGAGGATTGTTCAAAAGAGGGGAATAGCCCTCCATTGGATGAATAACAACTCTGAATGAAGGATCAACATTGTAATATTCAGAAGCCGTCAATACGTGAAAAGGTGCCTCGGACCTGATGTCTTCTTCACTGGTGCTACTAGTGGTCCAAGATGAGTTTGAAGCAGAGCCATGAATGCTCGTCTCAATTGCTTTCTCAGAAGAAACAGGAACTTCAGCCACATCGCAACTATCATGTCTCTTCTCAGTGAAAGCTTTGACTTTTGAAAAGTTCTCCTCATCTCCACCTACCAAAGACCAAAAAATAAGATCATCCAAGGATAAAGAAACCCACAAATTAATTCACATCCAAAATTGCTGGTTAATAGAGCAACTTTCTAATGACAAGCAGCTAGTCAAGAGTATCTAAAGTTTTGAGTAAATAAAAGCATATTAGCCATTATTCATAAAGCAGCTAAGACAGCCAAAGCATTTCAGGAATTTGAGAGAATTCTCTTCCTTACCCGAAGTGTAAGAGTTAGGAGCCACTGATTCACATGGAAACTCCAAAAAGGAAACTAGCTGACTACTTGGTTCTACATGTCTTGGTTGCTTGGACGAAACCTCATACAACTTTTCTTCACCGTACGGTCTTTTTTGCACCATATTTAACTGCAAAAGGAAGTAGATGAAAGTGTTAAGCAGATGCACATGCAGAAAAGGGAAGGTAGGGGAGAATCAACCTTCACACATTCAAAAACATAGATTGATGTAAACAATTCCACAAGACACAAAAGATAACCAGATTCTTCAAGTGAAAGAGATGTAAACACTGAACACTATAATGAAATCTTCTTTAGTCATAGCAAAACATGGCATTGAGAATTCTCAGTAAAGGTAATAAAACTTCTGTGACCCCAAAACAAAAAGAATTGACACTAACAAAATACTGGATGTACAGTAAAAAGTAATGTCACAACAACAGAAATTAAACAATCAACAGCATAGTAGTATTGAAGGAAATAGCAAAATAGAACGCCCATATGATAATGTAAGAACAAATATAGACAAGAATAGAAATTGCCAAGCATGGTTGAACTTTCAGGTAGATATAACAGCACCCACTGTTTCCAGCAAATAATATAGTAATAGTTGAAAAGGTTGCCACTCAGAGAGGTAAAGGGACACAGTAATCATTTGTCTAAGTTTCTAATGGGTGACACGTGGCAGTGTACAGTGAAAATAGAGTGGCTCAGAGAAGTTTGATAATAAAATTAAAAAGATTAAATTTTTTTTGTTTACTTTACATGTGCAAAATAAAATAAAATAAAATAAGAACTGGTTTTCTGCTTCAACAAAGCCAAAATTCAAGGGAAAAAGATTGAGGTTCCTGTACCTCGGAGAAGTCTTGGTAAAATCGAACAAAATATCTTTTGATTTGAGCTAATTACAATCAATCAACAGTGGGATTCAGAAAATCGGATGAAATATTTTTGTTTTCTTCTGGAAATCGTGAACTAAAAATGATTTAATTACAATTTTATGAATAAAAAAACCTAACCCTAGATCCCCAAATTAAAAAAAATTCAAAAAATCAAATCAACCAAAAATTGATGCGACGAATCGACAGATCGAGCACGAAGAAAGGCTGATTAAGCAAAAAAAATCCTCAGAATCACAAACCGAAAGAAAAACAATCGATCCTTTTTCTTTCTCAAGAAATCAAGGAATAATAACAAAATAAAGTCAGAAACAGCTTTAATTTCATGAAACGACGGCAGAATCGAACAGATCTGATGAAAAAAACGGTAGATCTGAAACCCTAACCTCGGAATTGGATTTCCTCACGGATAGAGGCAAAAGAGGTAGCAATCGATAGAGAATGAAACGAATTAGAAGGATCGGAGGTTGATTTGATCTTGAAGAAGAAAAATCGAGGTCGATTGGAGGGGAAGAAGATGAGAAATTGGAATTGGGGAAAAAATTGTTGACGAAAAAATAGAGGGTAAAGGTGGGTCAAGGGGAATCAGTTATTAGGGTGCCCGAAATAGTAACGCGTGTGGTCAAAAAGGGGCTCCGTAATCGCAGGTAATTACGCCAAATACCCCTACTATTGGAAATAATGACTGCCGCACTTTATAAATTATGTGGTCAATCTGTGGGCTAAAGAGTTGGAAACTCATAATGGAATTGAATCATGGGAAGAAGTGATAACACATACCATGTGCTAAAGAGTTTTATCATATTTTTTTTAAGTCTAAATATTGATGATTTAGTAAAAATAATTAATAATATTTATTCTATTTCATTTACACAGCACCATCTAAATTTCGAATAAAATTTAAGATAGACATTTGTATAAGTATAAATTGTTTCAGTATAACGTAAAACTAAAAATCTTAAAGAAGTTATTTCTAATTATAAAAATATGACATTAAAATAAAGTTTTTAAAATTAAGTTATTTCTTATTATAGAAATTTGATATAAAAATAAGACCTTTAAAGTTAAGCTATTTATAATTGTAGAAAACAAGAGAATGCCCTAAGTGTGACTGTTCACAAGCGAATCATTTGGCTCGATCACTCATTCAACTAGCGGAAGGCTTAATGAAACCCAAAGAAAAAAGTGCTCAGGTGGACATTCAAACCATCATATAAAATAGTTTTCAATGTTTTTTTAAATTAAAATAAGGGAACGTAGTTCTAATAAATAATATTTTCTCTGTCACATTTTATGTGACACCCTTTCCTTTTTGATCCGTCCCAAGAAGAATGTCACTTTACTCTAATTGGAATCAATTTACTTTAATATTTCCTTTTTACCGTTAATAAAATAATTCTTCGCTGCACAAATCTCTAGGAATAATTTTAGACTACAAGTTTTAAAAATCTTCCTTTCTCTCTTAAATATCATGTCAAGTCAAAGGGTGCCACATAAAATGGGACGAGGGAGTAGTAGTTTTCAAAATTAACTCGAAAGAAAATAGACTCCATTCTACTCTATCTGACTCGATCTATGAAACCTTTATCAACTCATAAAAAAAGTGTCAGACAATCCTAAAGCCACAAAAACAATAGAAAGAGTTAAACTGAAATAAGAAGGATTCCTCTTAAGGCAAGGAGGTCTCACCACATCTTTGGAATGAATAGATCTTCAACAAATCGTTTAATGATAACCTCTAACACAAGTATCTGTATCATAAATCGATGCAGCGATGAGTGGTTGTCAATACGTGTAATATACAGTATGTAAGATGGTCAATAGAAACATCACTAAAAAAATTAATTGATAAGAATAAAGCTCAACTCAACTCAACTTAATATGCTATGCAAGTTTAAAGTAGAACATTTTTTTTCAAAATGGCTCAATCACATACAATCTCAATGAAATCATCTCAATTATCATTATTAGAGAGTTGGAACAACCCATCTTGATAGGAGATGTCCCACGTCGGCAAAACACAGAAAAGATGTTGGGTATATAAAGTAATAGACTGGTCTATATACTGCGAGGCGCCTTTTGGGGTGAGCCCAAAGGGACAAATCCGTGATGGACTAGGCCCAAGAGCAGACAATACTTCACAGTGTTGGGTCAGGTGGTTAAAAATGATATTAGAGTCACTCTTGTGTCAGCCTTCTCGATGTGGGGCTAGAGTTCAACTGAGTTTAGGTACATTCTGGTGAGGCGGGGCAAACCTCAGTGCTAAGTATGTCCCACATCGACAAAACACAGGAAAAATGTTGCGTATATAAAGTAATAGGTTGGTCTACATACTGCGAGGCACCTTTTGGGGTGAGCCCAAAGGGACAAATCTGTGATGGACTAGTCCCAAAAGAGGACAATACTTCACAGTGTTGGGTCAAGTCGTTACAGGAGTTTTACTAATTTGCAAGCATTATGATATCAAGGTGAATAATGATACAATGGTTTGCAATACCTTTGTCGCAGTCGTCCAATACTTTGTCAAAGTAAGGGACGATCAACCAGCAATGGATCCACAATCAAAGATCTTTTTTGGGACAAGAAGACATGACCTCTACCATATATTGGCTATATAGTTTATGGGACTTGAGTTATTTGTACTCTTACCCAAATTGGTGTTCAATACAACTCCAAAAATATAACATGATCATATCTATCAAGCAAAATATTTCAAATCATCTCATCAAGTCTCAATGAACATTTCAAAACTCAATACTCAATGTCATGTTAACTCATCACATTCTTTCATTTGCAATTCAAATGTCCTTTCATTTAAAATATACTTTCGAAATCATTCGCATCTCGTCAAAGTTCCTTTTCAAAATACAATTCTTTAGACATAATAAAATGCATGTATAATATTATTTGAAATCACTCTTTTCGTCAATGCATAGAAAAACATCATCTTGATTAAAAAAAAAAACATGCATAAACTTAACAATAAATACTATGCATAAACTTGGTTTAAAATAAATAAGTATTTTGTTTAAAGTATGAAAATTATGAATCTCAATATCAAATAATGCATGGGGAAGCCATGATCATTGACTCAACTACGGTTCGCACGATCAATAATTTCAATAACGTCCTGTTTATTCGTAAAAAAGATATCAAGACCATGTGTTTTAGAACTAAAAACTACGAGACTAACTCTACGAGTTGTAGAAACAAATGTAAGTTGTAGACTCTTGTCGTGGACTGGCTTGACACTAGAAAAATCTGTGATTTGAGATTTTATCTTCGAATTGAATATTCTATTAAATAGAAGTAATGCATCATCATTCGGTTAGGATCAATCTAAAACAACCCATCATATTATGTATATGATGCAATGCCACCAACTTCCATGCACATATAGATTCATTCCTCGTACTTGGTCCAGCCTAACAACCCTTCGCGGGTTGGTCAGAAGTCAGTCTTGTTTGGTAAGACGAAATTGGACAAAGAAAAGAGAGTGCTAAATTTCAAGAACTTAGTATGTACAGACACTTTCTACGGATCGTCAGAGATACTATGGATCGTGAGGATCCCCTCGTGGATTGGACATTGATCAATCACTTGAGACTAGCAAGTCAATCTATGGATCATAACAAGTTCTTAAGCTCGTAGACTTGGGTCGTGGGTTGACTGAGCTAAAGCTGTAATTTGATTAAGTGTAAAGGGGTCCACAAGTCACGCCTATGACTCATAGTAACTTTTATGAATCATAGATTTTCACTCATAATCACTGCTTAATATTCAAGAAATTTTTCAGAGTCAAAAGTAGAATATTTTTTTCTGAAATATTACATGACTACAAAGAAGGTGTTACTTAAATTGAAAAGCAAAGAAAACAACTTATATTTCACATCAAATATGTTTCATTAATCTTAAAATTATTCCATCTTGTATATAATTTAAATTTTTCCTACTTTTTCCTAATGTGTGAGAAATGTTTTTCGCATTATACATTTTCCGAATATATATTTTCCTCCCAACTCATTTAAGCTCTTTCTTTTTTTTTTTTGTTGATATTTTTATATTTATTATATATATAGTAATAATTTAATGATTAATTTTTTATTTTACTCTTAATTAGATAATTTATTATTATACGAATATTTATAATTTGTTTTAAATTATAAATATAAGAAACATTTATTTTTTATTTTAAAATTTTGTGCCTGCTTAAATATCACCAAGCATATGTCTTTCCATGAAGTCAATAACATAACATATTCAGTGCAATTTCATAAGTGCGATATGGAAAGAGTGACATGTACCCAGCCTTAACTAAGGCTTAAAATATCAAAAATTGAATTATTGAACCGAATCAAATATTTGGCAATTTGATATTCGATATGATATTTGAGAGTAAAATTTTAGAATTATGATATCACTACTACTCTATATCTTGGGTTCATCGTACAGAATAGTGGTGATATCGATATAATGCAACACATCGCATTGGGGCAGCATAAATAAAATAGATGCTTGCCTCTAGAGTATTGTGTGATAAAAAATATCACCTAAACTTAAAAGTAAGTTTACATAATTATGGTTAGACCATCTTTCTTATATGTGCTGGAGTGTTGGCTAATAAAAAATTTACATGTTCAGAGAATGCAGGTTGCAGAGATGGGGATGCTGAAATGGATGCGTGAACATACTAGGAGTGTAAGATTAGGAATAAGATTATATACTCGAGAGAAGGTGGCAGTGACCTCTAGACAAGATGAGAAGCAAGACTGAGATGATTTGAGTATGTGCAGAGAAGGTGTGTCGACACTTCTGTTAGGATGTCCGAGAAGTTGGATTTAGTGATTGTGCGAAGGGGTAGAGGTAGACCGAAAAAGTATTGGAAAGAGGTGATTAGACAGGATCTGGCGCAACTTCATATTACCGAGGATATCATTATAAATAGAAATGAATGGAGGGCACGTATTAGGGTAGAAGATTAATAGGTTAGTAGGGGTGCGATGTTGTCTTTGAAATTATTTATGACTTTTAATTTGTGACCTTAACTTGCTAGATGAAAAGCTGAAATTACAAAAGGAAATGAGTCATTCTTTTTTAAATAGATTTAAAAAAAAGAAGATGAGTCATTCTTATTCTTTGAAATGAGTAGTATATTTTAAAAATCCTCTCGCGGATAAAATAAACAAATATTCTCTCACGGATAAAATAAATAAAAATTTTCTCAGGGATAAAATCTTTACCCTTACTTAAAAAAATAAAAAATCTTTACCAACATAAAGTATAAGACAAAGTAATAGTGTAATATAGTAGAGTACTTCTATTTTATTAGACAAACAGACGTACTCATTCTGTGGTAGTTCTTCCCACACCGCAAACAGAAAGGTGAAGTGAGCAAATACAGTGAGATAAAATAAGAGCTGGGCTAACAAAGAACCATACTTACCTGGACGGGTTTAATGGGTGATCATGAAGACTTACGGCTTAGGTTGGTGACTTTTATTGCACTTAGGAGGGGTGACTTTTATTGCACTTAGGAGGGGTGGCCACCTGAGGTCGATGCAAGTGGTCGAGCCTATGTCTAGGAGGGGTGGCCACCTAAGGTCGATGTAAGTGGTCGAGCCTATGTCATAATTTATGATGGATGCAAGTGGTCGAGACTATGTCATAATTTATGATGGAGGACTTTTATTGCACTTAGGAGGGGTGGCCACCTGAGGTCAAGTGGTCGAGCCTATGTCATAATTTGTGATAGAGGGAGGGGGCCTGTGTTTGCGTGGCCCCTATTCAAATCCAAGTTCAATATTTTGATTAACTTTCAAGTCCAACGGTTTGAGCTTTACTGTCCACCCTATCCTAAGTCTATGCAGAAATCAGCAGCAATAGCCAATTTGCTGCATGTTTAAAAGCTATGCACTAACAAATCTAAAGCCTATATTTTTTTGTGTGTGTGTGAAGGAAGTTCGGCATCTAGCCAAAACTTGCCTAACAGTGTACGTTGGAAAACATGCTTAACTGAATTAACTAGAGGGACTAAGTGAACTACAGATCTGAAAGAAAGAAGGTCAAGAATTTCCACTCGGAAGTAACAAAAGCGATTTCATCAGTTCTTGGCTAAACACTATAGTAAAGATTTCAAGTTAGAAACATTTGTAGTAGTATAACAACAATCACTAGATCTCAGCCCAAACAAGGTACTGCCGCCTCTATCAGTCCTCGATCATGTTCTTCTCCATTTAAACAATTTAAGGACTTTCAAAAAGAAAATGATCAACCTCATCGCACATGCCAGATTTATAATGTAAAGTGATTATAATGCCATTAAATAGGCTGCTGAAGTTCACACACTAAAAAGAGGCATTTTTGACAATGCTACTAAGAAACAACAGTTATACGCTTGAATGGAAAAGAAAGGAATGGATTTTGATCTCATGTTTAGTGCTTATTCCAGGGGAAGGAAACATCGACTCTCTTATGCAACAGAAGGCATATCCTTGAGCCATCCATCTAAAGGTTTCCCAACGGAGTAGACGATGAACCCGATTTCTCTGAGCTTCTGCACATCAACAATGTTCCTTCCATCAAACACAAATGCAGGCTTCTGCATGTTATCATAGATCTTCTTAAAATCAAGAGTCTTGAACTTGTCCCACTTGGTCAAAAGGCAGAGGCCATGGGCGCCTTTTGTGGCCTCATAAGCATCCCATACAACATTGAGATGCTTCATCACAGCGGGGCTCATTGGCTGGACGTGAATTGGATTATCCCAATCTAACTTTTTCATCGACAGATCCTTCAGGATTTGATCCTCAGTGACCTGTGGATCGTATATGCTCAAGTGAGCATTGTCTCCCAATAGGCCTTTGCACACATCAATTGCTGGTGTCTCCCTAGTATCCCCTGTGTCTTTCTTGAAAGCAAATCCAAGGATAGCTATCTTCTTGCC
>JAPFFP010000094.1:17921657-17932918 GCA_026153255.1 Solanum medicagineum | reverse complement strand
AGAATGAAGCAATTAAAGGCGAATGAATATTATAGTCTGGAAATGGAGTAAATTTGACAGAGCAGGATGAATATTTGCTGTTGTTGTTGACTTTTATGTCCTGTTCTTTCCCTTTCTGTTTCTTTCCTTTATTGTCACTTTTTCGGAGGAAAAAGACTGGCAGTAGGCTGTCGGTTTTTGGTCTCTCCCCCTCTCTCTCTCTCTCTCTCTCTCTCTCTCTCTCTCTATATATATATATATATATATATATATATATATATATTTCTTTTTTATAACAAGGGGAACCCGCAGCCGTTACCTTCTGGGTGCGCACAAGGTAAACCTCCGCTCTTATGCTGTAGCTCGCAAACCACATAGGAGAGGTTACCCGTACTAGGCAAGCCCAGGGCGATGAGCTCGACCCAAGAGGCAAGTCCTTTACTTTTGCTGACAAGGGGTTTCGAACCTGAGACCTCCGACATGGAAATCTCGACCCCATACCAAGGGGTTTTTGGTCTATATGAAGATCAATTTTTTCATGTTGCACTATAGCCTGTTCCTGAATTCCTTAACATTATGTGAAATTTGGCATTAAATGTCTAAATTAGTCCGGAAATCAGAGAAATATTTAGTTTACGGCAACTTCACTTTCAAAGTGTGAATGTTTGCCACTACTTGACTGCAGCCTCCTCTTTTCTCTTTACCTTTATACATTCTTGGTCTTGTTGCTTTCTCGTGATCCTAACTAAACTGGTGAATTTACCAGGTAGGAGACAAGGTCCAGAAAGGGCAAGTAGTCTGCATCATTGAGGCTATGAAATTGATGAATGAAATCGAGGTAAATTTTGGATTAAGATTTAAGTTCCTTAATGTGCAAACTCAGTTCTATAATTGCTGCAATATATAGATTCCTAAAAAGACAAATTTGATAGGGTAGAAACATTTATAATCAAATAATTTCTAAGGCGAACATGTTAAGTGTTGTATTTTCAGTTCTCCTTTTATGTTGAATCAATTCTCATGGTACTTAGAGGCCTGTAGAAATGGCCTAAATTAGGCAAGTGATGTATCATATAGAGACGCTCTTCTCAGCAATTTCCCATTTTGGCGAAGTTGGTCGCAAAATTACCCAAAAATCATTATGTTGTTGAATGTTTAGAATTGAGCAGTATCTTCAGTTCTGACCTGCGAAAGATGTTGAGCTAACCCAATTTACATTGCTCAGGCCTCTCTCTTTACTCTATGGAGACTCTCACCATGACGTATAATTTTTAACTTCCGTTTTTACCTACTGCTTTCATTTTTTGAATTCCTCATCAGGCTGATCAAGCTGGAACCATAGTTGACATACTTGCAGACGATGGTAAGCCCATCAGCGTGGATGCGGTATGTCTTCTCTCTTTCACTAGTATATATATCTTTAGACAAGCTCGGGTCTACTTGTGCTTTATGTGATTTCGAATGTCTTTTTGCAGCCTCTATTTGTCATTGAACCATGATAGGAAGAAGTCATCTTGGTGTGCAACATAGGTGGATGGAGCAGAGTGAGATTCGATAGTCATAGAGAGCAAATCTGTCTTTAGCTCAAGGCAGATCTGCTCAGCAGATTGGTTCACCATTCTAGTCTTGTTGAAATTTATGATCATATTTATAGCCTGTATTCGTCATTTTTCTTGTACTGCTCATAAATTTTGGAACTATATTTTCTTTATAAAGTTGACTTATTGATATCCACTAGTCTATTGTCACCCTGCTATCTTTCTTTCTCTGCCTTCAAGTACTTGATGCTATTAGCCTCCAAGGTTTTGGTTCAGTGTAGAGTGCACTGTGTAGTTACGCACATCTCATGAGTTCAAATCGTGTAATGAATATTTAAGTCGAGTAGTGTAAAGGGATGAGCTTATTCTCTACTGAGTTCTGAACCTTGCACCACTTTGGCTTTCTCAGTTTGTAAATACTGTGAGCTGAGATATGGGTCTTTTAACTGACACTCAGATCTATGCCTATGAGCTTTTGTCAGTATTTGTGTAGAGGCAAGCAAAGATATGCCAGTATAGGGAATCCACATTTTTACTGATACTTGCTGTATCAGTTAACCACGTGCTGATCTCCACGAAGTATAGAGATGCAGCTGGTTTAACGTCAATACAAACCGTGGATAAGGCACTCGGAAGAAGAAAAGATGACATGGAGATGGTTAGCTGTACTATCATTTCAGACTCGACTATTAAATAAATGATGGAACAATTCAATCGTTAAGGTTGATAGTCATTAGGAGATGAAGAAATTATATAATTATTAGAACGTAGAAGCATACACTAGTTTCCTGAATCACTTGTAAAATCTATGATAACTTCTCCAAACAAAGTTCATCTATGATCTATACAACAACACATCCAATGAAATCCCACCTCGGAAGGGTAAAATGTACGCAGACTTTACCACTACCTCATAGAGATAGAGAGATTGTTTCCAGAAAACCCTCGTCTAAAAGAATCAAGCCCCAAATCATCTATGATCTATGCATACATAAAAAGTATTGCCAAGGAACCGTGAAGAAAACAAGTATACTACTGAGCAATTTGAAGAGTGAATCAGATCCATTATATTTAATTAAGTGGCAAGAGTAAAACAGATAACTGTAGAAATGAGGTAGAATATTCAAGAGGAGCTCTGCTTCCACCACTACACGACATAAAAATGAAATATAGAGAAACATGCATTCGCTAACAGAATGTTGTCTCACCACAGTAATAATTTTGTCTGGTTTTTGCTAAAAGCAAATATTACTCAGAACATAGCCCCGTAAAAAGAGCTCAAAACTACAAAAACCTATTCTACACCTTCATTTAGCTCAGAATCATCAAAACAGTGCAAATATTTCAGGAGGAAATCCATGTGTTTGACATCAATGTTGTTATAAATGAGTTTTGTGCCTGAAACAACTCCATCAAGTTTTCTTGGTTGCCCGGGGACCAACACCCAAGTAGTTCGTCATGAGACCCATAATACCAAACCTGAGACAATAACAATGACAAGTTCTGATTAGACACACAATCTAGCATAGGGATGAAACTGTGATAACTAATTGCAGAACAATGAGTTTGCAGTAACTTCTTTTATGCTTCATGAATACGCTCTTGCCATTTCGTTTGATCTAATAACTCTTTAGCTAGTCAAACAAACTATTCTTTTACAACTATTGTTTTATCATTTACAATTACAAGATTGATAGAAATGATAATATCTATTTTGTTTAGTTTCCAGATCTATATCACCACCTTATTAATAATTGAGAATCCAATCTACTTCACTATCTTATTCATAACTAACATATGGTATAAACTAGGCTTCTACACACATTGAGAACAAACCATTCTAGAAACTGGACATGGAAGAGGAGGGTCATGGCAAGGTGGATGAAGACGATGCCTTACTACTAATAATTGTTTTTGAGACGTAAAACACAATCATGAACTATTTACTTCACCTTTATGAAACAATATATTTTCCTCTTTAACACTCAAAATTTGTAGACTAATTGGGCTTGAGTAATTTTGAAGCAGCGTGGAACTATGCAGAGCCATGGTGATAGCTCAAGCTCATCTTAGCACATTCAATAGATACACTTTCTTTTGGGATAACCATGGTGTCCAAACCAATTTGCTGTGCAACCGACTAATTCTATGGGATACCTATCACCTCCCACAAGCAACAACCCACGAATCAAAGGCAACTCTGTCCACCAAGGCTTAGATAGATGGAAAGGAAGCACCTAGTGTTTTGTCTCTGCCTTGGGATTTGAAATTGAGACCTCATAGTTTTTAACCCAATTCATTGACCACTACCTCATTCCATAGATACTTAGAGTTCCTAACTTTACTTTTCTTTATTTCTCTTTGATATTCTAGAAAAGCTACCTTACCTCCTTTTTCTCAACGAAGATAAACGATTCCTCATTATAATCTTTCCATCCCATTCTATAGAAACCACATACCATATGAAATATTCAATGGGTAATATTGAGAATGCTCATTGATTCTATTTTTTTTTTAAAACATGTATAAGCCAAATTACATGACAACTTTAATGAGGACCAAATGAAATATACCAATTAAAAGGTTCTTCACCTTCTTTCTATCTAATCACCGAACGGCTGCGAATAACTATGTTTTGGATATAGAATCTTAAAATAAAAAAGCATTCTAGAGTTCAACAACTTAAAATAAGGTTAAAATCCACAGACATACAAATAACCATCACAACTGGCATTTTGTAAAATTCAGCCAAATTTGCTTCAAATTGATGCCCTGAATGCAAGGCAAAACATAATCCTGATCCAGGAAAAACTCCATTAACCATTCAAAACAAACTACATTATGATGACCACTTCAAGATATTTTGAAATTAAAATAACTCCCAGGTTTAATACTTCCCTGTGAATATAAATGCAGGAGCAGAAATAAAATAACAAAATCAAGTTCTTACTATCCTTAAGAAACTTCTGGTGAATGTTCTTGGATTATTTTCTTCCTGATAATACCTTATTCCCTTGTGCCATTCAATAAATGTCAGTATCAGCCAATATATGCTTATTTCATAATTAGGGACAGGTTCAATCCAAAGAACATAACTCTAACAGAATTCAAATTTAGGGCATTTGAATTCCCTTAGGAGAACATCTCCGAATAATACCAGTAAAAATTACATCTAACATACAACAACAACAACACATATAGCTCTTAATACAATTAATCAAACAGCTGAAGTGCTGAACTTACATCATGGCCATTGAGATCTGCTTAAGATCGTTTTCCATATTCCTCATGTTAGCAAGGGATTGAGCACTAAATATAATAGCAAGCCACGAGCAAATCTTGTACTACAAAACAGATCACCAGAGTAAAGATGCTGACCATACAACTATGTAACTAATACTCGACCAAAACAAAGTCCACCTATGCACATGAAATCTAATCAGTTCAAATACATATACGAGCAGTGGATCTCATGCATTAGCAGCCATTAGCTTTTGTATGTACATGAATTTTTTTTTAAGAATATGTAAATTAAATCCATTCCCCAAAAAAGTTAAATCCAGGAAACTCCTTCGTTCTGGATGGGAATTATGGCCGGTAATCCAATCTAATTTATAGTCAAAACCCTAAAATATAACCAAACAGGAAAAAATTATCGAGTATAGGTACAAAATACACAGAATTTAGAAGGGTACGCACTCTGAACATGGCACCAAAGACGCCGAAGATGACGGCTATGAAACCGGAGTAATCTATAGGAAGGTCTTGTGGAGCGACCGGCAAAGGCTTGTACGGCTTCGCCGCCGACGGTTGCCGTGGATCGTTCGCTGGTGACGACATGCCTGATGTAGTTTCTGCTCCGACTTTGATTTTGGATCCGAATTAGAAAATAGCTTTAGAAATAGTAATTGGTAATTTCAGAATGAACCCCTTAAACTATGTAAATATTGCACATTCTATTATTTCTTTGCCTTGAACAATTTTGACAAAAATAATATTTAATGCTTTTATTTATTTATAAATACCTCAAAATTTATAAAATTTCGAATTACATTTAATAAAGAATGTGTGATTTGTTATATAGATGCATACTAGAATTTAAATTAGAACAACACTCAGAAATTCGTACTCTCAAAAAATGGCATTTGACATAAATGAGCGCACCTTTGATGATTAATTTGAAGTTATAACAGCAATAGTGACACTTTGACTACATAAGGGATCTAAGTGCTAACTTTCTAAACTTTAGGTGCTAAATCGACCACTATTACACTACGCAAGTTTACTCGTCATCCCTTCTTTTTCTTTTTTCCCAGCTACTAGCCGTCAGTTGTACTATCCCGGCCACAACAATGGAGTCCAAAGTCCTCTCAATTGCTCCGTCGCCGACACTGTCTGCCCTTCCGGATTCCTCCGATGAATCCACGGACCGGAATATTCTAAGTCCGTCCGCAAAATCTCCGGCGCCACCAACAACACCATCGACGCCGTATTCCTTTCAAAATATACGGCGATGGAAACCGGCGGCGCAACGAAACCTGAGAAACCAGTGGTCGAAGTTAGCTTCACTTCGGACTCAATGGCTTTCCTTATCCTCCACTGCTCGATCATACGCCACTTATGTAGTGAATTCTTATCTCTCCCAAAGGTAAACTCAAACAACTGTTAAGTTTAATTACATAATAAATACAAAAAGATTGCCTCTTTCATTTGTTTGATGACTCTTTAATTCTAACTTGCATACTAGGCTTAATACCACAAGATTAAACAATATTTTGATACACTCTATGTGTTTTTATTCAAAAATTTCTTTACTCTCTTATACTCCATTCCAAGTCAAAAACAGACAAACAAATTAGACAGAGTAGTATAACACAATTGTTATAGTAAAAACATCTCTAAATTGTTTGAAAATTTTGAGGAAAAAAAAGCTGTCTGACTTTCCAAATGGTAATATCCATTTTTAGGATGGCATGGTATTGAAGAGAATATGTGAATTTATTTTGTTGTCAATGTGATTTCTTTTATGAATATTAACCTTGGGTTTAACTTACTACACAACTCATACCCTCAACTAGTGTAGGAATCTAACAATTTCTAATGTTGAATAGTTGTGATTCAGAATTACCTCGGTTGGAAATTTGATGCAGGTATATGGATGCAATGGAGTTAGGTATATTGAAAGAGATGCCTGATATACGTAAAAAAGCATGTAGGAAATTGTTCAAACAGCAGGTGACTAGACTCGATCCTTCTGTCTTTTGGCTTTGAATTGTCCCAGAAGTTGGCTATTGGCACACTCCATAAAGTTGATTGAGAAAATGTACGAAACCAATTATTGCAAGGAGTCCAGGTCTTCATTGCCTGATGTTTCATAATTAGTTGACGTCCCTCCTTGTATCCACCTAATTTACGGTGAAAACCTATTAAATTGAACATCTGGGAATATATCAACACCTTCCAACCGAAAAAATTCTGAATGATTTCTGTTTCCAAATTAATGTTGTTTGGTTTCTTGTTAAGTATGTTTGAGATTATGCTGCAAATATTTTCTGATTGCACCTCAGAGGTTTTCCTCATTATTAGATCGGTCAACTCTGCCAGAAAAGAGTGTGTAAGGGTAGAATAGAAAGCCCATCTCTCTCTTTTTTTGATTGGTTTGTAAAAGCACGTTCTCTGTTACATGACAAAATCAAACTGCTCTCCTAATAATTTCTCACAGCTGTCTTCATTTTTCAGGAGACTAATAGGAGTAAGCTCTTGTTGTCTTACAAAGATATGGTACGCACACAACATATTTGAGGATTCACTTCATAGATGTGTTTATGATTAGCTTGCTAAAGTTTGTTAAACAATGTTTTGTTGTATAGATGAATTTCTACTATTGTTTTCTTTTCTGCTTCTCAGAACCTGTGTTATTTTATGTTATTATAACATCTAAACCTGGATGTATATCCCTCCGTCATGTTTAACATCTTCTGTAATAATTCAGGCTTCTATAACTGTATTACTTTTACATGCTCTGTATTTCGTTCAACCCTCTCCAATTTTCGGAAGGAACATTCCTAAATTAACATAAATATGTATGCCTCCCCAATAGTTTGAATAACTAACTTTGATCAGGATACTTTGAGCGACTCATTAAGCACAATGTTACCTTTATAATCCCCAAAAAGTTGGAAGCCAGTTGTTGTGTTAAGTATTTCTTGGTGAACAATATATCTGTTGCTTAGTTCATGCCCTGCAAAGTTTCCTTTCATGCTATTTGTACTAAAAGCAACAAAAGAGATATCTCTTCTGGTACTTTGGAGTTTTTATCTGCACTTGTCTTCCATTCTTATCTGTTCTTGTTTATACAGAACTGCATTTATCTCATACTTGGAACATTCGACGTCCTTGAGATCACATTCTTATAACCTGTAGTTGTATGGATATCCATTACTTAACATTATCTGTCGGATAAAATTACTAGTTTACTTATTTGACAAAATTATATAAAGTGACTTTTTGTTGGCTTGAAAAGCTTCAGCTAATAAAAACATATTTACTGTCTAAGTGTATACATATCACTAAGTGTTAGTGTACAAGTTGAACTGGCAAAAGGTTTGGTTGCTTGAAAAGCTGGGTTCTGAAGTACTTTTAGTCAAGGGTGCAAAAATCAAGAGTGAATCAGGAGATATATACATAGGTCTTAGTTGTTTGCATGATATAATTAACTCATTGACAAAAAACAATTTACAAGTGATTTGTTCATCTTCTAGACTTGGTTCTTGACTTCTCCTTCTATCAGCTCTTGCTTAGGCATGGACGTTATTCTGCTACATGTCTGTATTGAAGCGATGACCTTTTAGCAGAACGGGATACTGGACACGACATTTTACTTTCTTGGTTGAAGTGCCTTCAATAGAATAACCATGACTTTTTCATTGTCTGACTGTTTAGCTGTCTACAGGTGGCTGTTGTAACTCAGATGGTCAATGTTTCTAAATCTATGAGGTGTTACCTCAAAGGAACAAGTGACACCCCACTTACTGAGTTTTCTTGCTTCCCGGGAAATCAGAATGACACTGGTGATTGTGATGGGATTCCTGTTTTCACCTTTTGGTCAATCTTTGATTTCGGTATGCTTTTCTTCGCAAGTTGCTGAATGTCCCCAGATTTATCAATGTGTTGTTAAAAGTTTACCATATGCTAATATGTAGTGTGAGTTAATCAATAACTATTAAATTTATTATATGGTTAGTTAGTAGTACAAAGGTTATCACAGAGCTTTTGTTAAAAGTTTTGCTTGAGTATACTATAATTGTTTTAATGAAAAGAAGATTGTGCACGGGGACACGAAAGGATTGGCCAAGTGGAAAGCACCCTCCGCTCCAATATTTCAACTATTCAAGTCACCAAGAGAGCATAGTGGGGAACTGTCACTGTTACTCCTGGGAGGTTTTTTTGGGGGTTGGGGAAGGTAGATGTAGGTTAACACATCACCCTCAAAAAGGGGGGTCCTTTGCCAGCTTTATGTCTTTCTGCAACGCACATGTGCTATTCTATCTAATAACTCCCCACAACTTTGAACCAATGCCACAGGATGCCCAGTTCTTATAGTATGATTAATGGAGGATTGGCCGGATGCCTTATGGATATTATTTAGAGAAAAATATCATCAAATTAGTGATAGAGTGACAATGATTTCATTAGACGATGCAACAATCAATTTTAATTGTATAATCCTATTTGACCAAGGGAAGAAGTGGAATTTGTTGACTGCGTAACAGTAGCTTGCTCACCAGTCAACCAGTTCGTTCCATACTTTACCCTATACAGAACAGCCGATTCTTGAATGCTTCACTAGGCTTCAGCATAAGTTAGATTATCAATCCAACAGTTGAATCAAACCAAAAAGATCATTATGGCTTGCTACAAGGGAGGTAATCATTATGGTTTGCTACAAATGGAGGTGATCATATGAAACCTACTTAAACAAAAAAAATTCATATAAAACCTAAGCAAGTCTTCTTGTCCTCGGCCGTTCCTTATCAGGGAACCAATGTGGTATATGATGTTAGGGGTAAACTTTTAAGTCTGAGTGGTCAGGCATTTTGGCCATCTTCTGTTCCTGGAAACAGGTTTTTGAACATGTTAGTCTCTTCTACCTTACCAGAGAACATTTGGTAGTCACCCTAAATGTTGCTTCATGGGTGCCAAATCTTATGTATAAGTCTTGGATTATGCAAGAATGGCTCCACAATTTATGTTCCATTAAAAAATCACTAAAAGGAATTCAACATTTGCTTCATGTTGTTTTTATACAGAGAAATTACTATTCTCTTTATCTATGTATCTGCTTCATTTTTAAAAATTACAATTTTCCTCTCTAATGACTTCAGAGAAACTGGCAGAGGAGCTGGTCCAGATGTTTGTGTCAGAAACATATATAAAGGTGTTTTTCTTATCTTCTCAGCCGCAGTGAGGCATTTTCCACTTTATCCAAAAAAATCCTCTATCTATTTATATTTCCTTCTTAAAAGTTGAGTGATGTGCAGCGGTTGCTAGTGATGGAAATATGCTCCATTGGTTCGGAGGATTTTTCACAAGTTGACCGGCTGAAATGGAGTGATCATTTGTATGTTGGAGAGTTTAATGATCTAGGCATATGTGATTCAAATTTAAACGAGGTTCTTAAGCAACTGGAGCCTTCGGTAAAGAGCTGCAATTCTCAGTCTACCACCATGCAATCAAGTAGTCAATTAGAGAGGAACGTTCTCCAGGTATTGGGTTACCTGTTGTATATGAAGTTATACGTTTAGGAAGGAATAAATCTGTGTGCCTACTCCAAAATGTGTGTCTATAGCTGTTAGAATTATCAGCACACTTAGGCACATCCCTGGTGCTTCAGAAGAGCCTAGTTGATGGTGAGATATATCATTGTTACTTTGGGAAAAGCCGCTCAACCGGCACATTGAGTAGCATTTCTTATTTATGATTGTACTGGACCAACTTTAGTGTTACTTTTAGCACTCTATCTTGTACAGATGCATAAGATATAAATAATATTAGGTCTTTTTTAACCTCCCCCAAAAAAGAGTAGCATATAATAATTGCTCTAATGGTACCAACAATAAATATGTCTATCCCATATAATTTCTGGAGGTCTTACTTCTACCACATAAGCTCCTTTCATTTACATACTCTCCCTTTTTATCCATCTTCTTGAGCTTTCAGTTTTTGCTTTAAAAAAAAAAAACTTTTGGTGTTAGCATAAAGGCCTTTTTTGGCATCAAATTTCTCTTGAATTTGTGTGAGGTAGCATTATTGGTTCACTGGAGATGTTATTTCTCTGCAGCTTACATATTTCTTTTGTTCAATGCATGCTTTCTTGTCTCTTCTATGTACTGTTTGCTCATTAAATCATGTTTTGTTTTTCAAGTTTATGGCAATGAGTCGGTTTTGTTATCAAGGTTATATTTAATAATGTGTTCAACATGTAGACATGATTTATTTTAGGTGAAAAGGTTCTTTACGGCTAGATCTCTAGGAAAAAGCCCATGGTTAAAGCTAATAAGATATTCTTGAAGGAAATATTACCCACAAGGTTCTTGTTAGTATTATTAAACCTGTTTCGGTCGTATAGAAGTATATTTTTGCGTAAGACTTTCAGAAATCTGCTAGACAGAAGCATGGTATTTACATGAAGAAGAGTGAAGAGTTGGAGCCATTATCTACCAAGTTTGTACATCACTTGACCTC
>JAPFFP010000094.1:17903662-17921557 GCA_026153255.1 Solanum medicagineum | reverse complement strand
CAGAAGCATGGTATTTACATGAAGAAGAGTGAAGAGTTGGAGCCATTATCTACCAAGTTTGTACATCACTTGACCTCAATTTCTTTGTTATAAAAAAGAAGAGTTCTTCAAAGAAATGATGAAAAATCTTCAGTGAGACATTGAAGCTGGTCAACAAAGATACTTGGAAGCTCCGTAGTTTATGATCATATTAGAAAGATCTATCATTGTCTTATTGGATGGAAAAATGACAAACTTTCTAGTGGCGTTTCCACATCCTTTACGTTCTGTACTGATTAAATGTTTGATATGTAGGTCTACTTAACAACCTGGCTCGCAGAAGTCAATGTTGATAGATTCAGGTAGAGTTTTCTGTGGGCCTTTCGAGTCTTTTCAATCCTTGATATTGAAGCTACTTCAGCATTTCTTGGCTTCTAGTAGTATTGGATTTAAATAGTCATATAGTGTGTTGTTTCATCTCGAATGAGAGTTTTACTACTACTATCATTTTGTAACAGTAGTTTTTCCTTGACAGGATAGGCGAATTATTTGCTATGGTAGGTGAGGAAATGCAAGTTACCATATCATGAAGCCTCGTCTACCCAGGAAGGTAAACAATGGTGAACGAACACCTAAGATTCTAATGTTGCATAACTCCCAAGATTGGAACTTGAAGAGGCATTGGTTTTGGACATTCTTTGTGCTCATTCCTATGCCTGAAGAAGCATTGAGCTGATCTTCAAGATTCTAAGATTTGTCTTCAAACTCCTTCAGAAATAATGCTGATGAATCAGTAAGACCTAAATAGAGCGGAATGGATCCAAAGGATTCACACGATGACCCCAACTAAATTGAGGTTGAGGCATTTATATACAGATATAATTCTGATGGATCTTGTCATCAATGAAGTGGATAGTGTTTGAAAAGATTTAAAAACTGACATAAGCTGGGATTTAGATGGTGATGGATATTGAAAAAGCAGTTTTTCCAGCAGAAAGTCGGGCGGAACTGCTCAAGTCAAGATGTGGTTTCCATATATCAACAAACAAACAGTGAAGATGTACAGAAAGTTGCATAGTTTAGTACCTTTTATGTTACAGGAGCAATAGAATCAAGAATTTGAATAACGTAGCGAACAAATACAGCTCCAAAGAAGTCATTATGAATCGTAACTAGACAAACTATAGCTATTATTGATGGTCAATTTTTGTTTCGAGATTGAATATCGTTGAGGAAATGCCATACGGTGATTATGGCCTGCATGTGTTTTCTTCTCTGCTTCATCCTCTCTAAATTATGAGCATTTACATAGACAGATTTCCTAGGGTTTTGCATTGGTGATGCTGGGTTGTATCTAGGAATCGAGTGATTTCAAAATTATAGTCAAGTTGTATATGGAATGATACTGAGTTGTATTTAAGAATTCAACGATTTTCGAAGTTATAATTAGATTGTATCTTGCCTATACGAAAAAAAAAATTGAAATTGAAAATTCTTTTAATTTAGAAGGGAGAGTTTGCTGCCTGTTTCATGGTTAAAAAATGAGTTTAAATTTTGTGCACCATCAGTGCACGAAATTTTTACACCATCAGATAATTTTAATTATATTTAATCTTAATAATTTACTTTAATAAAATAACTATAATTATAAAAAAGGAATATCAACTATTTACTAAAAAGAGAAGAAGAATATCAACAATTGAGTTTAACTAGGATTCTAACTAAATTATTTCCATAACTAAATATTTGTTTTCCAAACTTAATTATAGTTAAGAGTTCGTACGTTTTCCCCCAAGTCCTAGCGCAGGTTTTCCCCCCAAGACCATCGTTGAAATTGTAATTTTTCAAAGCATCAAACCTTGTGACTCTAGTAAGAAATAACTTTTTAAAGCTTTAAACATACAAAGGAGGGGAAGACGCGCCAGTTCTGGCTTGAGGACGGGTTGCTTCTTACCAAGGGAAACCGGGTGTACGTGCCAAAATGGGGAGGCTTAAGGAAAGAGATTATCAAAGCTTTAAAGCTTTAAGGGAAACCGGGTGTACGTGCCAGACTGTTTAAAGCTTTAAAAAGTTATTTCTTACTAGAGTCACAAGGTTTGATGCTTTGAAAAATTACAATTTCAACGATGGTCTTGGGGGGAAAACCTGCGCTAGGACTTGGGGGAAAACGTACGAACTCTTAACTATAATTAAGTTTGGAAAACAAATATTTAGTTATGGAAATAATTTAGTTAGAATCCTAGTTAAACTCAATTGTTGATATTCTTCTTCTCTTCTTCTCTTGGCTTGCGGGTCTTGCTCTAACCCCTCCTTTGTATGGTCAACCATTGGGAAACTTAGGCTAGTGATGGAGGCAAGTTCGGCCTTTCTGCTCAATGCGTCCGCCACAACATTCCTTTGCCTGGCTTATACTCCATCACGAAGTCGAACTCGGCTAAGAAGGCCTGCCACCCGACTTGCTTTAGTGACAGCTTCTTTTGCTTAAGGAAGTAGCTTATGGCAACATTATTTGTCTTTACCACAAATTTGGTGCCCAACATATAATGTCTCCACGTCCTCAGACAGTGTACCATGGTCGTCATCTCCTTTTCTTGGACCGTGTACTGCTTCTCTACATCATTAAGCTTACGACTCTCGTAAGCCACTAGATGCCCTTCTTGCATAAGGACGCCTCCCAAGGCAAAATTCGAGGCATCCATCTGCACCTCGTAAGGTTTGGTATGGTCGGGCAAGACCAACACCGGCTCCTTGACCACGGCTTCATTTAGTGCCTCGAACACTGTTTGGCACTTCTCATTCCAATCCCAGGTCCGATTTTTCTTCAGCAGATCCGTGAGGGGAGCGGCTATAGCAGAATAGCCTTTGATGAACTTTTGGTAATAGTTGGCCAATCCAAGGAAGGATCGAAGTTCTGGCACCTTTTTTGGTGGCTCCCATTCTTGTATTGCGCGGACCTTGGACTCGTCCAAATCGAAGTTTACCCTCTCCGACGATGTGTCCCAAGAAGGAGACTTCTCGCTGAGCAAATGTGCACTTCTCCTTCCTAACATACAACTCGTTCTTCCATAGTACCTGGAAGACTTGTCTCAGATGATTTACATGATCCTTCAAAGTATTACCATATATGACAATGTCATCCAAGTACACCACCACGAACTTATCCAAGAACGGTTGTATGACACGGTTCATGAGGTGCAAAACGTTGTTGGCACGTTAGTGAGTCCAAAAGGCATCACGAGGAATTCATACGAACTGTACCTCGTGACGTATGTGGTCTTCGGTTCATCCCCCTCAGCAATCCTCACTTGGTAGTATTCGGACCGCAGATCCAACTTGGTAAACCACCGTGCTTGACCAAGTTGATCAAAGAGATCGACAATAAGTGGGATCAGGTACTTGTTCTTGACCGTGATCTTGTTGAGCGCCCGATAGTCACTGCATGACCGGAGTGATCCATCATGCTTCCTTTGGAACAAGACCAGTGCTCCATAGGGCGCTTTTGATGGACGAATGTAGCCCATGTCCATCAATTCCTTCAACTGCCTCCGTAATTCTTCAAGCTCCGGAGGCACCATGCGGTATGGCACTGTCGCAGGCGGAGTGGCAGCTGGTACTAGCAAAGCCACTAAATAAGAAAGGAACAAATCCTGTAAAATTTTCGAATAAAACTACTACTGTGGTAAAAGAGATACAAGTTCTGAATGTAGTTGATAAAAAAGTCGGTATTACACATTGAGTTCTCACAAAAAGAGGCTGGTATTACACATTGATCCAAAAGGAGGAATCAACTGAGCCTACCTATATGAAAAGACAAATAGCAAGACAGAATATCACTGGTCTAGATCCATCCCAAGTATCTGTAGTTCACTTCAATAATCAATTCTAGTTGGGTTTGTACATGAAGGAACCACGAGTCTAATCGTAAGAACAGTCTGTGATCAGACTAGATTTTTTCCCGACAATAGGTGTAGCTTTCAAATATGCATCCATCTCAGGATCAGGGTTAATTCTTTTAACATCAAAAGTAACCCTAAAATTAAATTAAATTACTAATAAAGAAAGAATAGTTTCAATATCAATAGATCTACAGTAGTCACATAGTATAACTGATACTGGAATGATCACTTCGATTCTTGCAAATTCAAAAGAAAATCATATTTTTCATATGAAATAAACAAACAAAATTGGAATGGCAAACAAACATAAAGAGGAAGCAGATCAAACGCGTCGAAGAAGAGCAACTATAGTCGGACAAGAGCAACTGTAGATGAATCAAATCTTTCCCGAGTACGGAGGAATTGAAGGAGAATCAAAGGTTTAGGTGGATAAAGTATTTTGGAGCAATGAAGACGGATGATTTTAAGGGGAGAGAGAAGAAGTAATTTCTTTAATTTTTTATTTTATAAAATGAATTAGGAAAAATAGGTGACCAGCTATAATAGGTTAAAATTATGTGATGACGTAGAAATTTTGTGCACCGACAGTCCATAAAACTTAAACTCTAAAAAATATGTGTCATGTAAGTAGCAGTTCGATATCACTTTCACATGCACTTCTACTCTTTGCCTTTCTCTCAACACTACAGTAGAATTATTACAGAATAATACAATTTATTTAATTTAAAATTTTAAAAGATTAAAAGGTTTTGTGTATATATATATATTCTATCGATGAATTGAGACTAAAAAATAATTTATATTGGCTGCTTGCTTGAGCAGCTTCTGCTAGGCCAACAAAAAATAATCCGTGGGTTTTATAATTTAATCTTTTCAAGTAGTTGCGTATTGATGTGTCTGCTTCAACGACTTCATAATATTTCTTTAGTTGAGTCCATGCTAGCACAGACTTTCGCCACTAGTGCATTGATACAGAACACTTGCCCTAGAATCAGTGTATCCAACAAAACTTAGGAAGTGTCAATATAAATAAATTGAGCAAGCCCATATAACGAATTTGAGCGAGTAAAAATAGCTAAGCAGACACTATAAATAGCAGGTAAATTATGACTATTAATTATAAATATGATCCAAACTAAAGTTGTTTATGAAATTTCCTCCTTTATAAATAAAATATCCTATGTTTACAACTATTGTTTTAACCTCATCTATGACATAATAAAATATCAGACTTTAATTGCTTGAGAAACCTCACTCTTGACATTCATTTATTTTATACAAACAATATAACCCTAGTAACTACATTTCTGTTTAACTAACTAGTCTACTTGCTGTGTATTTTTAGTTATTTTAATTTGTGATATCATGTTAAATCATATTACTGTGCTAAAGTCCAACTACCATATAGTACTTCCCCAATATGAATAGAGACGTGTGACTTTTATATTTCATAATTTTTTATTATATTTTTATTATTTAAAATTATTAGATTATTAATATTAAATTTATTAGCCTATTACTTACCTTAATAAAATCATCAAATATTGTTCTTGTTATTTTGTTTGCCCATGAGTTGTTAATTTTTATTTTATTATTGAGATATCTTCTATTTAAATTTTTATGGTCAATAAATATGTATATTATTTGACCACTTCAACTATTTTCAAAATATTTTCCCCCATTCCCACCACCGTTCTTGTTTTTTTTTTTTCTTTTGGGAAAACTATACTTGTACCCCTTTAAATCAAACTATTTATATTTATATATCCTTTTACATTTTATATCTCCATACTATTAAATTTTTATCCCCCTAATATTAAAATTCGTGCACTGATGTCATGCAAACATCAGCACCTGCGTGTATGATATACCTATAGGGTATACATATACCAAGACGGTATCCTAAATGATTAAACTCAATCCTATATAATACCGATATGGTATAAAAACACCGACAGAGTATATAACGAATATATTTTCTACTAATTTAAAGTTTAAGAATTCTCTTATTTGTTTCTTAAAAAATCCTATAAACCAATTTTGTATCAATATACCGCCAGAGAATCACATAAGATTGAGCTCATTCTACATGATATCACTATGGTATATATATACCGTCAGAGTATATTTCATAGTATTTATGCTGATGTCATGTGTCAGCACGCGAAATGAAAAGGAGTAAGTGGTAGAAAGATAAATAGTTTGGGTAATGGGTCCATTAAGGTAAATAGTTTAGATTGGGTCTATTAAGGGTAAATAATTTCAAATTAGGTCTATTTTGTGTACTTTTTCCTAAAATGTAATAGGCTTAGTTTGAGCCCATTTATTTTCATCCATAATTAATAAAAATGGCCTTTTCGCCCTAGTTTTAAAAAAAGTATTATTTCTCATGTGACTATCTATTTTGTTATCTTATTTATATTTTAATGTTATCTTTACTAGTTCTAAACACGTGATTCGCACTTGAGTCCATGAAAATATCATATACGATATGACTTATATTAAAATCACATTGTAAAGAGTTGTAAAATATTCATGAACAAAAAGTATATATAATTTAAAATAGAAACACATAGACGAGCCGGCCAAAACGAAAGATCCAATGAACCTACTCAAATAACTTGTCTATTGTATGCCAAATAATTATACACTCAATGAAGCTGCAAAATTTGGACAACAAACTTGGTTAGATAATTAAAATAACGAGCTACATATTTTTGTGTTATTTTTTCCAAACATGTGATATATTTTATTAATTATGTACAAAAATTATTAAATGGCTCTGATTTGACTGCAGAGGAAAATCTTACATACCTAATACTTTCTAACTATCCTTTATTATTTCATCAAATGATCGGTTAGGAGGATTAGGCATATTCTTAATATTAATTTATGTAAGAATATATAACATATATTCATCATTAATAATACTAATTAATAACTGAGATCAAAGGCTTGAGAGTTAATAGAATTTGATTAAGTCACATACATAACTCTGTTAATATTAACTTAATTAACGGCTAATTAAAGACAGAGACCCAAAATTGTCCAATCACTAGCGGTTTAGGAACTAGGTTATATTTATATTTGAAAATTTTTATTAAATATATTTATATATTAAATTTAATATGTTAATATATAAAATATATTTATATACATATAAAGTTATTCGGATAGCATCGAAATTTTTCGAGTTTTTATAAACTAAAAAGACCATCCCAATTGTTTGGGACGGTTATACACATAAATAAAAGTCCACGGTTTTATTGAGAAAATAATAAAAATCAGTTCGATATGGTTTGATTAATTTTTCATATTCTCTTGACACCCCTACTTCCTCCCTATCCTTTAGAGACAACAATTATGTAATTATCAAGTAACTTTTATGCCTTTTTTTAAGCTTAAGTTAGTTATCTAATATCTTTCTAACTAATATAAAGTAGATACTTTTTATTTTATTTACTCATTAGTTGTTAAATATAAGCTTTTATTTTATTTATTGTTTCTTGGCTTAGTTATATTATGGCATCTTACTACATTATATTTTCAAACTAATGTTTAATCTCTTCATAGTTTTTGTGCGGATTTTCACAATCTCCAATTGAAAACACATAAATAACACAAGCATTTGATGAACAACCTAGCCAAAGTTCCTTCCCAATTCGAGCATCAACCTTTTTACTGGACAGTTTCCATGAGTAGTTCGTCTCTCAAAGTTTTTACAAGGGGTACAAAACAGGATCATGACAGAAAAGTCGAGACCTAACAACAACATACCCAATGAAATCTCACTAGTGGGTCTAGAAAGAGAAATATACGCAGATCTTACCACTAGCTCATAGAGATAGAGAGGTTGCTTCCGGAAGTCGACACCTCACAAAAGAGGTAAATCTGAAGTTTCGCGAGAGACCAGGTCAAACCAATGCTAGGCGTAAGTTACTATTGAGAAATCACATATCAAACCAAGCAGTCAGCTCATTCCGAGCATGACAAACATACACTGATGAGAAAATATGGCCCTGAACGTGGTGGAAACCTCAGAAAAGGAGTTCTTCAACAGATGTCTCAAGTTCGCGCTTGGAAATGGAAAAATCTCGTTGGGAGCGCCACCCCAAGTAAGCCCTACAGTGCGCGATCTGAATTTAGTCAGGGCTCCACGGACTCCGGGTACGGGTGGGAAACCAAAAAGAAAAAAAACAGAATGTATCAACATTTTAGACTATGTAAGTTCCAAAACAACTTATAAAACCTTGCAGCAGTTGCACGGTAAGAACCATACAAGGCAAAGTACAGGCATGATATAAACCTCTGTACAAGGGAAATATTTAATATCATGCTATTCCAAAAGCACCTTTTCCAACTAAACTATGTTTTGAACAATCTGGACAGCTTAGCCTGTTTCCAGTTGTTAACTCTAAAAACTACAAATGGCTGAGGATCCATCAACTGCATAATTAGCCTTCATCAAAACATAAGAGGCACCAACAGAATAAATTATGAGCCCAGGCATCTCTTATACATAATGATGGCCAATACAAATACCTCGAACCAGGCTAAAGCAATTATAGTAACTTCCACAATTCTGCAACACGAGGGCTGACCAAACTGTATATCAACATTCAACAGCTTAGAAGCAGAGAGTATGTATTCTCACTTCTGGCTAAAAATGATGGGGCGTCTGTCCCCACCTCACTAAGTTTGCACAGGTGTTCATTCCAGAACTATATTTTCTGGATAATGACTAAATGGCCTACATGCAAAAGATTGGACAGCTACATTGCATCTGAGATGACAATTGAGTCTGTTCAGCAATACTGGTTGTATGGTTCTATTTCTTCTTGCTAGCACTAGTACATGACTAGGACAAAAATTTCTACCGGATGTTGAGGTAATTGATGACAGAGCACAACAAAGATTCAATGCGCTTGTGATTATAGAGAAAGACAGTGCACCCCACTAGGGAGATCTTTTGGTATTGGAAGCGCTTTGACATATCTCTGAGGAATACCACCATCATATTGCCCCCGACCAAGAAACCTAGCAAACCGATTGATAATGCCAAACTTCTCTTGGTCTTGCCCATCCACTGTCACATCTAATACTGATGCTCTCCTGTCCAGTCTGATCAGAGGAACAAAAAATTAGAAAGCAAACAGAACAAATTATGCAGAATTAACATACCTTTTTCAGGTAAAAAGGCAGTTAGTAAAGCAGACAATATTTATTAATATATAATATAATCGGAAGTGCAAAACATCGAAAGATTAAATGTATTGCCAAGAACTAATAGAATTCAAATGACAGTAGACATTAGAGACTTCAGCAATGTGGATATCCTGATAAAGAGACCATGTTTATATGGAACCAACCAATTAGTACAGGTAGAACTTTGCCCTCATTTTCTAATGGAGTGGGAAATCGTGGTTAGAGACCTATCATCGGCTTTATATGTTTTTAGATGTGCTAAATCAGAAGCAAAAAAATCCTTGAATTTCTGAAGTTGTTCTTTGTAAATCTGAGATCTGCATATCTGTCGATAAAATTTAGCACAATATGTAGTTTCTACATAATTAACCAATTCACCTTTATTTAGCAACGAGTTTCGATGTACATGTGTTGCAAGAGGGTATTGCGTCAACTAAAAGATTGTATATTAGAAAAGTGAATCATGTAAAATAGAAAATGACACTAAATAGATGCAACTTCATTTAATTGAGATCAATATGTTAACCATATTAGCTAGATCAATGAAGGAGCAGAAATCATGACATACAGAAATCCTCCAACGTATTATGCAACCACTAAAAGGATGAAAATTCAAAATAAAATATTGACAAAGAACATATATCCAAACAACGCAAACAGTTGACCTCGATATTGATCAACCCATAGATTTTTCCTTCGCGTCTCATAAGAATATCATAATCCAATACCAATATATATAAAGTCTATGCTAATTTACAAAAACTTAAGTGGATGCGACTCTAGTTGAAATAAAAGTTCACTACAAGTTAAACTTTAAATATTAGTACAATTCATGTAATGTGCATATAATCTTAACTATACCAAGCTTTTCAAAGACACTATAAGTAGGTATCTCTACGTAAACTGATAAATGAGCAGGCTATCTTAGCTTAAGCAAGTCAACAATAACTCAATCTTAGGTCCAATAAAATTGAATTGGAGGTCAAGATATTCAATTTAAATTATAATTCAAACATCCATATTTTATAGTGCTTTAAATGAATTTTATGCAATCAGAGAGATACTTATAAAAAATAAAATATCTAGCAGTGTTTAGTAATTATACCAATAGAGTAATAATAAACATTTGGAGTGAAGGAGACACTGATGGTCTTATTTCCAGACCTATTTTCTTTGTGCACCAATCCGGAAGAAACAGTGGCTGAGGTATGGTCTACTCATGGATGGAATATTGTATTCAGAAGGCATTTAAATGATTGGGAGATTGGGAAAGTGGCTGAGCTACTAAAAGTTCTGAATGACTTCAATGGGTTATCCGCAGAAAAGGATTCTATCAGATGGAAACACTCTAGAGATGGAAGCCTTTCCGTTAACAAGCTATATATTAAGGAGGTGAAGGAGTATCCAGGTTACCAGCTCGGTCCCTGGAAACAGATTTGGAGGAACGAGGCCCCAACCAAGATAAGGTGTTTCTCTTGGTTGGTTGCCAGAAGAGCATGCTCCACACATGAGAAATTGAAAACGAGAGGTTTCCATATCGCCTCTTGGTGCTTTCTCTGCAATGTTGCTGAGGAAACCAACAACCATCTATTCCTCCAGTGTAGAGTGACAACAATTGTTGAACCTTTTTCTGGGGCTAACTAATACAGAATGGGTTATGCCTGAGCATACAGCAGATCTGCTTAGTTGCTGGATCAGTAGACGCGGGAAAAAATGTAAGAAAACATGGTGGAGTATAATACCATCATGCATTTGGGGGTCTATCTAGAAAGAAAGAAATAGCAGATGCGTTCAAAACCAGGATAATTCAATTGAGAAAGTCAAATAGAACTGCTTGACTACTTTTTATTTTTGGTGTAAAGAAGAAGGGATAGAAGAAGCTGCACAAATTTTAGATTTTATAGGCTCTATGTAATCTATTAGCTTTTTTGTTGTTTTTTTGTTTTTTCTCTTGTTGGAACCAGTTTATGGAGGTCTCCAGCATATCCTTAATGCTGAGGAATACAACATTACCTTTCTCAAAAAAAAAAAAAAACATTTGCATTATTAGGAGATAATGTGTGTAAGGGGCTTAATATTATTGATATTAGTGTCTATACCCAAATAAGATGCATTCTTTAGACTCGATGTGACCTTCTAAATTGGACTCGATAAATCTACATTTTGAACCAAAATTAAACTAACATACAACAAATCATAAATAACTCAAACGTAAGGAACTAACTAAAACAAATTTTAAAAGGCAAATTACATGTGAAGCGAAAAATAAGGAAAATGTTTGTTTAAGTAAAGATCTTGCATGATTATGAATGTCTAAATAATAGGAATTCAGAGTTCTTACTCATTAGTTCAAATAAGGAATGATTAAATATATCAAAATTTTAGTTGATCCTAAAATCCTAAACAACATTTCGTTAAAGGCCTTCATGCAATTTAATAGATGCACTTTGGGCATGTACCCTATATTAATGAATATATAATTTTGAAAAAATCTCATAAATATATTGAACAATGATTTTGTTCTATAAAAAAAGACTTAATTAAGCTCCTTAAAATGATGAATGTTAATCCCATTAAGGCAGTCAAATTAGTGTAAGTATCCATATCAATGAATGCACAGTTTTTTCAAAGTAACATCAGTATTACTATTAAACAATGTGTTTGACTTTTTAACAGAAAGTTGAAGAAAAAAGTGTAAGTTTCCTAAAAATAACGAATGTTAATTCAATTTAAGTAGCTCAATGAAAAAATGAAATATGTGTTAGTTAATAAATAACATTAAACAACAACACCGATTCAAAACATTATTTACCATTGCATCTCATAAATTTTGCTGTCATGCAATATTAGTTATTACTTGTTTTTTTGCCACCTCTAATTTTTTTTCTAATTCAATATAATGCAATAGGTAACAACCATTCAAACAAGTAAAGAAACTCATCTGCTATACCATGTACAGTCAACAATTTTCAGTAAAATGTTGTTATGGAACAAAAAATAGAAACTGAAAATGAAACGTCAAGCATTACCTCAAAAAATCACTTTCCAACCTCCTCGCTCTTCCATGTAACTCTTCTACAGTTTTGGCAAAATAATGTTTATTAATCCTCTGAGAAGTAATGCACTCTTGGAGAAGTCTACAAATTGCATTAAACGTATCATTAGGACCAGAAGAACAAAAAAACTATAGACAAGATTGAATAATCTCATGCAACTAGGGAACTCACAGTTCTTTGTCATCATCACGAAGCATATTCTGATCATCATTTGAGCAACAGATCATGCTGCATGCATTTCCCAATGCCAATCTAGAGATGGAGTAAGTCACACTCTCATACTCTGAATTAGCTTCTGCAGAAAGAATTGCTGCAGGGGTAGAGGGGAGTAGTTGCTGCATAAGCTGAGTGGTTAATATAGCTCTAGTTTTAGCTTTAAACCCTGGTGCCCCTTCATCAAAACCATTACCTTCTTTAACCTAATAATAGAAAAACACAGGCTGTTATAAAAGTAAGGCAACCAAATTTTGAAGTCAGGAGGATTATAGTCGTCAGTTTATTATACCTTTTCAGTAAGCCTATTAGCAGCTCTAGCCCACATTCTTTCTGCCAGGCTGCAAAGCGAAAGTTAAAAACACATCAGTATGAATCTTGAACAAATACAACAACCCAAATGAAGACAACAAGGGACTAAAAGTAGGTGTAGAGCAGCAGCTAAATAGAATAAAGCAAGAGAATTTATCAAAGATGTTGTTATGCAAAACACAAACCTGATTGTCTGACCGCTCCGTGAATCTGCTGAAACTTCTCTATGCCAAGGAGTATTTTCTGATGTAGCACGCTTCCGCTTCATGGATTTCAAAATTAGGTGCTGATGATCAACATTCACTGGCACTATCGGAGAAGAAAAATGCTCCATTGCAGCAGAGATGGGGACAGAATTTGGTTCAATATCACCAATTGTAATACTTTCAGAAGTTGCAGGCATTATTTGAAGCATAGAATTAAGTGCATGCAAACTAGTGGAAGACTTCCCAATAGTGAAAGGTTGTTCCACTGTCTTCATTGCAGCAGCTCTACGAGCATCATACATATGTAACATCTGCCCATTTTTTAAGGTTCTGCACTGATTAAACCAGGAAGGTTCCAATTGAGGACCATTTTGCGTTTGTTCAAGCGTAACGGAATCTGTATTATTGCTGTGACCGCTGCCCTGAGAATCATCCTGATGAAGTGCAAGTACATCCTGATGAGACATTTTCCTCCCTTGTTGAGATGAAATGCTTCTTTGTGGATCCTCTGGCACAGAGAATCCTAACATTTCAGTGTCCCTAGAAGAAACTTGTGGAACACCCGAACTGCTGTCTGCTACTTTCATTCTTTTGAAGTCCCTACCGTTTGGATCGATCTCCACATGTTTGATAGCCTGCATTTGGTTTAATAGGGAATAGTTCTGATTTGAAAGGTTGGGCTTCAAAGATCGGCCAAAGGCTTCAATATCTCTCTGCATAGATGCAGAATTTGCAGGAGATCCTCCCAAGATATACTTGGTAAAAGGTTCTCTACCCTGTGAGTCATTCATCTTCTGGATGAGATCAACATTTCGCACTGGTATTTGCTCACCATGGCTTTCCTTCACTCGCTGTTCTTCCCCTTCAGATAAAACCAGGGAATTCACTGAGCTAATACCGAACTGGGATGGAAAATTACCTTTATTCAAGTATTGATTACTTTGACTCTCAGGAGCAGATACTGATGACTCCACAATATTCAATTGATGTGATTGGGAAATATGAGAAGGATCCTTGCCATACTGAGAACCAAAAGGTTGCTGAGGTGGCGGAAAAGTAGCCCACCTACCAGATAACATTTTTGAAGACATACCCTGCTGACTGATGCCAGACACTAACGCCTGAGAAACTGATATTGGCTCTTGGGATGTAACTTGATTGGTAAAGATACTTTCCATTGTACCATTGGCGTTACTTAATTGAGACTTGCCTGCGGGGAGAATAGGCTTATCTTGTGTATTGTCGGCCCCATCCTGCAAGGAAGCCTCCACAGATTGACCATTTGCAGATCCTCTGCAAGAGTCACCTTTCTCTGTATGACAGGATGCATGTTTATCAAATGATACACTCATGGATTGATTTGTTGAGAGTTGTGCAGTAGTCCCAGCCACATTTTGAATTTTAAGCTGACCTCCCACATATGGAAAACCAGAATGAGAATCAAATGCCGGAGAAAGGTTTCCAGGCATTGCATACATAGAAGTTACATTACTGGCACTTCCTGGAATACCAAATCCTATATTCTTCAATCCTTCCTGGGATAGATCAGAAGGTGAAAGTAAGGATTGAGCCTGATGAGGGGAGTGGAGTGGTCCTTGATACTTCTCACCAGTATCAACAGCAGCATGACTTAAATGTGAAGAGCTAACAGTTTGGATAGGGCTCTGAGATCTCAAAGAATGGTTTCGGGCTGATGCTCGTCGGGATGGAGGGCCAAGTTGTAGACCAAAGCCTTGAGAGGCAGCAGACTGACTTCTCAGGTGATGACCAACGGACTCATCAGAATCTTCTGCTTCAGGCATCTTAGATGATGCTTTTTTTCCAGAATGACCTAACTCTGTCCCAGAACCACACTCTCTCGACTGGTCCACCTTCTGAATAAGCTGTAGCATATTTGGACTGCAAGAATAGAGACGATCAAAATATTGAAGCCAGAAAAAGAAGACACCAGAAAGTAGTTTATACAGCTCAACTTGACCATCAACAAGAAGGTTTTAAGACACATACAAAAGAACATATAAACCGTACACGATCTACTAAAATGTACCCATGAACATTGCTAATAGTTCTGATAATTAGGAAGTTAACTACCTAGAATCCACAACTTTATTAGGTGAATGTAAATTAAGAGACCTGTTTAAGAGCCCAGGAATATTAGATACACCACCAGGGAACCTGCTTTGACAATGCACCTCACTAGAGCCTTTGTCGTCCACCAAAACATCAGACAACTGCTCCTGTAGATCAAAGAATATTAGCCTCTCATTTTGATCAAGTATATATAGAACTGAGGGCTCTTCAAATAATACTACATTAGAACATATATCACCTTCTCCAGTTTTGCCTGACTCTGAGGAACCTGACCAAAAACTTTTAATTGGCCATGCTGGGAATTGTGCTGCACTATAGTTTGAGAATGAGTAGATTGTTCCATGCTACGAGAAGGATCAGCATCCTCATCCGAGTTACCCAAGGGATGATACTGAAACTTTGGAGGCCAAGAATTTTTCTGACCAAACTGATCAGACAACTTCTGCTTCCCCATGAGAAGGCACCTTGAATCACTGGCATCTGATAAAGCATTTTCCCTAACGCCACCAGCAGAAGAATGAGGATGTAGATTAGAGTGGTAGGTGTCATTTGAATTATCCTTCTTATCACTGTTCTCCATCTCATGCACTGTGAAATCTTTATCACCAACGCAAGGTGATGAGCACTTTGTCGTACTTGAGTTTGGAGCTGTGGCAGAGTGATATGAGCTAAAAACCTCTGAATTCTCCTGTGGACTAGCCATAGATGATCCTGCATGTTCCATATCAACTGCAGAATTACCGCGTGGACTAGATTTCAATGCCACACCACCATGAAAGACTTTTTCTTGGATGAATTTCTTCTGATTGTTGTCCTGCAAATGTTTTGATGAGTTCTCACTCAAAAAACTAAAAGCTGCATCTCCAGAGGGTACTGCTGACCCAAGAACACCCCAACTAGCTGATTTCATCCATGGTTCTCCAGCTCCACCAAGCTCAGGTGTCAAAGAACTAGAGCCCACTCTAGCAATCATTTCTGTGTCAAGAGGATGTAAAGTATTGCTAAATATCTGGCTTGCTTCGGCAACTGACGTCTGCAGTGGACCAAAATCTGACCACTTGCTTCCTCCATGTGATGACTGGACAGGTCTTTGAGAATTTCCATGCAGATTCTGACCTTGTTCATATGGAAACCTGTGTCCCTGGACGTTGTGGCAGCTGTTGTTCATATTGGTACTATCAGATGGCCTAACAGAAAAAGAATTCAAGGATGGTGCTAGGGGAATCTTGTCTTCAGCAGAAGATGATTTATGTCTCCCACTGTTATACATCAGATTCTGATTCCCCGAAGGAATTTCAGCACTTTGAAAATTCAAACCACTACATTCCTCCTGCAGACCAATATCACTGCTCGAAGTTTCTCCAACAGCAGACTGCATAAGAGCACTCCAAGTACCACCTTGGATAGAAGGAGATCCAGTCAGCAATCCTGTACTGTCAAACAGATTAACACCTTCCTCATTCCTATTAGGGCTCTTGGAAAAAGAACCCCATATATTGCTGTCTGAACCAAACAAAATTCTTTCTTCTGTAGGATCCAAACGCACTTCATTCTGTGGTGAAGAAGCTTGTGTCACAACTTTCTCCTGTGAGGTCTCTGTGTGAATAGTTACATCCAGCCTGCTGCAGAAATCCTGGAGAGCTGAAACTTTTTGCACAGTATTTGCTAGCTGAAGGTTCTCAGTATTTATTGCATTAGATAGCGCTTGACTTGCAGCATGACCAAAAAAGCTTTCGCCTTGCAAACTCTGTCTACGAATGGAAGTCCCATCCTGCCCACTGACTTGATCTGACAACTCAGCACATTCATTAACCGGAAATGAACCAGTAAAGGTTCGCATTGGTTGTACAGTAGGCTTCTTTGTTCCCAACTGTGGAAGTTGGCTCGGGCTTCCTCTTGAATTGGCAACAGGAATTCCATATAGAGACTGATCAATGTTTTGTGGAATCAAGCTCATAAAATGTTGTGCTTGTTCATAATTGGTGGGATTGAATCCATTTGCGGATCCTTGAAGGACTGGAGAACCATGTTGCAACCAATTTGTGTTGCCAAGCTCAGTTGCCAGAGCAAAATTTACTGCACCGGGATTATTGGTGCCATTAATAGAAACAGGAGGATGGTTACTAGATGCCACCTTAGGAACAGGGGGAACCTGATTTAATAGATTTTGTGGACCGGCATCTAGTTGCTGTTGCCTCTGAAGTTCTTGCAGCTTCGCGAACATGACTTGCTGTTGCAGTTGCTGCATTTCATTAAGCCTAGACTGCCGTTGCAAAGAATGCAGCACGTTTGATTGCTGACCACCAAAAAGATCCAAACTAACAGGACTCCCAGAAGGTTCTGACCTAACTAGTCCTCTTGCCTGCTGCTCAAGACCCGCCCCTCGCTGTGATTCATGAAAATATGAGGCCCCTGTGGCTAGATTGCGTTGATTAGAACCCGTATTCATGCCCGAAAAACTTGATTCATCCTGCCTTGTCTGGTTGTACTGATTACCATACATGATTTCGTTCGAGTTTGGCTGCTGACTTTTAGCAAACTCAGCCCATGGAGTTGATTGTGCAGAATCTAAGCCAGGCTGCACATTAAATGGATAACTGCTATGTCCTCTAGTAGTATCTGCAAATAAAGGAAAATAAGAAATAGTCCAACAAGCTACTTGGCTACCAAATAAAGTTTAGACAACACATCAAATTACCAGTGTTCTGTAAGTTGTATGTGTTGGAATTCAGTCCACCTGTCTGCCTCTGGCTTCCAACCCCCAAAAAGCTACTTGGAGCTGGCAAATTCCCATCCACTACAGGGGAATGATGTTCTCCTTGTGACAAACTGTCTTGTGCAAAAAAGTTGTGAACCCTATCTCTGACTTCATTGCCAGGCATAGATAATTTAAGTCCTGAACTTTTGATTGTTAAATGTCGCTATGCAATTACTAAG
>JAPFFP010000094.1:17876360-17886993 GCA_026153255.1 Solanum medicagineum | reverse complement strand
ATATATACAGAAGCTTGGGCTCTATACAAGGCAGCAGAATATTTTTAATGATTCTAAAAATCCCTATAATTAAGGAAAAATCCCTATAATTAAGGAATCCCTATAATTAAGGATTCTAACAATTGGAAGCATTTGGTGCTCTATTGATACACTCAAATTATTTATCTCAATATGATGTGTTGAACTCTTTGTTCAACTCAGAATTTGAGGAGGGTCTTACTTTGTCAGTTGCTGTAGAAAAGCTTCTCCTGTAACAAGAGAAATCAGTCTAATAACATAAGTGTACTTCTTATCCTATGAATAGTGACATCCATCTAGGGGCACACCATTTTTAGTACATCATGATTGATGAATGTTGGATACAATGACTTTAGAAATCAGTGAGTTTGATGCCGTTGTGCTTTTGGGACATGGAACATGCTAGTGAAACTTACCGCACTAAATAATGCAGTTGTGAGAAGATAGGGTGAGACAAGTAGTTCATGCATGCCTGGATTGGATATTTGTCCAGATAACTTAGTATTGTTTCCTAATATTCACTTAAGTATGTTCCCTAATCCACAAGTCCAAGGTGGAAACAAACAAGTACCATGCAAAAGATGTTGGAGATAGTTCTTCAATTTTACTTAGTTACTGTTTTACCATCAGAAAACTCAGGTGATGTTTAGTAGGAAGCAAGAAGCAGAAAATGTTTATGCCCCGTAGTTGTTGCTACTTTTCTGGAACGACCAAATATAGTTTCACCAATAAATTGTAGAAAGCGCATTTCTTGACTCCTTTACGTGGAAGCTCTGATGTGCCTTCCCTGTCTTTTGATTTCAATAGGTCATTTTTATATTTGGATTTGGAGTTCCACTTTTCCTTGACGTGGAAATAGCTGATTGGGGGAAGTGGGGTGTCTGGTTCGCCAACAAGCTTCTTCTTGCTGCAGCTTATGGCTACATATTATTTGTGCATTTCTCAAAGTGGAGAGATAAGCTGCCTCGTAAGTTAGATTTGTTATTTTCCCTAAACCTCATCCATATTCCCGGTCTTCTAATATACAGTGTTTTCCATTATATGCAGCACGCCCGGCCTTCTACAATTATGTCATTGTAATGTTTGTGACAACTGCTGTAATGTTATTTGCCTGTGGGCTTGCAGGCTTTAGGAGTGGATTTGGACTTTGGTATAGACAAGTTACCCTTAATACCCTTCCAATTCAGTAGTGCCTTTTCAGCTCAACTGACATGGGAATCGTCTAATTTTGCAGGTTGTATAATTTGGCAGTAGTTTGTTATCACTCCCTTTATCTCCCATTTCTTTATGTGACATTCCTGGCTGATTTTTTCAAGGTAATCTACCAAAACTATGTCTCCAAGTAGTTAGATATTTGTTGGGCGCACATGCCAGCATTTCCTCATTTTTTCCGGTCACAATTGCAGGAGGAAGATTGGCTTCTAGACAGCGCGTACTACTCAGAGATGAAAGATGCAGGATTTTTTGATGCAGACTGGGAGTAAGCTTGTAAAACTGGTAGACAAATAAGCAATTTCTGTGTGTAATTGTAAATATCAACTGGCAGGCGTTGTGACAAACAAAACCAATATTTAAGTCATTGCATTGGTTTGCTTTTTTGCTGGTTGAAATTACTGATTCACTTGGCGAGAAAAGTTTCTTGGAATGGATAACGAAAATGCTAATATGTTATTTTGAATAGCCCATGCTAGTCAGATGTTTGGTTTAAGCTAATTGTTCACTGCAGTGTCTGAAATTGCCTACGATGCATCTCAGCCACAAAAATACACCTTTACAAAATATAAGGTATGGTATCATCCTCCGAATGAAGAAATCACAGCCACTGTAATATCAAGGATGTCTGAGGATCAAAACAATTGTGATGTTTGGAATCAACCATCAGTCTTCATCACTAATCTGCAAAGAGACGGTCCGACGTTCACAAGCAAATTTAGGCAAATGACATGTACTGTGGTAGCCATACTAAGGCATGCAAAGTGCGTTCTATTGTATGAATTCTGAAAGCATGACACTTACCACCATGGCAAGAAAAGACTTTGCAGCACAAAACAAGATGTTAAACCAGTACTCAACATATATTTGTTTGTCAAAAATCCAGCACATATCAGTGTGGTGATAAGTTCCAGAACTCGTTAGTTCCAAAAACCGTTTTATGTAGTAACAGAATTGTTGCTGGACAAGTTCTTGGAAACTGAGCGGAAAGCTTGAACTAAAATGATTAGGATGTATCAATAGGACTTTAAACAGTGCCCTGATGCATATTTATATTTAAAACTGAGCGGAAAGCTTTAACTAAAATGATTAGGATGTATCAATAGGACTTTAAACAGTACCCTGACGCATATTTATATTTAACTGGAGCAACATGACAAACAAAAATGAATTACAAAGCAATATCTCAACAACGCCTTCTCAATAAGTAGACATTAACATAACTTTTACAACTAGTTGGAAGGGAGAAAAAGCCTTTTGTGCTATACAAAGTTAAATCCCAATTTGGGGATCGCTGTATTTCAATTTGGAGTTGCTAAAGTTTCTTCCAGATTAAGCCAATCCTTCAACTGAGTGTTCTTGTTCAAATCCAATATAAGAATCCGACACTAGAATGAGCTTCATCCCCTGAAATTGAAACATCTCAAATTTTCAGTCTCAAAGGAGGAGGTATTATATCTTCTATTTGCAGAAAAAGAAAGGGACATGTTTTTTTCTCCTTCTGGGGGTGGGAAGGTGGGAGGACTGAATATTGACTCCAAAGATAAAGAAGACAGATATGTCATCCTCTTATCTCCTAAAAGTAGGAGCATTATTAACTTCTTTTTAATTTTTTTTGTGCGGGCGCTGGGGGGCTGGAAGGAGAGTAGGTGTTTAATTTCTCAAAGACCATAAAAAGGAAATGACTGATACTGAGTACTGGGAATTGATTCAACTAGAAGAGGAGGAAATACCAGCTAACTGGTGTACCAAAAGCTGGCAGGTTAGGTTAAATATCAATGTATATACAATATCATCAGCTACCAACCTGGGAATTGGTTAGAGTGGATGGCAAATCCATGTGTGTCTGCAAACGACCAGAGAAAGACACTCTCTTCAGAGCATACAGTTCATTCGCGGAAGTATTACAAAGGACTAACCACCAAGCTTCATCTTTTACCTACAAAGAGCAAAGTGTTTGATGTTTAGCATGCTCCAGACTACAAAGCTGGCAGATGAAAATACCTTTGGATATCGTGGGGTAAAAGCTTTTGCTGTTCTTCGCTGAGTATTCGCATCTTCCAATCTAATGTTCAAGGTGAAAATCTTCCCACCATCAGATTCCTTTTTCTGAATATTAAGTCGAACTCGAATCCGAGGGAAATGCTGCATATCCTGTCAAAACAGTAGAAGTACGCAAATCAGATCTGCAATTAGTATACGTATTACCAGAAGCAGAGATTTTCCAATGCTTGCCATGCTCAGTACAGAAGTGGATTTTGACAACTAGATATTTAGCACATACAATGATAAGGAGTATCATTACAATCTCTCTAGCATAAAATCAAGAGTTCCTTCAGTCTCCTGAGAGGAAATGGGAGGGCCCAAAAGACATGGAACAAATACCCCGGGATTGATGTGAGGGACAGGGAGGAAATTTTAGAACTCATAAAAAGTATGTACAAAAATTGTTCCTTTCGGCATCAAGCTGGGACAAGAAGTCGGGGAATGCTACTGCAACAAGGTTCTCCTGAAGATGATCAATTCTGTTGAAGATGAGTAAATAAAACTGCACTCTCTCCAACATCTTAAGATTTTAAATGAGATGCTCATGTAGTTTAACATGTCATCAGAGAAACAAAGGTTTATTGTTTGACTCGTGCTGTCACTCATTATCGAAAAAAAGGATATGAACGTGTTTGACCTATAAAAAAGACTAGGTCCGCATTAGGGGAGCATGTTGAAGACTTATGTAAATAAAAGTGTACCAAGGATTAAGCTTTTAGAAGAGATGATCACACACATTGAAAATATCCCTCCATATGCTAGTCAATGTTCCCCATACATCATTATACAACTTAATTAACAAAAAAGCATATACCCAAATGCGTTTTAGGCCAACAAAATAGGAAGATACTACACATGCGTTATGCAATAATTTTTAGAGCAGAACCATTCTAACTTTGTGGAGTAAGTTACCACTCAGAGATCTTTGACGCTTGTTCAAAACAAACATTCTTAGGATGCAATACATCAACAAAATTTCAGGGAGACAGGAGAGATGATTTTTCATAAACACCATGAACTACTACAACTAATTAGAACACCTGATAGAGTTTCGAGGCAGCAGTACTCCCAGTGATAGCCCTCAATGATTCTGAAGGGCAATCCAACAGCTGCTGGATACTAGCAATTCCTTTTTTATGCAGTGAGCTGAGTAGATCATCAGTCATGCATGGTAACATCCAAAGAGGAGAGTCCCTATCAAACCACAGGCCCTGTAGATTAAACAAAGACAAATAATCAAATGATGCTCGAGGACAAAGTCCACTTGCTAATGACCTAGTTTATAAACAAGGGCAAAATTTTGTAGGAATACCAAGAACTTGTTCAAAACCACCATATTCTAAATGATTAACCAATCAGCCAACTACCCTCAACCCCAAACTAGTTGGACCAGTATAAATCATTTGCATCTTGTTCGCGCCAATTTCGTTATAATACTAGAAAAATTATCTTTGAAAACAAAATAGGGGATTTTCAATAACAAAGATTCTCTAAATTTCAACCTTATTCCTAAGTTGACAAATAAGTCTTTGCCCGAACAAAAAACTCCTTGCAAACACTGAGCAACTTTGACTGCATAAACAACGACAACCAACAAGAGATCTAGACCCCTAAAAGGCTGACGTGGGATTCTTCACCCCCCTCATGCCTAGGGATAAACATCTGTCTTGTTGCCAAACCAGTTCTCCTTCTCCTTCTAACTAATCGGAGAGAGGGATTTGGTCAAAGAGCAAGTCAAAAGCCATATTTTTATTCAGTCCCAGTACTGAGACGTGATATTTCTAGTTTTGTAGCAGGGAAAAACAAAAATCATGAGAATCTTCCTAATTTTTTACTTTAAAGTGGGAATGGTCACAAATAGAGAGAAAAAAGAAGAATATGTTAAAAGATTTCCCAATTGAACACAAAGTTTGACATCCTGAACGAACTGCTGGTGCGTGGGCAATATAATATAGGGGCCCAAGATCAGAAATGAGGATGGAGGTGGGTCCTTCTGAGATACCATACAGGAAGTAAAAGCACGGGAAAAATATTATTGGATTAATGCAAAAACTAAATTACTACACTGAACCCTATTTATATTACACGACAATCCTTTTCCATATAGCACACTATTGTACAATCCTATCCTGACACATCCGAGTGCCAAAACCCTGGGTTAGCTCCATTGTGCACGGTTCTTGACCTGATTGTGATAGTTGCTTGGTTCAAAATGACCTTCCTCAGGAATCTTCAGTCCTCTTAGTCCATTCTTGGATGCCAAGGATTTCACATCTAGAGGGACTTGAGATCTGAAACCAGGGTCACACGGACCTCCCAGTGTCACGTGGCACTTTAACCTCGCTGGATCCATGATTTTTTGCTAAAACATTCTTTCAGGCCCTCCCTTATATCCTATTCACACCTTCACTCATCATAGTTACACATCTATAAATTGGTGCATATGGTGGTTTAGCATATGACATAGCAAAACCATTTCATGCAGCCTCTCATTTAATTTCCATATGTGCTACTTGTACCCTTGGTTTGGTGTTATCATTATATAATCTTACCCAATTTTCGTAGGACTATACGTTCACCTTAATATCCGGATTTATATATTGTAACGACACATCCATCTTAATATCTTAATTTGCATGATATTCATCTTGTTGAAATTGGACTTGGAGGACCAACATTCACTCTCATGTATCATTAGTAGTCTGCCAACTGTTTATAAGAAATTTACTTCTAGAATTATTGGAAGGAAAACAAATACTAAGACTTAATGGAAGTACCCTGGTATTCATAGTTCTTTGCTTTATGGGCATCACATGAAGTATGTTGGTCATGGAAAATGTGTCAAGGAGCAGATTTTGGTCATAATACTGATCACAAACGTTTTCTACATGAAGGTTGAAAAGAAGCTCTTTCTAATTCAGATACTTCAGAACTTTTACTTCATCTAGATATAAGCATTAGTGATAAGCTGGGTAACAAACATCTAAATAGTGATAAGCATATTTTCCAATGGTCACGTAATTTGCAGAATGCAACAAAACATAAACATGCCATAAATCCATAAAGACCACATCAGTAGATAGCTGGATGCTACTCTTACAAGATTTAACAGAAAAGTAAAGGGAAAAAATAATGGAAATACGTGATGTTATCTTGCAACATAACTCAACTCTATCTCTTTGTACATTGGAATTGAAGATAAAAAGAGTCAAAAATTATAAACAATTTGGAATTTGATAATTATTTTTCTTTGCTCTCTCATTAAGATGCGACTCTTTTCTTGCTTTTTATTGAAAAAGACAACTTTGTATTCCTCATAAGGACATGCTGGCAACCCCAAAATGAGAAGAAAATGACAGGAACAGAAAACTCCTAAGATAAAAAAGAAAAAAAGAAGCATCGGAGGAAGGCCGATATAACAATACATAAAAGAGGTGATAAAAGCAGTATAGTAGTCCATTTTACAGTGAACAGATAAAGGGAGCTTTGGAAGCAGTAGCAAGACCTGCATGACCATTTGCAACAGATGCATACATGTAATGGTACTTGAGAGCCATCCACTATTGGCACAAATATCTATCATAGCCTGGATTATACGTATACTTTGATCCAGCACAGACTTTAAGTCTGTGACATAATCGCTGATTGGCAACTCTGATTGGGAAAAATGAGCCTGCAAAAAGTGAAGTGCAAGGAAAGAGGATAAGAGCAAAAAATATTATAACCGCCGGTCCTAGTTCAGGTAGCAAAGTTGAGGGACTAGTGACTGACATTAAACAGAATCTAGCAGACAAAGCCGAAACACCGACCTGAAAGAGCAGATTTGCTTTCACATGAGGATCATCCAGGCGATTGTGGTCGACAGCATATGGAACTTTTTCAGCTAATTTTTCATTGTAGTTTTCCTGGAATAAGAAAACAATAAGCAGCTGATGTTTAGTTTGATAGTTTCAAATCCACAGCAATTTCTTAGCGGAATATGTACATTCTAATTTAGATTTGCAGACCAAGTAATTCAGAAGTGTCTGCAACAATTAGTAAAATGCCAGGGGCCCAGGACAGACAATGTTCTTAGCTTACTTGTTAGAAGTAGCAAGTAATATACAATTAAGGAGAAAAATTAAAGCAATTGAGTTGAAAAACAAAAAACCATTGTTCAGCAATAACTGCCTTCAAATAATATATTGGCTAGCTAAGAAAATTACCTCATTATGCCTCAGTGGGAGCTCATCGTATTCAGAAGCACCAGACAGTATTTGTAGGAAAACCTGGGGTGAAAGATAAACAGGAAGTAATGCCAAGATATATAATTTAAAAACATTTGGAATAAAGAAATAAGGATCGGGCATCCATGTTAGGTGTTCTACGAACCTCAAGCGATGTATCAGGTCCTATTTTTGAACCAAACATTGATACAGTGGTGTACTTCAGATAATACTGAGATGATATTGAGCCCAACATCAGTGGTTCGACACTGTCCTCAGTTATCTTGATGCATCCACTGTCTTCTAGATCCTCAAATGTGCTTTGCACCAAGCTGTTTATAAATAACATGAGCACAAGCAGGAATATCCAAGAAAAGCTATTTCACGAATGTAGTGCTTTCATTTTACCTAGACAAATAAGAATTAAGAATCCCAGGTTCTGCATGCTCTAGGCCATAGTACGCTGGGTTAACCATCTGCCAGAAAAAACTTCTATGATAAGCAAACAGAATAACTAGCAGGGAAAGAACAGTACACCATTTTTGAAAATTCTTCAAACATAGAAAATTTTCTTTGATTGCATCATCAATCCACAGAAATGGATTAGTAGATTGAGGTGAAAATGGACTTTCTTCTCATTCTTTTCATTAAGGTGTCATGCCATCTTCTCCTTTATCTTTTATGTTTTTTATGTGGAACCGTCTTTTTTTTGACTCCATGCTTCCCCTTCCCAGGAGAAACAATGCTCTCCTACTTTTCCTTCTCTCCGAGTGTCCGAACCACAAACTAATGATTAGAGGTAGAGGGACCTGCCACTAGAGCAAGATTTCCTTTTGAACCACGCCAATTATGCCCTATAGGGAAGAGAACACCTGGGTGGGTCTCCAAGGAGGCCAATGCCCCATATGGAATCCGTCTTTGGAGGACTATCAGAAGCTACTGGCCTTTCCTCAAAAATCACTCCCACATTGGAGTGGTTAACGGGAACAAGACTAGTTTTTGGGAAGACAAATGGATCAGGAAAAGGAGCTTTAAAGATCTATTCTTAGATTTATTTGTTATAGCTTTAGATCAACATAAATCAGTTGCCGAGATGTGGACTCAACAAGGATGGGACCTTAGATTCAGAAAAGTACTGAATGATTGGGAGATACCTAGACTTGTGGAACCGTTTAACCAATTGGAGAGTTTTCACAGAGTATAGGATTTTGAACCAGGTAGAGCCACAAATTACTAACTGGCCTTGGAAGAATATTTGGAAGACTAAGATACCTTATGTATCTAGTTTTACCTGGCTTCTAGCTAAAGAAGCAGTTTTGACACATGAAAATTTGACCTAAAGGAGTATTGCTCTCTGCTCTAGATGTTTCCTCTGTGAAAAGGAAGCTGAGACAGTAAATCATTTGTCCCTACATTGCAGTATTACAAATCAACTATGGAAGATTTTCATCAAACTCAGAGGCATAGCCTGGACAATGCCAAGAAAGATTGCTGATACTCTTTTTACCTAGGGGGAAGCGGGAGCAAGTGCAGGAAACAGAAAGAGATGGATGATCATCCCATCATGTATTTGATGGACTATTTGGAAGAAAGAAATGATAGATGTTTTGAGGACAGGAGGAGTTCAATACAGGATATTAAGCTAAAATGCATTTTGCTTTTCTGTATTTGGTGTACTAAACTGTATTCTAGTGACACGGAAACAATCCCAGGTGTCCTGGGCACCATTTAGGATTGGTTGTCATATCTGGTATATTCTGTATTGATTCCATTAGCAAATTGTTTTCTTTTCAGTACTACTAAGAACTGGTTTTAATACAAAGTTATCTTAATTTTAAAAACTATATAGAAGGCATTGATACAGGCAGTACACAGAAATGTAACTTTTCTCTTGTTCTTTTTCACAAGGTGGAACATAATACCCATGCAACATCAATACCTATAGTTGGCACTGCATTTGTTGAGAGGCAGAAGGATGCAATGAATAGTACAGCAAACGATTATTTTACCACTCAATGCTGATTGTTATTGCTTTAAAACTAGTTCTCATTTTGAATCTAAAATAATCTTATGATAAATAAATAAATAATTTTTTTCACAACCCAAAACACAACGTCTATCGAGTTAAATAACTACTACACAGAATTTGTGGATTAGCTGTTCCTGTCCCTTGGGGCCTGGTTAAAGCAGGGCAAGAGCTAATTCAACTTGGTTTGACTAGACTTGGCTATGTGGGGTGGACCTCACTTTCTCCTAACTTTTCTTTTGTAGCAAACGCTTTGGTACATTTAGCTGCAGTAAGCTTGTAAAGCACATCAAAAGGCACATAGTTTTCTTGTGCAACTATAGCTGTTGCTTGAAGTGTGTTTCCTTCGTCTGCTTGTTGATCACAATGATATAGATTTTACGGGTCGATTGGTTTGGATTCAGGTTATGCTGGGATTAGCTATGCTGAGAGTAGTTTTTATTGTTTGTTTGATTTGTTAAATTTAAAAGACTATTCATTGCACAATTTCTACGAATAAGATATTTGTTTACAAAAATATCCTCAACCTTATTTTTTTCCATTTTTTTGCAAGTTTTAGTTATTCATTGTTAACAATAAAATTTTCATCTTATGTAACGTATGTGCATGCATTTTTATGATTGCATGCATTGTTTTTAAAACTAAACTTTCGTCTTATTTAACTTAAAATTAAAATTCCATCTTATTTAGCTTTAAATAAAATTTTCATCTTATTTAGCTTGAAAATAAAACTTCCATTTTAAGTTTATTAAAAGTAAAAAAATAAAAATAAAAATTATCTACATTTTAAAGTTATCAACATTTTAATTGACATATTTACGTGTGTAGTAAACTATTTAATTAGAAACATATAATTTAGTAGTGGAGTGAACATTTTAAGAGAAAGCAAAATATAAATAAACATAAGTATTAGATAAACAAATTCAATTTATAACATATTCATAAAAAGAAATTATATTTTATGACATATAATTTTTTAATGGAAAAACATATAAAAAACAAAAATTAATTAGGTTGTGAATGTTATTCTAAATATTATTAAAAAATAGGCATCTTTTTCCTCGGTAAGGCTAATGTGGTGGTCGGTGCTCTAAGTAGGGTGCCTATGTGTAACCTGGCATTGTGG
>JAPFFP010000094.1:17860429-17876260 GCA_026153255.1 Solanum medicagineum | reverse complement strand
ATTTTTTAATGGAAAAACATATAAAAAACAAAAATTAATTAGGTTGTGAATGTTATTCTAAATATTATTAAAAAATATGTTTATATACATGAATGTAAAGTGGTACATAAAAAAGAGTTTAAGAAGGGTATTTTTGTTATTTCACATACTTTATCTCAGGATAAGTTATCTTGGGATTTCTATTCCACCCCAGGAAGGAATAGGACTAATTGTTAATCCTAGAATAAGTTATCCTAGCCTATGCAACCAAACAAGGGATTAAAGGCCACTAAAAATATCCCGGTATTAACTCCTCTTATCCATCATACCAAACGACTCCTTAGAGTCCACCAGTATCTGAAACAAATCCTCTTACTATGAAGATCACCAATTAGATCAGCCAACTGACGCTTATACAATTGAAATTACCCCTTTACCACCCACTTTTTTTTCTTTTCCAATTTCAATTGTCACTTGTTAGCAATGCTAATTTAGAAAATAAAACTTGAGGCTTCCGAAATAGACAACATAAGCAAGAAAAACTGCAACAAGGTTGCACTATTGTTGCCTCCCTTAATTCTTTCTTTTTGCAAGCTAAAATAATTAACTCTTAAATTCATGCTACATTAAGTCTACCTCATTATAAAAGACTCAATTCCTTTACTGGACTCCATTTATATGATTCTTCACTGTAGGAGACACAACTTGGTTAATTACAGCTTCTTTAGAAATTTCATATTAATATGTTTACCTTAATAGTAGCCATGTCAATCCGTGACCCAGTAACCTACTCATTACTTATGATTACTTGCTGAAAGAAAAACATTCATCAAGCACAGTATCAATATCATGATGGTGGTTCCAAACTTAGGACTGCCATTCGTGCAAGATTGAAAATATTTTCTTGATCAGTAATGCAAGATTGAAAATTTGATGCAACAAAATAAATTGTAAGCCATAGGATCATAAAACCATACCAATCGACGAAACAAGTAGGTCCAAGTGAGATAATGCACAGCGTCCTCTTTATGAGAGATTGTTCCTGTAACAATCTCAGCGTTGATGTGGTCATGTAGTTGCTCTCTCAGGCTACTTTCAACTGGGAATGGTTCGTATAGAAACTGCAACAAGAAAGCATGAATATATGGTGGGTAATAAAATGCAATAGACTAGTTAGTTAAATAATTGAAAGAAAGGAAAAGCAACAGTACAGTCGAAATATATTGTTCAAAGAAGACAATTATCGATAACCTTTTTATAAAAGCTCTTCTTGGGTTCATGAACAAGAATAACAGCTTTCCCGTGTTGATCATATTGTGGACGACCAGCTCGACCCATCATTTGTAATATATCGGTGATTGGGAAATCAACATATCTTTTTGCCTTCCCATCATAATACTCTGTTCCCTGCAGAAGGATCTATATACTTTAAACACCAACAATGGTGCGTATCCTGAGGTGATGAAGTCTGACAGTCATCAAGAAAAGTAAGAACACAGTACCTGTCAGGATGAGCAGATTAAACTCATCGGATGAAGACAAGACGAAGAAATATACGTATTTTAGTTTTTTTTTTTTTTGAGTGAGAAAGAAAGACTTGATAATTTACCTACGGCAACAAGACGACAAATAGAAGAACTTGACAAAAAGAACACCCAAAATATTTTGCATAAATCAAGTGACAAACCACTTATTTTATAATGACTCACTTAAAGAAAAGGAATTGAAAGTGCTAGCTTGAAGAAGATTTTGGGGCAAGATTGAATTTTTGGAGTATTTTTCCAAATATAAATAATAAACGGGGAAAATGTATCTGGGAACTTCAAATGATCTTCAAAATTTTAGTTACATTTAATAACATCAAAGGGACTCAATTTGTTAGAAAGTAATGGATTAAAACAAAGTTAAACCAGTAAAATATCACGTGATCCAATAATAAAATTAAGAGTGTGATGTAACAAATAATGCTGACAAACGAAGATGATAATAAGCCCAACGTATGCATGCTTCCAGTAGGAGATGATATTATAACATTCCAGTTTTTGACCTAATTCTGGAAGGAGGATAAAACGACATACCTTAATAACAACCAAATGTGCAGGAAGGTTTACACCCCATGCTAATGTACTTGTACAAACCAACACCTAAAAAGATGCAGCCAAAATGACAAATATAATTTCCAATTTCAGCATATAATTACTCCTACAGATCTACAAATTTCAGGATGACATAGTTGCCTGGATCTTGTTGTTTGCAAACAGTTCCTCAACCAATGATCTGTCTTTATCATTCAGCCCGGCATGGTGTAATCCAATTCCAAATTGTAAGGTGTGCTTCAGGTTCTGGTCCGTGACTTGAGAAAGAACCATCTGAAGTGAATCTTCTGGCATGCTTATGAACTGCCTTGGGTGCTCATCTGAAGCTGCAAACTTTGAGAATCAGGAAGAAGAAACATGACAGATTAGTTACCATCAGTAGGAGATTGAAATATTTTGATCGATACAGTTTGATTTTTTGCCTCACCTGAATAAGGTCTAGTGCTGTAAGCCTTGTTTGGCGACGAGATGAGACAAAGATTAGAACTGGTTTTGTTGGTGAATGGGTACATATAGAAGCATATGTGGGCTTGTTCATACTATTCATCCTCGGGCAGTAAAACTTCCCAGGATATCCCTGTTAAAGAAAATGAATTATAAATTAAGATTAAAACATGATAGTATAGGTAAATACTTTAGTCTACTTCGATAATGATGCCATCATGGCACTTGGGTAGCTTATACTTGCCTGAATATGAACTTCAAGCGGAACAGGCCTCACACTTGGTTTGAAATTGAAGAGGCCAGCTTCATCAACACCCAACCAATCAGCCAAATTACTGGGTTCAAGGACGAATATAAGAATTTCACTCAAAAGTTGCCAAGATAAAAGGTTGTACTTTTACAATCTACAGAGCATAAACTCCACAAAACCAATTAGCATTTTGCACACAGGACGAGAAAGAAATATAGATACAATGAAACACATACTGTGCATTTGCTAATGCTGTTGACAGGCCAACAAACCGAACTGGCCTCTCCGTCTGAGAAGATATGTATCTCATCCTTGAGACAATAACCTAGAACGAGAAAATCTACCATTAGACATAATCAAGAGACTACAATATAATCAATGAATCAAGGACCATGCAAACGAGAAGAGAATAGGAGACATTCTGTGACAAATGCGTACCTCAAGTATGGGTCCTCGATCAGCTCCAAGTAAATGAATCTCATCCAAAATCATGAGCCCAACCTATAGATGTAGGTTTGAACAATTGATTGTGGTCAAGAGAGCATTCATGAACAGAATGTTCATGTTATAATTTTGATATTTAAGTACCAATAGCTCACAAAAACAAAGGAATAAAAACGAATGAGATATTGCACCTTAGTGACATAGCTCCGACTGTGCCAATTGCGACTGATACCATCCCACTTTTCAGGAGTGGAGATGATGATGTCTGCTGACAAGAGAGCCATTAAATCCGGGGTATAGTCACCAGTCATTTCAACCTGCATGAGATATTTCAGTTAGCAGTGATATCGCACCCATGTGTCATAAGAATAATGCCCAAACAAAAGAAATTTCACACACCATCTTCTTTCCAAGTTGAGAAACAAGACGCTTTCTCCAGTCCGTCATTCTCTCCCGAACAATAGCCTTTAAAGGTGCTATATAGATAACCTGCATACAGAAAATCATTAAAAGATCATAAACTATTACAAAGTTGTCATACAAGTAATGAGGGGGAATCTTAAATAGATAAAACAAAATACATAGTTTCACAATAATTTTTGATCAGGTAAATGATTTTTCATTTATCAGGTAATCCTCTTAGCCAGCTCTTATTGGCCTTGGCAATGGATAAACTGATGCGGCATATTCACGGGGAGGGATCATGGTGTGTGCGATTTGCAAATGACACAATATTGATTGGTGAGCCACATGCGGAGTTAGTGCGAGTTTAGAAGTTTGGAGACAAACCCAAAAATCTAAAGAACTTAAAAGGTTCAGGTTGAGCAGGACTAAGACAAAGTCCTTGGAATGTAAGTTCAATGATGTACCTCACGAGGTAGATGTGGTGGAACTGAGGATTGATACTGAAGTCATCCCTAAGATAGGAAGTTTCAAGTACCTTGGGTCAATAATCCAAGGAAACGGTTGATAGTGGATGAAATGGAGGCTCGCATTTTTTTTTAAATCAGGTAAAGTATTTCTTTAAAATAAGGCCAACATGGTTGTATGCAAGTGGTGTACCCCAAAAGCAGAGACCTACAATATATTATTCTCTCTGAAAGACAGCAATCATCTATACATAGAGGAACTACATAGGTGCAACTAAAAGAAAATAAGAGATCGGAGACTACTCCTCAAAATATTGACATACAAAAACTAACAAAAACAAGTGATTATCCATGTGAAGCATTTAACAAAATTAATTGCAACAAAGTACCTTCATATCTGGCTGTGTATTGAATAAATGGAGCATAGCAAGCTCAGCTGATATAGTCTTCCCACTTCCAGTTGGAGCTCCTAAAAGGATATTTCTGTCCGTGTGATACAGCACATGAAAAGCCTGCGAAAATTGATTTGATTTAAGCTACTGCTGATATTGATTAATGAAACAGACAATTAATCGAATTTAAGGAAACTAAAAAATGAGATAGCCACCTGTGTTTGTATAGGATTGAAGTGTGAAAATTTATATAAAGCCTCAAAAGTTCCATTGCTGAGTGCAGTCACAGGAAGGGGTTTCAAATCTAGGAGCTCAGTGTGGGATGTTTGGGCCTGAAAAATTATTCATTCAAGCCAGAGAAAACAAACACCCAAAATTCAAACTTTAGGACATACTGCAGATATTCAACAATAAAGAGATGAACATAAGTTAATAAAACTACCTCTGGAAGAGCAAGGTTGTGGAAAGTTATCGTGTACAAAGCATCTGCTTGTAGCCATGAGTCAGAAGCAGCACGAATGTAGTACTGTGGAGGATGTGGCTCAAAGATTGGCACAGTAAACGATAGTTTCTGTGGATCCGCTCTGGCCATCTTCTTTGTGAGGGTGAAGAGCTCAGAATGGTAAATGTGGTCATTCTCAGAATCCTAAGGCAGTTATTAGACAAATGATTTAGCAGATAAACTAGTATAAAATCAACAACAATATGCTAGCCAAGTCATAAGATCAAAATGGCTCGAACTGAGGAAAACTTTCCTCCATGCAAAATGAAGCTATTAAGAGTTCCAATTGAAACATTTAGCATATATTCAAGAAAAAACATGACTTATATGGGCCAACCTGATGGGATGGAAACAGTTACGGTCAAGGTTTGAAAAATATTTTAAGGGGAGGGAGAAATTCAAAGGTAACCATTGCCATGTTGTTTATTTTATTTTTTAGATGAATCACTAGATGGGTAATAATAGTTAACTGGATGGCAAGCTATCTTGAAAATCACCCACTGTCTCAGACTACAGCCCATAAAGTTTTCAGTCAGATACAATTTCCAAATTTCCAACTTGGCTTTGACTAAAGTTTCTGCTATATCATATGCATACTTTGGTTTTTTCTCTATTTTGATCAATACATCATAAGTACCCTTTGTGTTTCTAGAAATCATGAATCTTTTTGTGTTTAAACAGATGACTGGATTATCCATAGAAATATGTATGAATCTTCACTCTTATGTTACTTTTTCGTTCCTCTTCTTCTTCCATTTCTTACTTTGTATCCATGCACTCTAACAAGCACCAGAACAGTCTTACAATAACATTATTCCGGTGATTCCGACCCTTATCAATCCATTCACTAATCTCTTTCATGTGTTCTAATTTTCCCTCAAAAGAAGATATTCTGTAAGTCGACGCCTATTTTGTTAGAGGTTTAGGAGCTGAAGTTAATATCTGCCATCATGATGACCACAGAACTAATGTTCATAAAACAACCTCACAAGTTCTGAAACACTAACTGTTTCATGCAATCAAATATAGCATCACAATGCAATATCTCAGGGCCAAGACATAAGCACCTTAATGAGCAATTTTCTCTGAATGATGCGTCGCAGGCAAGCTGGCCAAGCGATTAAGCACCTTAGTGAGGGCAGTAAACCATAGTGTCCTATATAGGCAATGATTGTTGGAACTTCAACTTTATAAGGAACTTGAATGACTGGAAACGGGTAGACTTGCTGAATATTACTGATTTTGGAGAATTTCATACGTTGGTCACAGTGCCAGGACAGGATGATTTGGAAAACTGAAAGTCGGGGTCAATTTCCAGTGAATATCTTGCTGTTGTAGCTTGATTTCAGGAGGACTTCAGGATTTAGGCCTTGGAAAAAGACCAGAAAAACTAATGATCCAAATAAGGTGTTGTATCTCTCATGGTTAGTGTCATCTAAATCATGCTTGACGCGGGAAAACTTACAAAGACGAAGATTCCGATTGTGCTCCAAATGTTTATTGTGTGGTTCACGATCAGAGAGCATATATCATTTGTTTATACACTACTACATCATTGTTCAATTAATGCAACTGTTCCTTAACATGGTGTAGCTTAAATGGTACATGCCCATGGACACATCTGAGATTTTGAAGTGCTGAAACATCAAGGGCTTTGAAGAAAAAGAAAGCTCTGTTCAGAAAAGAAGTGAACTGTTTACTTTTGTTTTATTTTTGATGAGAACAGAATTTTACTAGAAAAGAGGAACAGTTACATGTGATAGAATCCCTCTAAACGAACATACTTTTACTTCTGATGAATAGTACTTTTGCTTGCACCTTCTGGGTACTTACTGATACAATTACAATTCTCAAAAGAAAAAAATAAGCTGTGGAACAAAACATAATTCCTCTATTTCTACAGTTATGTTCTTTCTTTACCCATAAGTTACTTTGCAAATAACCTTGACCACCAATTATCTCCTCATGGCATCCACTTAACACCAGAAAGATCATATTTAGTTGTTTTCTTTACCACTAAAATTGATAATCTTTAAGAAACTGAGCCTTGCCTAGGGTTTTAGAGGTGGATACAGGATATAAACTCTATGGATTCAAACTTTAAGGTTCTTACCATTAACTCATTATATCTTTAAAGATATGAGTTCATACATACTATTACTTGTAATATTAGCGAACTTTTACATATAAATTTATACTCTGACAGGAAATACTAGGTTTAGATACTGAAATGGTGGATCCATCCTGCTCAGCATGGCTTCCTATTAACCAACCTCTGACAAGCTTCTGAATTTCTTCTTGCCCAACCTATTTTCAACTATCAGAACCAAGATAAAGCAAAGAAGAGAATAGGTAATGCAAAAGCAAATACAAGATCGTCTTGCCACACATAATCACCTCTGATCTCCTTTCTGGACAAGTAAACCAAAACAAGAGCACCTTTGTACTCGGCTCTGTTAAACCGAAATGGAGCTTGATAAGACTGTTACTTATTTGAACCAGATTTGAAACTCCAGGGAAGATGAATAAAATTAAGAAGAAAGGTTGAATACTAGACATGTCAAACCAATGCAATAAAAAGAAAGGTAAACAAGGTAAGACACCTCACAGATGAGCATAGGCCAAATTCCTTATACAATATGATGTTTGATTATTGTTGTTACTATTATTATTGTTTTACTGCAAGGAACAAGCAAGTTCAAATCTATAGAACATAATCTACAATAAAAAAATTTGATAACCATGTCAATTTAAGAGGAAAGATTCTGGACAGAATTGGGACATCAAATTGATAAACACCTGAATACATCAAAGCATAACATAAATGAACAAGTTGATACCTCAACCAGAATCCACCAGCGCAACGCAGTGCCATGAATTCGATCCTTCCAAGCAAACTGTGGAGCTATAACCAAATCCACCTATAATAAAGAAGCTTCATGGCAAGTTCTCTCTTTGCATTTTATAAAAATAGAAGGAAATGATAGATGATTCCTCCATCTCATTCCGAGTTCTGCTTCTTGGGTTGGCCAGTGGCAGCAGGTGTTAATAGTATAGTTGCATAAGAAGTGGCCCCAAAGGTAGGAATTCTTTTAGTATTGAAGAATTAACACTGTTTAGGTACAATGTTACCTTATTGCTTATATGGTATAGACAAGTGCTAAAACGTGGTAGATAAGTTTCTCTTAGTTAAGTGAACACAATCTTTTAGATTGTCCGAGAAGGAAATTAGAAGTTAAATAGGACCAAAGGGAATAAATTCCAGGTAGAACAAGAGGGAAACAGCGAGTGCAGAAATGTACTCACCTTCAGAACTGTTCTAGTGATTGGACTGACTGTAGCAGTCAACAGGACTGATGGGAAATATCCGAGACATTGCTTAACAACCTGGAATTTTGAAAACATTTCTTCGGCTGTAAGTCACAGGGTAAGCCTCGAACCAAAAACCTATAAAAAATTAATCCACCTTTCCTCCAGGTGCATAACGAATCAAAGCTCCAATATCTTTCTCTTGCATCTCGTGTAAATGATCCAAATCTACTCCCCTTTCTTCAAGCTTCCTCAATATCTGAAACACCATTTCTTAATTAACACACATAAACTAGTTGAAAGTTTATTTAACAGAAGTTGTTTATAGATAACAAACTTCTGAAGAAATGTCGTCAAACTGCCTAAGAGGATGTTGATGGGGCCATATTTTGCGATCCACAGCCTTGCAATAGTCTAACATAAGAGCAGACATCTCACACCACCCTCTACGCAAACAAATCTCAAAAAGAGCTCGCATGATACGAGCCAAGCTTGCACTTATATAAGCAGCATCAGAGATCAGCGAAAACGTGTCAATTGAACCTCGAGAAATATACAGCTGCAAGATACAATCAACATTCTTAAAACACTATATGTTAAGAAGCCACTCAGTTTTTAATGGACAAAGAGTTACCCAATACCTGAATAAGAATTGAAACTTTTCCATGTTTGTTTGATGGACCACCTTTGACTTCCAATGGACAATATTTGCGAGCCAACATCTCAAGCTCATTTTGTTCCTCGTCCCGGACAACAATATTTTCAAATTCAGAAGAATGCGCTACCATATTTATCAACTACTAGCCGGTGAAAAAAATAGATGTCAGAGAAAGCATAATAAAAAAAAATGTACAACAAAACTTAGCACATGGGAATGGAAGTCATGACTTTTAAAAGTAAGTATTTTGCGACCACACACAATCAAAGAGCATAACAACGAGGACCATATAACTAAGAAGATGGAAAACTCAAATGGTTAGCAACTCACTAAATAGGTGTTATCCACATACTTTTTTTGACATTGGCAACATTAGCATTTCGGTCAGTACTTAAGTAATATTGGAAAATCATATTTCTATTATATAAAAGAGACACAGAAGAACGACCATGGTTATAAAGAGTTGTAAAATGAGCAATACAAATTATGCTATGTACTTAGTCTTATCTTATTTTCTCACCAATTAACTCTAAACACATAAAATACATATGGCCTCATTCTCTTTATGTCATTTCAATTTTATTGTTTATTATAAATTTAAAAGCTTAACTATTATCAACTCCATTCATATTTTGTGAATCCCATTTGTCATTACAATCTTCACTGTATTTCTTACCTGCACTATTTAAAATCAAGTTAGCTTTTTCAATATAAATTCATAAGTGTTTAAACTATTAGAAATCATCTTTTTGGATAATTTTATTATTTTTAAAAAACAAAGATATGATTTTTTTTTCTTTAAATATACTATCTTCATTCTAAAATACTCATCACAACTTCTTTTAAGAGTCAAATGATGTAAAACTTGACCAACATTTAAACATATATTTTCAATTTTCATCATATTGATATGAGAAAAAGAATATAATCAACATTACTTTCCGTATAGCTTATTAAATTCTAAATTTTAATTTTAAAATATTAAATTAATTTATTCAAATTTAACTTTGAAAATTAGTTAGATTGACTCTAGAGAAGCAAACCCTAAAACATGAAAACTATTTCAGGATGAAAGGAGTATAAAAATTCTACTCCTTTCCCTTTTACTACGTCACTTATTTGACTTACTTTTCTTTTTTATCAATTTAAAAAAAATGTCTTTTTTTCTATTTTTTTCAACTCTTTAATTCTAACTTTCCACCTGACATGTTTATGACCACAAGATTAAATAATATTTAGGTACTTTTTTTTTTTACATTTCTGTAGTACAAGGCCACAAGATTCAAAAGTTATCATTATTTTTTAAAACTATGTGTCAAGTACTCAAAAACAAATAAATAAATTGAAATGGGGTCCCAAAACTCTTTGAGAGATATTTATTCACATTTCTATTATTTATAAACTATATTTAGATAAAGAGAACAGTACTCCCTCCGTCCCATTTTATATGACACCCTTTGACTTGGCATAGTGTTTAAGGAGAAAAGGAAGATTTTTGAAACTTGTGGTCCAAAATCATTCTTAGGTATTTGTGTGGCTAAGAATCATTTCATTAAGGGTAAAAGGAGAATTTTAAAAAATTGTCTCCAATTAGAGTAAAGTGACATTCTTTTTGGGATGGACCAAAAGGAAAAGTTGTCACATAAAATGGGACAGAGAGAGTACTTGTTTTCTTAAAAAAATGGATGATACATATAATTTAAATTAGCAATAAAATGTTTTTTTTTTTTGAGACACAATCAAATATTTATTATATTATCCACAATTGATATCATTTTATACAAATTCTGAAATTTTAATTGCGACAACGAGTTACTATTTGTGTCATGATAACTTTACTGGATAATTATTCAATAGTTTATTATTACATATAAGAAAGGGAAATAAGCAGGCAGCAGAACTTGAACATGCCTACTTGTGCTGCCTGCTTATTCTCCAGATTTCATATTCAGCACCTTTTCTATCTTCGAAGAATGTTCCAACAAAAATTATAGCATCTAGATTTCATATTCAGCTCCTTTTCTATCTTCAAAGACTAATAATTCCAATTTTTGAAACATATTTAACACAGTATATACAATGAGCTGACTATATGTTGATGTAATGGTTCTCCGGTACAGAGAAATTGTTACACAAACAAAGAGTAAGCAGTGGTCTTAAGAACAAGGTGTAGACAGCATTTTTCCCTTTAGACAAGTCCATATTCACTACCATAAGATCATTAAACCAAAAAATGATGAAATCGTAACTCAACAAAGAAAATTGCATGATCCACTATATTAAATGAAAGAAATGGCAAGCAAAACAAAATACCTCGCTTTCATTCATGTGACGTGAAAGCATTTCATTGTATGCCTCAACACTAGTATACTGGATATAAAAGTGGCTTGCAATACGACCAAGCTCAGTGCAGTAGAAGTTCCCGCTTTTTTCATCAAAACGCATCATTTTTGCTTTGTCAAGTGCACGAGCAGCATCGCTTATAAGATCCCTTTGCTTTAAGCTTAGTGATGGATCTGCCATGACCTGCAAAAGAGAAAAGACAGCTTCAGCTTCAGTTTGAATGAAAAATAGTTAGCTGCGTCCCCAAACCTCTTGCAAAAACAAGTACCTCAAATCAACTTTATCTTGAGATATTCTTCATCAAAAACTTTATGTTGAGATATTTACCATATCCAATTAAAACACTTATAAAGCCATTTAGTGACAATTGAAGCTGTATTTAAGAAAAGCCAACATGAGAACCTCAGGGTTAATCTTGACATACAATGGTGCATCACCTATCTACTAATGGTCAAGAAGACTTTTTCATCTGCGATACTTCTTCAAACAAAAAGATCCATAAAGGGCTGAGAGCGTGGGGTTCCGCAGTCCTTACCTCTGTGTTGTGTGAGGTAGGGAGGGTGATTCCAATGGACCCTCAACTAAAAATTACAAATGCCAAGTCTAAAATTCCATCATTCCATTTATCTCTATACAGTACATAAAATTCACCTACACAGAAATTTCATTTCCCAAGCATTCAACTTCTCGATCTCCTTCAATCCCCATAAAGAAAGGAAGTAAAATTAAAAAAGAGAACTTTCAATACTATTCTATGTTCAAAAGAACACAATGAATGTAATGCAAGGTCTTGCACTAGGACAACACATGATTTTTTTACAAAATAAACTATTGACTTTTCATCCACTAGACCAAAAAAGGATTTATAAAACTATTTGACATCTTTGAAGATCCATTAGTTTATCGTTATCTTGTCGGTTTCTAATTTATTGAAAGTTGGAAGGAAAGCGAAGGGAAAGAATACATGAGTTACAATGCCCTGATAACAACACAAATAAATCAGAAGTTTATGTTTAACATGATGTTCGACCAAGATGCATGAAAAGATACCTCATCCCATCCAATGCCATAGGCCAAAGGATTCATCTTCATCCTAATGAGAAGATATGTGTAACCAAGCCAAGCACAAGCTTCCTTAATATTTGTTACAGTACCCAGTACCACCTCAGCATTTAGATTATCTTTCAAGGAATTGATAAACTGCAAGATAACAAGTTCAGCAAGAGACTCAATGAAAAGAATATTAAAAGAATGTTTAATACAGAAATTAGATTGCAAGGAGCTGTGAATTTCCAGTACCCTATATTTTCAAATGGAGCTGATCTCTTACATAAAATATTGTCCAAAGGGACTTGGATATTTTAGATGAGCAGAATATCATTCAAATATACAGCAATTTATGAAAGAGAACGAAAAAACCTTGTTTACTTTTTACTGGAGAAAATAAAGTAACAGCATCTACTATTGTATAAGAGAGCTTCAAAAAAATCTTGTGGATGATTGAACAGCTTCAACTTTTTCACATAACCTTGATTCTTTCAACAACTTTTTACATAACCATGCTATTTCTAAAAGTTAAAGGAGGAATGTATTCAGAAAGATATCCAAATATCTGCAGCCCTGCATATAGGAAACAAATAGACAACTAAAGGTCTAAACTTGGCATAGAATAAGCATTCTACCTGACTTTCTATAGGAAGTTGACTTGTCAATAGTCGTAAATAATAAGCCAACTTGTCATGTGAGGTGATTATAATGCCTTCACCACTTTTATCAAACTGAGGTCTTCCAGCACGTCCGAAGATCTACCAAGGAAGACGTCACATAAAAGCACAATATATGAGTCCGATCAACATTACTAATAGAATAAAAGTATTAACACGACAAAGATTAAGTCTCACTTGCATAACATCTAGCATACCCAGATCTCGCCATCCACCAGCCTTCGCATCATACATCTGAGTTCCCTGGAGAGATGAAATGCTAAAGCATTACTCACCACAAAACAAGGTTTATCATGCAAAAGATTATGTCATGTGAAAAGAGATGAGCCGCAAACTAACTTACAAATAATGTGAAAAGCTTCAACGAATACAGTTACATTCAACTAAGTTTACTACACAAATAACATATATATTACATGTTTCCGCCCAAACTAGGGACCAAGGACCATCAGTTTTTGTAAGCAAGAGGTTTTATGTGAAATTTCAGACAATTAGTGACCACAACATAATGGAACATCTGATTTGAAGAGAACACTCTCAATGGAGTGCATAGTTAATCCAGAATGTTGCATTACACTTCTTCCATGAGCTGGGTTCTATCAGATGCAAAGTCCAAGGCTATATAAGACATGATTCAACTACAACATACCCAGTGGAATCCGACAAGTGGGGTCTAGGGAGAGTAAAATGTACGCAGACCTTACCACTACTTCATAGAGATAGAGATGTTGTTTCTAGAAAACCCTCGTCTAAAAAATCAAGCCCCATAAGCAGAAGATACTAGATATGGAAAAAACGGGAAATGAAAAGAAAAAAAGGAAAATGACTAATAATGAAAGCAAATGATAGTATGTAAATACGATAACAATAACAAATATAAGATGAATAATATAAGACATGATTCAAGTGGAAACAATTAATACTATGGTTGAGTTCAGTTAGAATAATACAAATATCATATCAGAATCATCAACAAATAATCAACAACAATATCTTTCCTTTGACCAGTTCAAAAACAGTTTAGAAAAGTATCCAACAACAAAAATAGAGGAGCTTCTCTTGATGATAACGAGGAAAGCACATGAAGGTGCCTTTTTCAATACCCAAGATAACCCTATTATTTAGTGAACCGTGCAATGAAGGAAGGATAAAAACATGGGAGACTAGGACTAGGACCGTAATCAAATCAAGATAATTCTTCTAGTTTCAATTAAACTGGTAAGGCCAAAACTCTTCGACAAGTTTCCAATCCCAAGCTTAACCCAGATTAAAAGCACACAAAGGCAACACGAAAAGAAAACGAAAACAAGATCAAGAAAACCAGACATCAAAATCCTAAGTTTCACATTATTACAAGGAGGTCACTAAAAAGAAGCAAGCAGGTTAGTTTTTGTTATCATAGCTAACTGCCCATTTATTTCACCAGATATGGTTAAGAATGTACTACTTCCATTGTGCTAGATATTAGAACCTCAGCTTAAATAGCAATCGTATGTTCATGGAATTGTAATAAAGATACAAACAATTCTTAATACTTGAGAACTATTCTACAGCAACTTAATGCAGAATGATCCAGTTGAGCTGAAGAATCAGGTACCAGACTAAGGCTCAAACTATTCATCTAAAGCTTGCATACATGGCAGTCAAGTCAAAAGGAAAACTCGATGCTCAGAATGCACTAAAGCTTGTGCAAACTTCCTCAAGTTGTATTTCTTAATATGCTTCAAGTTACACATAAGAACCCCTTAAGGATACAGATTAGTCAGGAATAAGCATTCCACAAACCTTAATCACAACTGTGTGAGCAGGCAAATTAACTCCCCACGCCAAAGTTGCTGTGCAGACAAGGACCTAGAATGAAGCAGGGGTTTTAAAACTAAAAGGAAAAAAAATTATAAAATGTAAGTGAATAACTGGAAAAGCAAACACACCAACCTTCAAAAGTCCCTGAGAGAAAAGTCTTTCTGTTAGGTTTCTGTCAGCACGTAACATTCCAGCATGATGAATACCAATCCCATGTTCGAACAGTTGAACGACCTCCTTATTTCTGGACTTGAAAACTTCCCTCTGAAATGCATATAGATTGAATGACCTAAGAAAAATATGCCATAATAAGGATGTAAAGAGAACGTTAAATTAAAGGACAATAGATTTTGCTTGCCTTTAAAAACTCATATTGAGGATGCTCGTCATTTGTGAACAGCTCAGACTCTGAACTTTTACCAGACAATTCAACCTGTTGATATGAATGTGAAATGTTTGTAAAATGGAGGCAATTTTATTTTATCTTTTTGATACTGGTAAGATAACTCTATATATCCACATGTATGCTACAACCAAAAGTACAGTTCCCCATCAAAAGTATGGCAATCTATCAAAAGCTCAAAACTATATATGTTGCCTATAAACAATGTAGAACATCAAAGATGTCTTCTGTTTGAGCTAATAAACTATGTTAGCACCAAAAATTAAAAAGAGCTAAGCACTTCATTTTACATCCCGTAGACTGTTTTGCACATTTTCAAATTACCTATTGTTTCTCTCTTTCCAAATTTACCACTTGTTGGATTACATTGGGCATGGTGGTGTTGCTATGTATATAGGAATGGTTAAGAATCCCAATAATAGTATAAATAGGAATATGAATTACTTTCTTTTTTTTTTAAGACAAGTAACAGTTCTATTCAATAAAAACTTAGCCATCCAAAAAGGTGCTAAGTTGTAAACTTTACAAGCATCAAAAGGGCTCTTAAACCGCTGCCTAGAACCCTATACAATTATACATTGCCAATTCAATATACTAACTCTCCCCCTCCTCCTC
>JAPFFP010000094.1:17831648-17860329 GCA_026153255.1 Solanum medicagineum | reverse complement strand
ACACCAAAGGAGCTCCCAAACCCCCGCCCCAACCCCCATAACATTTCTCTTGGCCCACTTAAAAAACCCACCCCCCCCCCCCCCCCCCCCCCCCCCCCCCCCCCCCCCCCCACACACACACATTCTGTTTACACCAAAAAAAGAACAAGCTAAGACAATTCATCCTAATTTTCTCAATAGAACTGCTAGTGCCTTCGAAATGCCTACCATTCCATTTTTCCACACTTTCCACCAAATGCAAGCAGGAATAATCTTCCACTAGTCCTCCTCCCCACCTCTATTCCCAATACTCCAATTGTTGAGCAATGCCAAAGTAGAATTAGGTATTACCAAGTTATTCCCAAATTACAAAAGAACATGTGCCACAGATTTATAGTTGTCTTACAGTGTAGGAATAAGAGTTCATTACTTTCACCCTCCTATTCACATAATAGAAAATCTAGAACAAATCCGAAGACCTCTTCTTTGTAACTTATCTTGAGTTAGGCAAGTTTTCCTAATCACCAACCAGGCAAAGAATGACACCTTCATAGGGATACTTACTTTCTAGACTTGTTCCCCAGGCCAATTCTCCTTTACAGGACCCTTTGATTTAACAGCCAATACGCTGACTTTATCAAGAGAGCCGCTTCACTTTTTAGTTTCCACTTGAGTATGTCATTAGGATCAGTGCATCCACCAAAAGTTCCCTGTATCTGAAGCAGTGTGACGTAACTCTCTACTTCCCAATCATTAAGAACTCTTCTAAAAATTAGATTCCACACTTGTTGACTCCACATTTGGTTGATCATGTCATATTTTTTGAGACGTATAGAATAAAGAATTGGAAACATAAACTTTAGAGTGCTTTGCCCAATCCAGTTATCAGCCCAAAAATCAGTTTTTCTTCCATCTCCCACAATAATACCACATTTTTCCAGTAGTCTTGCCATTGGTTTTGATGGTTCTCCACACACTGGTATTTTAGGGACTATTAACTTCATTTGTGGTCCACTGATTCAACATCCCATATTTTTGGGATATGAAATTCCTTCCAAAGTCAACTATCATCATTATTGAACCTCCAATGCCATTTTTGTAGCAGACTTTTATTATGCAGGCTCAAGTTCTTTATGCCCAAAACCACCATGTTTCTTGCTCAAGGTTATAGCTACCCATTTAACTAGAGTACTACCTTTCTTCTCTTTGTTTCCTCGTCAAAGAAAGTCTCTTCCCAATGTGTCAATTCTTTTTTTGACCCCTTTGGATAATTGAAAGAAAGACATGTATGCACGTGGGAGGAGCATCTAAAACTGAATAAATAAGAGTCAAGTCTTCCACATAGAAAAAGATATTGAGATTTCCACCTTGACAATTTTTTGTTCACATCTTTCTATAATATCATTACAAATTTCAGTGGAACAGTTTTTAGCTCCCAAAGGCATCCCCAAATAAATTGTAGAAAGAGCTCCCACCTGACGACCAAGGTTACCTGCCAGAGATAGCAAATTTGGCATATCATTGACCGGATGAGACAAGCTATGTAAACCTGACAAAGCTTCAAAAATAGATAGGATGATTCTGAATTGTACCACATCAGCTTCATAAAGTACTAGAGTCATCAGCATATAAAAGATGAGTTATTTCCATTCATTCAACAGTGTTTCGTTGAGATCCAAAGCCTTTTATCCAACCATTCACCTTTACGACCTTAATCATATGACTTAGGTCCTTCCACGACTATGAAGAATAGAAAAGGTGGTGACAACGGATCACCTTGTCTAAACCCACTAAAAAACCTTCAGGCCCACCATTAATCAATACTGAGAATTTGGCATTACAAATGAAAAATTTTATCCAGTTTAACCATTTGTTACCAAAACTCATGTCTTTTAAGGATTTTTAACTTGCATAGAATCCCAGCCTTTAGGTTTTACTGTGGAATCACTCAATTCATAAGCCAATACTACAACAGCCATAATCTGTCTTCCCTTGAGAAAAGTCATCTGACGCAAATCGACTAGCTTTCACATCACTGTTTTCATCCTTTCTGTTAGAGCTTAGACATAATCTTATAGACCCCTCCAATAAGACTAATGGGTCTAAAATCTTTTTAACTCTTCAGCACCATTCTTCTTGGGAATCAAGGCAATGAAAGTAGCATTGAAGGATTTTTCAAAATTTTCATTCTGATGAGAGTTTGAATAGTAGCCATTATATCTTCCTTAATAACTTCCCAGCATTCTTTATAAAATCCCATCGTGAGATCATCCGGACCAGGAGCCCTGTCCACTGCACACAAATTGACTATTTTAAAAGACCTCTGCCTCTGTAAAAGGTCTTTTAACCATTCATCATTTGATTTTAGAACAATCTGAGAATTCAAAGGCCGGCCTCTAAGTTTCTGTTTCTGCATATAACTTCTTGTAAAAATCCACCATGGTTCTTTTAATCATACGCGCTTGCACTACTTCTTCATCCCCAACTTTCAACTTGTCTATGGTATTATATCTTTTATGAGCAGTAGCCATTCTCTGAAAGAATTTAGTCTTCTTATCCCATTGTTTAATCCACAACACTCTTAAGAATTTAGTCTTCTTATCCCATTGTTTAATCCACAACACTCTTGCTTTTTGTCTCCAATTAGCCTCCTCATTAGTTGTTCAACTCCATTCCTTGAGCTTGACCTTAAGCAGTTTGAGCTAACTGGCTAACTGAAAATCAGAGAAACCTTGGACCACGAATTCAGACCACCATTTCTGGATCAATTGGTTCTCGGAAGAACTATCTCTTATATCTTTGAAAGCTTCCTCCCAATCATTGGAGGAGAAATCTGTCAAGTGTAGCAAGCACTGTAGTGATTAATTCCCCTGAACCATGTGAATTTCCCCATTCAAGTGAGGATCATGCAGCCCCATATCTCAATCCATTCAGAAAAATCTCTCATTATATTAGTAATTCTTGAGCAATATCTCCTTTCTGCCATGTGTCTGATAGTGCTAAAATCCCCACATGCTGCCCAAGGACAATTCATTAATCCTTTAGCGGCTGAAATCTTTTCCCAACAATCATTTTTGTCCACTCTGATGTATGGAGCATACACTCCAGTGAGGCACCAATTGAAAGATTCTTGTACAGCTTCAAACTTGTAGGATATTGAATATGTCCCCTTGGTAACTAACTCCCCTGTCCCACAAAATCATAGTTCTTCCAGAAGTTCCTTGTGCTTCTAAGTAGCCACACTTCAACAGTCCAACCATCTGCTATCCCAAACAACAACATACCCAGTGGAATCCCAAAAGTGGGGTCTGGGGAGGGTAGAATGTAGGCAGACCTTACCACTACCTCATAGAAGTAGAGAGGTTGTTTCCTGGGAACTCTTGTCTCAAAAATCCATAAGCAGAATAAACTAGATATGTCTGCTATCAACTGCTTATACAACTTTACTTTCTCCAATTGTCTGTTGAAAGCAATAAATATCAGCTTTCCACTTTAGCATCAAGCTCTTAACCTGGTTCCAACCTATTAAGATCCCTCACATTCCATAACACTAGCTTTATTTTAATTGATAAGTTAGGCTGAAATTTCTCCCCCTACTCCTAACCCCTTTAACTTCCTCATCGAGTTCTGACTGAAACTTTTCAATTCATTTTTCCCAATTCCTTTGCTTCTTTGGAGTTTTTGGTTTAGTGCTCCCCTTAATTTTTCCCAGATGATTTCTCCTATCGCCCACTTTGACCAACAAAACAAAAGCTTCTTTTCACATCCTACAAGGATGCACCATAAATATTGCTTAATTCTTATACGTTGGATTTTACCATATTGGAAGCCTCTGTTCTGCCCTCCACTGATTCCTGGCTTTGCATGTCAACTGGAACAGCATCATCTACCTGCATCAATGGCATATTTGGCTCCTCTGCCTCTGTTATATTCCACCTGTTTAACTCCTCTTAAACAGTAGTCATATTGTCCGTGTCTTTCCCCTTTCCTTCGCACCCACTCTTTTTCCATCCTCGCCCCGAGATGAAGAAGAGATCTGATTAGAGTTTTTCTTCTTCATCACCACTTCCAAATTCGCTATGCTCTTCAAAAATTTCACAGCAGTTTCTTTCAGGTTTGAGAAATAACATACCTGCTGTGTTTCAATAGTTAAGTCTGTAGCTAATGAGTCCTCATGTGTGAGAGATCACATGACTTACTAATTAATCTGTAGCCCTCCTCCGTTTGGGTCACATAACTTGGATCCAACAACTTTTCATTCTGAGGCCCAATTGAATTGGAGTCCAAAACCTTAAAAGAATTGCCCGATTACAAAAATCTGAAGTCCCAAATACAGACCCATCACCACCACCACCACCCCACGTGTATCTGCTGGTTGTTTGCTTGAACCAACCTTTCTTATCCGGTGGATATTCTTGCCTGTGATTCCACCCAGATCTGAAGGGTAAAGAATATGCCTTTATGTTCCAGAGTTATTTCTTTAGGAACTCTGCTTCCATCCTTAGTACCTCTAATTCTAGCCCATTTAAGATAATTCTGGAGCTCCATCTCGTCCTCTGTCTCTACCCATCCACCACATGGATCACCTATGGCTTTAAACACCTCAGTTGACCAAAAATGCATTGGCAAGCCAACAACCCTAGTCCCCACAGTTCTCGGACAATCCTTGAGCAGCCCCCGTATCACTGGCAACCACCATTGGATGCTACTGATGTTGCTTTTCCATTGCCATCTCCCCTTCATGATACTCATACCATGAATGTGCCGCCAAGTAGAAGTAGTCCATTTTCTGGTATCTGACTGAGTCGGTCCTTTGGATTTGTTCGTAGAGAATGAACCAACCAGGCATCTACCTAATAGCTATTTCGGATGAGTTTTTTAGCTCTTCTTTTAATGGGTATAACATCTACCCCCCCCCCCCCCCCCAAGACAGCCTTCCTTCTACTTTTTTGTTAGACCATCTGGGATTTCTTAATGCATCTGCATAAGGGATCTCTTTATCTGCCAGTCTCTGTTCTCTTACATAGCTTTGATCATTTGAGTAGTTCACAAACCTACCAATCTTGTCAGCAATTATGTTCCATCCTGCATTGAATGAAATTTCTGGAATGATTAGGACTGCCTTCCTCCTTCCACGAATATTGATGATGCTAATATAACGGCCAAAGCTATTAAAATTCCTTGCAGAGAAGGTTTCTGAAAAGCTCTCTTCATTTCCACCCTTTAACTCCATTGCCTCTGAATGTTGAAGCTTCTCTCAGAATCTGCACGATACATTCCAAGGTTTTTCTGTCCAGAGACACCCTTGTAATGAAATGTCTGCTCTTTTCAGTCCATTCAAACCACGAATCTGCTGTGTTAGTGGATCTCACAATGTCATAAGACTTGAAATTGACCGCAAAATAATTACTGCTATCCGTCTGAACAAGAAAAGAAATGGAAGGAACAATAAAAGATGCTTTCCGGTTGTCAGAAGGACCACTGAATTTCTTTCTCTTCTTTTTAGGATCACTTCTATACTTGCCTTTCCTTTATAGGATTACCTTGTAAACACAAATCATTGTATATTAATTCCAACATGCTTGAGGCAATAATCAAGCAATTCATTCTCGAAATCTGTTCCTCATTCATTAGAAGTTCCAACTCTACCAAACCCCATCACCCTCTCAGTTACTGGCATGCAATAGTTACAAAAATCTCTCGACTGCAGGATACTGAATTTTTAATTATCAGTGAGCTAAACAAAATTTTTAGAAGCCATTCCCAGGGTCTTTAACCAAGCCACTGTGAGTCCTAAATGTGAACTTAGCCAACATTTGTCCCCTCTCTAGCATAGAACCACAGGAAGGATTTCACAGAACATCTAAGAATTATTGAAACATGAATTGACAACAAATCTGGGTTGGCTCTGTGAGAATTTGAAAATGCCCTGCAGCAGCAGCATGTTTTGCATCAAAGACTATACCTTTGACAAAAATAGGCTTTGTACTAGGCAAAATGCTATTAGCATTTAAAAAGATACTTTTCCAATAAATGTGTCAAACGGGCAGGTTGATCTGATTTTGGGCGAGTCAAATTGAATTGAGTTAATAAATGGGCGGGTCAAAGCTACTTGGGCTGAAATGGGATATAATGCAGATCATAAGCCAACCCGCCAATTCCTACTAAGCTTTAATTGCTTTATTTGTTCTCGTATAAATTTTTAGTACCTAATAAAATCATTATTTTTTCTTTATTATGGCTATATATAACATATCAATGTGAAAAATGTCTTTTTAAAAATATGTTGACAAGATCTGTCATTAGTCATTTTGGGCTACATATCACATGATCTTTAATGGGCTGAAATGGGTTGAGTTGATACATGGGCGGGTCACTTGAACAGGTTGGGGAGGGTTGGACGAATTGGGGTTGATTACCACCCCTACTTTCTAACTTCTATTACATCAGACAGAATAGTTTTCCCCTCGCAGGAAGATCACCCATTTAAATTGGACACTTACAACTCATAGCATTTCTTCAACAAAGATGTGTCATTTTTTATTATCTTTGTTTGACTAGTGATGCAGAATGAATCTAATTTATAGAGGGGGTGGGTTTGTCCTGTACTAAGTTACAGATTATGCTAGTTAAAAGGTCATAATACAGAAAGGCAGAGTTTGACTTGAATACTGGATCTCCATGTACCTTGTGGAATCATCGAAAATAACCTCCACTATCATAAAGGAAAGATTGCACATATATTACAGAAGCTATGGAACCCGACCATTATAATAAACATGATAATCAAAAGCACCAGATACGAAATAGAGACGGACGGAGTTGTAAATTCAAATATAAATAGGCGCAAGATCAGAATGATGTAATTGCTTTTAGACATGTTTGAAATTATCTATTGGTTTAAACAAGTACAACATAGATTTTATAAAGAATAAATAGTGAAGAAAATTTATATAGATAATGAATTAGAAAATATTCAGAAAGTAATGAATACGGTAATATTCAGAAAGTAATGAATACCGACAGAAAGATTCAGTAAATTGAAGTGAAGAAAAGAAAATTGAGTTGGACAGAAAAGCAAGGAAAACAAAATGCAGCAAAGACAGTGTAACTATTAAGTAAAATGATTAACTGCGTGTTAAACCATAGCCTGATGGAAATAAAAAACTACCAGCTTATCAGCCGTTTTCACTGTGTCTTTACGTGAATGGACAAAAACCATAGCCTGGTGCCCTTGTTTTAAGGAATCAACAACCTGCATAAGTGAACAGTCAGACCAGAAATTTATTGGGAGAGAACGAAATAGCAAGGAGGAAGGTTTTGGAGGAAGATACCTTATTGTAGCATATCTCATTAAGCAATTCATTGCGGGCTACAAAGTTATGCTCACTAATACCAATATACTGCTGTGAAAGAGGTACTGGACGGTAGCTCGAATCAAAGAAAAATAAGCCTGTCTCTGGATTCACCCTTAAAAACTGTGCAACCTGTTTTTCACAAAAGGAATAGCCATGAACAAAAAGCTGAATCCAAAGGATGTAACAAATATTGGAGCCTCATCGCTCTGTATAGTATAACTCAAATTTCCAACACGGAGGTAAGGACTTCTACATGAAAAGTTTAACTTGAGAACCAACCTCCAAATAGTTGGGTAAAGTGGCTGAAAGGCCCACTATCCTTATCATAGACTGTGTGGACTCCACCTGTCATAGCACCAGAACCAAAAGTCAAACATAATCGTGTACACATGAAAATGGAGTCACCTCCACCTTATCACTAGATGAGATGATATAATAACCAGATCATAACCTAAATCCTCATAGTAAGTCAATATATTTTGCTGCCAAGTATATATTTCCATGTTACACTAGATTCATGACTAAAACCTCTGTCTCACATCATTTTCATAACCTTAGTGCATCTCACATTCCTTTAGCTTGAAAAATGAAAAGCTCTAAAATGTATTTTTCCAACTTTGTATTATTCTGTTCTAAATGCCAATAACATGCTCCATCTTTCAATTATGCGCAAATTTTAATAAAGTTATTACTTTATAAAAAATAAAACATGCCTTATCTTTCAATTTTAGACCTTTAATGGAGAAGTGGAACAGTAGCAGAGGATTGCAGCAGCAATTAGGGCACAGAAGCAACATTGTCATATAAAAACAACACTGAAATTTACAGTAGACACTAAACCAAGTATAACAGCATTTGCTGACCTGACGAAGTGTACGGGCTACTAACGCTTCTATCACAGGGCCTCTATCATCATTTAGCAAATGGACTTCATCGATGATAAGTAGCTTCACCAGCATTGAGAGTGACATGTCACTGCTTTTACGAGTAATAACATCCCACTTTTCCGGTGTAGTCACTATCATCTGAAGAGATATAACCAGACACCATCAGAGTGAAGCCAATCAACCAACCAGTCAACTAGGACAAAATCCAAACAGAAAGAGAATAAGTAAATAATCAACAACTTTTCAACTAAGTTTGACAGAACCTGTGTTTCCTCAAGCTCATTCTTAGAAAGCTGCATGTCTCCAGTAAGTTCCCTCACACTTACATTAAGTGGAGACAAACGGTGACCGAAAGTTGATGTGACCTCGGCAGCTAATGCCTAGAGAAGAAATTACCTTATATTACCAATTATCTGAAATAAATTGGAGGACACAAGTACACAAGACTTGACCTACACCTTCATAGGAGCAACATAGATTATCTTGAATTCATCCTTATGCAAGTAACCATCTCTAAAGTGATGTTTGATCTGTGAAAGAGACGAAGGTAACATAACTTCATCAAAGTGCCTGTAGTCCCAGCACAGAACATGCTCTAAAAGAAAGATTGAGCATACCTCATGTAGAATAGCAATCATAGCTATGTTTGTTTTCCCAGCCCCAGTGGGGGCACACACCTGGTAATAAATAAAATGAAAGCTATCAAAGACGAATCAAAATTTATCTCCATAGGAAAATAGCATACATTATAACTGCAAAAAGGGTATTAACATACTCTACCAAAGGAAGAAGTTACTCACCAGTAAGTTTTCATTGCTATTATAAGTAGTATGATAAATTCTGCTCTGAATACGGTTGAGACTCTTGTATCCATGAAAAGCTGCTTGAGCAAAGTCATCTAGTTCCTTTATCTCAATCTGATAAGAAAACCAAGAACGCAAAACTAGCACTTAAAAAAGCAAGTTTTGATGAAAGAAATGAAGATCACTCAGAATAGCAAGTTCTAAACTTCTAATAACATTACTTAAGAAAATGCTTCCTCTGTTATGTGGCACCATTTGACTTGGCATAGTATTTAAGGAAGAAAAGGAGGACTTTTGAAACTTGCGGTCTAAAATCATCCATAGAGACTTGTGACTGACAATCATTTCATTAAGGGTAAAAGAGGAATTTTAAAGTTAAATTATTTCTAATTCTAGTAAGGTGACGTTCTTTTTGGGATGGACTGAAAAGGAAAGGTGCCACATAAAATGGGACAGGGGGAGTACAAAGGTATGGAGATAGAATTTAGAATTTCCAATATTATAAGAAATGCCATTCACTTGATTGTCATGGTTTTAGAATCACATTGGGACCTCTTTTCCCTTCCCCATACCCCACATCTTCTCTTTTTGAATAAAAAGATATGTACATATACATACATATAGAAGGCCAACTTGTCCATATACAAGTGATATACCAAAATGAGAAGAACCCTACAAAATGTGATTTCTCTCCAAAAGACACTCAATCCTCTGTACAAAGAGAAGCTACATGGGTGTGGCTGCTCCAAAAGGAAACAAGGGATCGGAGTCTACTCCTTAATTAAGGAGAGCTGTAAATAGAAAGAAAAGAGTATATTGGACTGGAAATACCATAGATAGCATAGCATATACTAGAATAACATACAAGGAGAAACTTGCCACAAAGAGTGGTGGAAGATTGTTCCAGCTTGCATACAGTGGACTATTTGGAAAGAGAGGAATGCAAGATGTTTTGAAGGCAAATGCAGCTCAATCCAGAAGATCAAGAGCTCCTGCATTTCTCTTTTTTATTTTTGGTGTAAAGAAAGTTAGTTGATGATGTGGAATCATTACTAGACTTTATGGCCTCTTTTGTCTGTGTCTATATTTGTAGATAAGTTATACCAGACCTGTTTTAAGGTGCTGATGAATATAACATATTACCAATTTCAAAAAAAAAAAAAAAAGTTTAAAGAATTCTGCAGGAAATATGCTTTATTGGAGAGAGAAACTTCAAAGAGAAGGATGACCTTGCCATTCATGTAATAGAATGCAGCAAAGGAACCATGCACTCTAGTATCTACATCAGTCTAGCAAGGGAATTATGTGGACGAGTTTTATGACATGATATCATATCGATGATAAAAAGAAGCCTAAGACATTTGATTTTTTATGCTGAGTTGTGTCTGTACATAAATTTTACACCAAGAAAATTGAAATTTAACGAGTGAAAATCATTATTTCAAAATTCTCTTCAAACAAGTTTTTCAACTTCGAACCCCCTACTTCCAAGTTGAAGTTGACATAATGGAGAAATAGTAAATTGAACACTGATAATGCAAATACTATTCTTTAATAATACACCCAGTGTAAACCAACAGGTGGAGTCTGGAGAGGGTAGAACTTACGCAAACCTTACCCCTACCTCCTGGAGGTAGAGAGGTTACTTCCAAAAGACCTTTGGCCCAAGTAACGCATATCAAAGCAATATGAAAAAAATATACATAAGTAAAGAAGATGTAGCAAAATAATAGAGAAAGCATTACATAGCATTCAGAGCAAAGAGCAAAGGAATAGTTATAACAAAAAATAATGCGATACTCAAAGCACAAGAAACAACTAGTAGCAGCAGGAAACAAGGGACAAGAAACTACGGGAATACTGTTAATACTACTGATATGAAAGGAGACAGGTAGGGTGCACCAAACTATCACCAAGCCTATCCTACAAGAAAGCGAGGCAATGCTACACTGTATACTCTTCATAAGCTTGGTAAGCTGAAGACGCTTCGCGTCATGTATAATCAACTCTCCCCGATACTTCTCCGGCCTACCTCTATCTCTCCTTAACCCCACCAATGCCAACCTTAACAAATCTATAATTTAATTAAAAACCTCCAAAAGAAAATGCCATAAACATGTGCCTAGCATGAAAATTCAACAGTCCAAGGCCCATAATTAAACATCCAAGCGAGAAGCAATCCCCATGAAAGCCTAGATTACCCTGGATGCGTACCCCAAATAACATAATCTCCATTAACTACTGTAGCTTCTTGAAATCACAAGTAGCCGGAGATGCAATCCTAACATCACATAATGGAGAAACGAATTGTAGGACTTGCGATTCATATGCTGAACAGTGACAGAAATAGAAATTACAAGAATCTAGAAAGAGATTACATCCTGTGTTGTTCCATAAAACTACATTATGCACAAATTACATACTAGCCCCAAAAAATTACAGAAATCCATTCCAGCCAGACACGCCAAACTTCTACCATAATAGCAAATTATCAAGCATTTAAAAAAAAACAGAAAATATTACTAAGAATAGCACACAGCAAGCAATGGATGAGAAGCACGAGCCCAGCCATATGTATCTTAGTGCACTAGCTACAATTAAACGAACTTTTATCTACTTCCTGTACATTTTCATTTTTATATGTGGAAAAATGAAGTGCTGCTAGCATCAAGTATTGAATGCATAGGAAGGACCAAAGAAGTTTGAAAATTGCTATACAAACAGGTTTCACAACCTACTCTGGCAACACTTCATGTACCAAACTCTACCTCCCAGATAATTAATTTTCATAACCATGTCCACTACATAAATATATATATATATATATAAAATAAAAGGAGGACCAGAACAGAGAAGTACAAGACAACAGTATTAACAAGTGTCTCCAATATTGAGCCGAAGGATATAAGTAGTTGAGAGAACAACAACAAAGGAAAATATAGTGGCAGAGAAAGGAAATACCAGTCTCTCCCCAGGTTTCATGGATGCAGTTGGAGTTGGAGGGATAATGACTTCTTCATATCCTTTGTAGTGCTTTCTGATAGTTCCTTGAGGAAGGGTTGTAGGTCCTAAGGTGTTTGGCCCTTCACCATGACCAATCAGGTCCTCGAACATATATTTCTTCTCACTAGCATGAAGCAAAGAACTAAAACTCACGGTGGACAAATCACCCTCGACCCCATTATTTGTTCCTCGCCTATGCTTCCTTTCTTCCTTGCGACGAAGTTTATCAATTTGCCTTTCAGATTCTGTTTGAACGGTTACCTGTTCGACTAGCAACAAGTAAATACAAATGCCAAGTGTGCCATTGTATGTGTGACATTTTCATGGTTGTATATCTAGTACTTACCTGGACGGCATAACTAGGAGCGCGTGATTGCCCGCCTGTAGTCAGCTTGTCAGCTTTCAGTTCAATGAGTCCATGATGGATTGCATCAACAATTTCCTTTTTGTGCTGAGATAGGAGGATAAGAGTTAATGAAAATAGCAGCTTGAAGAAAAATTATAATTTAAACAGCACTATATTGCAAATGAATGATTCTCTAGCTAATTGCTTACTGTTCCTATTTACCATAGATCTAGCATTTTGGAGAACTCAACTCATAAATACTATGAGGCCCAGATTTGCATCTAAATCTCTCAACCAATCCTAGAACATATCATCAGATTCAGACTACTTTACAACCTAGGTGCTGTACATACTTCTTACTTCAATGCATCATAAATTTAGAGATCAATTTGGTGATATGTCCAATGAAGATCCGCAATAATATAAAAGATCATCTCAAAATTCTTACCATGATAAGATCCTGAACTGTTTCAAATGCACCATCACCAACAAGGTCGAGCAAATCACCAGCTATCTACAAGAAAAGACATATTAGATGCTTGCGGAAGTGATGTGCCAGAAGATGTGGTAAAGCATGCCCCAGAAGTATGAAGTGACAGGGACATATTGTTACCTCATCCCCTGGTTTCTCAGAATCAAGTACGCGGCATATTGCCATTGCCAGTTCATCTCGAGGAAGCTGTGAAGTACTTCCTCTAACTATCTTATCACACGCATCTCTTAACCAGTTTAAATCAAATTTTCCACCAGATACAGATTCTCTAAAATTTGAAAAGGAGCCACGATCATACTGTGTTGAAGGTGCATTATCCTGCTCCACAAGAAAATCAGAATCTTCCAAGGGAACATCGATCAAAAAACGAGCTGGCGGTCTGAACACAAGGTCCAAGCCAAATTCCACCGCATCAGTGGTTCCACTAGACACTTCTTGTAAAGAGACGGCCTCAATTCCATGGTCATTGTTCTGTAATTCATACAATCTTTGTGCTAAAGAGGCAACTCGTGATAGTAATGAGTCAGAAACGCCGTAGCCAATAAGTTGTTGCAGATCTAGCCTGCATTCAAATAAAAGATTGACTTTGCAGACTAGCAGTTCAAAGAAACTTTATCAGCATGCAGACAGTCACAAAGTAATTAAGGAAAGAAAGTATACACCTAATATCTGATCTGCAGGTACTATTCGCCATTTATTTCACATGTAGGATTACACTAGGTATGTTGTTGTAGTTGATATATCAATATTACTCAAGATTCTTTTCATGTTATGCTAATTATTATGTTGATAAGAGACTTTGATACTTTGCACAAAACAAATGTCAGTCATGCATTCTTTACTAACAATTACCTTAGTTGGCAGCAGAATAAGAAAAGTAAAAGAAGCAAGCTGGTTTCTAGAACCCATTTTTCAACTCGTTAGGATATAGATTTCATGGAATCACGAACATTTCAGCAATCAAGGACTGAAAACCTTTGACTTCTGGGTACAACCAACATTAACATGTCCATCAAGAACATCCATCTACTGGGTGATCTTTTTGTCTAACAATTAAAAAGGTCTAATATGTAAAATATTCTGTAAGGTATCAAGCACTCAATGAAATATCATGTGATGAAGTTGACTTTTTGCTTTGGAAGATTTATGGATCTTATACACAAGGAACAATGAATGGACAATTAAAGACCCTAAGCCTCTAAGGCATCGTTGCCATGCACCTATTCGTTTCACTAGCAGACATTCTCCATTTATTTCCTAGCCTTAAAAGCATATCAACATAACCAATTGGTTCACCACTCCACCCCCATCCCCAGCTGATCCTCATTTATTCTAAAGAATAGTATATACCATAAACAAACATAAATACACACAGACAAAATAAGGAGCTAAATGTTATCTTCAAGATACATCTAGAAACTGTATGATTACTTCTTCTCAGCAATACTCCTGTGTTCCTCACCCTCCACCATTGGCCCACTGAAAAGCCTATACACACTGAATGCCACCTCCCTAAACTCCTCTGACACAATCTCACCCTTCATCAACTCAACCACCGTGCCGACAAACTGCTTGTATGCTTGTCGCAACTCGGGAGAAGCTGCACCAATTATAGAACACTTCATTGAGCAATGGGAATGAAAACGGGGCGCAACATAATATCAACATACTTCTTCTCAATCATTAACTAATGTGAGGTGATTATATCAAACATACTTCAATGTACCTCAAATATTATTGAACTATATTCAGGCTAAAAAGAAGAACGTACTAATTCTTCAAAATCAATAGTACCTTCGTCCCATTTATACACAATCTTTCGAGCAAGTTCTGATTCTTCAAGTGAAGTTGCAGTACTGAAAACAAGGAAATTATACTCCTTTTAATGGCGGAACACTAGATTAATCAAGAACGAAAAGGATGTGTAACTTAAAGATGCGATTTTTGGTACCTGCGGGAGTTGAGGTTTTGCAGAATGGTTTTCCGGTGAAGGTAAGCTTGATCGGCATCGAATGGTTCTCTGAGAGCATTGGTCAGGCGAGGAAGTTCAAACAACATTCTTGTTTCGCCGATTAATGTTCTTCGCCGATGTTTCTTCTTCCGGGATGGTTTCAACTCGGAAGTGCTTTTTAAGTGTTGGGAACCGGTTCTTGGTTTCTTGCGCAAGGTGTAATTGAGGTTGATGGTTACTGTTGTAATTGGAATAATTAATTTGTTATGAAAAATTATGAAGATAAACAAATATATATTAATTATTAATTAATATATAATTTAAATTAATTATGATTTGTGAGAAATATTTAGTTATAATCACAATTTGAGTTTTGTATAATTTTTGCGATCTATACAAATATTATATGTGATTACAGAAAAATTATGAGCGGGTCAAATTATATAATAAAATATATAAATACTGCGAATTGTATAAAGAATTATACAAATGTTGTGCATGAATTATATAGCGAAATATAGTCATATAAAAATTATGAATTATATAATGAATTATACAAACGTATATAAATATTGCGTGAATTATACAAATATTATTATAACTACAGTTACGAAATATAATTACTTAAAGTATATTTATAAAACATAATTAAGATATTTTTGAATTGCTATATGTGAAAATTCCTCTATTTATTATATGTGGCTTTTATAATCACTAATTTTTTTCACTAAATTAACAAAAAGGAGAATTTAAAATAGAGGAGTTTTTCTGACTTCAATTCGAATCTTATTAATACTAGACTTCTTAGAAACCTAATCCTTCAGGTGACATTGCTTGTGTCTGTTTAGTTAATACTCCATCCTATTAATTTGCATGACATTTTCAAACTTTGAGATTTAAATAATTTTTTTATAGTATTATATTTTTTTGAATATTTTTAATTTATTAATTATTGTAATTTATAATAATTTTTACATAATTCTTTTAAATACATAAATTTTAGATGTCAAGCCCAAATTCACGTTCAAAACTAAATTACTACACTCTCGAATTTCGAACAATGTCACACAAATTGACTAAAAAAATAATGTTTAAGTCTTGTTGTGATAGGTAAAACTTGTTCAGCTGAAGTAGTTGTGCACCTCCATAATTAACTAGAATATCGGAAGTTTATACTGCAAAATAAGTGAGAATACTATCGATCGATCATTTCAACAGACTAAATGAAACAAATATTTTTTAAAAAAAACATTTTTGTCGCGATTTTAGATTAGAAAATACAAAATCGTAATGAAGAAATGATTATATATAAAAAAATCTAGAATTTTTGTTATTCGAAGAAGATGTTTGAGGCGTTAAAGAGAAAAGAAAATTTTGAAGCATCAACTAATTGTATTTGTTATATTCATATGCCTATTATAGGTTGTACGAACTAATACAGTTTGGGTATATAAAAATATAAATAATAAAATAAAAAATACATGCTATTGGATTCATCCGCTCTAATTTCAATTGTTCCATCTAATATATCAATTGTCACAGTTTGTATCACTTGCATCTATTCACTTTAATGATTGTATCAAACTATACAATTTTAGTGAATACAATCACCATGTGTTGTATGCATTCACTTAATTTCGGTTGGTGCACTAAAGACAAAATCAAAATTGAAGTTGTGTATATAAGGATACAAAACAACAAAAATACATAGTAATACTCAAAGCAAAATGCAAAAATATAACAAAAATGTGCAAAAAGAATTGTGAGGTACAAAATCAAAGCGAAATACACAAAATTCAGTGATTTGCCGAGAAATTGCTCCTTCAAAATACAGTAAAAAATATAAGAAATATATCCAAATAAAAAAAATACAATGTATAAATTAGTTATACCATATAAAAATTTCAAGTTTTTCATGTAAAAATTCATTAAAAGTTTTTACGAACTATTGAAAACATAATAAAATTCACTTTATTAGATTTTTGGTCAAAAAACAACAACATACTCGTCTGGGAAGGTAGAATGTACACAAACCTTATCAGCCTCCTAGACATTACTTGTGAAACTACATTGGGTATGTTATCGTTGTTATTTTCGTTTTATGCCTTCTTGTAGGAGCATGATAAAGGAAGACGTTAAAATCCAAGCAGCAAGTAGGCAGAAGTGTAATGTTGCCTGGCGAAAGGGACAATATGTAAAGAAGTTTGGCAAAAGTCCATTTCCCATTTCAAGTGACACCAACTAAGCACAGGAAACAAATTCCCCAAGATGGTGAATTTCTTGTATAAATCAGTAGCCTAGGAGAAAGGTTTAGAGGGTCCAAATGCTTCAAGAGTGTCGTTGCGCCAATTAATATTGAAACCTGTTTTTATTTTGTAAATATAAATTGGAGAGACGCTGATATATAGTTATATACAAATCAATAAATAGCACTGCCTTGTCACACAACTTAAAACCCCACGTAGTCTCACAAGTGGGGTCTGGAGAGGATAGAGTGCGCGTGGACTTTCCATTGCCTTACCAAGTAGCATTGCCTTGTCAGGAACAATGTTCAATACAATTTAACTCAGGCGAGGTATTTGAACTTGGAAATCATTAATTCAATCTTATGCAGAAGTCTAGTTGCTTCTTTTTCTCCAGATGCAAATGGGTTGGTCCATTCCTGATATTGGTGAAGGCTGCCTGTGAAGTCTGTGAAGAGTCCATCAACTCCTATTTTGTTTATCCAGTAGTCATACTCATTGTATGGATCTTCACTGAAGTTGAAGTGTAAGAATTGGTTCTCATTCCGGAAAGTGTATGGATGAACCTGGATTTGTTAATGAAATCCAGAGGATGAATATGTATGAAATTATTATGAATTGCTGGTAAAGGAGAAAAAAGGAAGACCATTTCTAAACATGCGATAGGTATAAAAGCAGGTTCATTCAGTTTCTAGTTAACGGAGCCTCGACAATGATAAGATTGCAGAAAGATGGTAGGGGATCTATGATAGAAGGCAACAACAAACACAAACATCACCGACTAATGCATAGTGATTCACTAGCCTCTCTAAGAATTAGATGTAAAAATGATGACCCTGGCACTTAAGAGGCAGACACTCACCAACTTGAGAGACTAATTAAACGCAACCCAGGCCCCTAAAACTTCCAACAGAACAAACTCAACAATGAAACAAGTTAAAAAAGTACATAACATGCCAATTTGAAACACTTAAATGTGATATATGGGTATTTCCTTAATTCCTTTCCCTTCAATTAACAGAAATCTAATCTTTCTGCCCAACAAAATTAATAACCATGGAACAGAGCTCACTGGAAGAAAATATCATATCATCAATTAACTTGACATGTCAATGATATCCCAGAAACAATGATTGATCACATACCTGTAGATTACGGGCATGTGCTCTTGCGACGAGATCAGAAGGTGGTTGCAGATAATTGTTGGAACTAGGAACTATGGTGTCCTTCCAAGGCCCAATTCCCACCACATATTCCTTGATAAAATCAAGATAACCGTCTGAAGTAATCTCCCAATATGACTGAAATGTAAAAAGGATCATTAATTTTCTAAGCAACAGCAAAACAGTGTGACAAGCAGATTTCTCCAGGGTATATTTTCAACAAAACTATATTCCAAAAAATGGAACACATGTTAGAATGTAGGTTAATTTTTTATTCAGCCAAGAGTCAATTTCTATTTTTTATCAAGCCTGTAAAGTGTACTTGTTAATCCTGTAAACTTTTAAACAAGAATCTGAATATTACATGCTTTTTACAAATCTTTACCACGTCTGTGTATAGACTGCAGATGTGGTTGACACTTTTGTCAAAGTCCTAAAAGTCTGGGCTTCCTTTTTGTATATGCTTCTAAAATTGTAGGTAAAAAGCTTTCTTTTTCTTTGTTTTTTTTTTCAGAATTTAGCATTTCCAAACATAAAGATAGCCAACTTCTTCTATGTCACATACAGTGCTAGCTAGGTGCGGGGAAATGAAAACCTGATTGGTGTCTTGAGTTGGTGTATTTGTGTCATCAATGAGGAAGATCTTAGGCAGGTCCGTTTGGTTTGATATATAAATTAGTGACGTTGGCGCAAAGGACTGAATGAATGCAGGCTGTTTTAACCACTGCTTCGACATATATGAACCTTTGTATCCATACTTCTTCAGTGTCTCAACAAACTTGTCCTCAAATTTCTTACCACCTGGCCATTTGACCTGTAGGAACCAGCAGTTAGTGTATAAGATAACTGAAAGTGATACATAAGGATACCAGTTTTTAAACTGAGAATAACACATAGGTTACCAACTGATTTTCCAGCAAAACATTCTCTGCAATAAAAATCAGTTTCCCCTATTTGTAGCAGAAAGGGAATGGGCTCACATGTTGGTTGATAAAGACTGGATTTTTTATCTCTGGATATATTCCAACAACTCTATGGGCATCCAATGCAATGGAGATGAACTCCTCAAAAGTAATAATAGAAAATTCTCCTGCGTGTTAATTGAAAACAAAAGACGGTGAAAAATATTGGAGGAAATGAAATGTGTTCTTATGGAGAAATTATCCTTATACAGAATAATAGCAGGAGCATGCATGCCTTATAATTGAGCAAAGTCGATCAAAAGAAACATTTTTGGCTCGTATTACATCTCTAGACTAAAGTTCCCTATCTTGTCTTGTATTTACAGGAACACTTAGAAAACTAACCATTATATTGCTGATCTCTGAAAGGATATCTCTGCTTTACGCGCAGAAGCTTCAATTCTTCAAGGGTGAAATCAACTGCATATTGGTACAAGAAATTACTAGTAGATGAAGTAATGATACAAATTATACCAGTAAGGAAATAGTAATAACACTTGGAAATACATTATTTGCATTTGCTAATACACATGGGTAACACACACAAAATGAAGCAGAAGGACATAATCTGTTATTGACCCCCCAAAAAGTAGAAGTTAGCACAAGCGAAATTATAATATCCATACCCAGAAAGTATCCAGTAGTGTTGACACCTTGAACTTCATAAGTTCTCTTTCGATCAGCAAACTCCTTGTGATTTGCTATATCAGTTGTATCATCAAGGATGCAATCATGGAAGCTTATAAGAACACCATCTTTAGATGCTAAAATATCTGTTTCGATGAAATCAGTACCCTCTTCAATAGCTCTCTGCATAATACTATTGTTTCAGAAGCATGTTTTGCAGTTATCTAAAGAAATAACCTGTTTGCTTCTAATATCTCGTCAGTTATTGCAAGCAGAAAGGTGCTATTATAACCAGCAATTAAATTTTCGCTATAATATTGGTAGTTATTACCAATGTCAGTATTAACCATGTGGCCTTAAGTGAACTCATTTCACTGGAGACTAGATCTGATTCCTATTTGGCTATTTGCTACTTTAGAAACTGGATGTTTTGAAAAGTGAAAACTATGTCAGGATTTTGTTGCAGACATACCATGTATGCTGCTGCAGTTTCTTCAGGAATTTCTCCATTGGAACCTCGGTGTGCAATGTTGTATGCTCGAAATGTTTGCAAAGGCTGTTTATTCCTATCATTTCTTCTGCCAGGAAGTGGATAGAGAGGTCTGGCCGAGCATCCAACAAGAAGTAGCAGAAAGATATAAGGGACAACACCTGTAAAGTACATTCAGAAAGAAGTAATATTCTGTACACACATACAGACGATTATAACATAATCTTTGCTTGTCTATCTATGGTCGATGGTTTCATGTGCAAACAGATAGTATATGTAATGGTGCATGTATGGTTAGAGACCAATATATACATGAATACATGTAATTGACATCAGCAACTGATCTATTCTGATAAATTGTAGCTTGAGAAAGATGATAACATCTACCTTTCAATCTTAAACATGGAAAACCTTTGGACATTAAGAAGTCTCACACAACAACCGTTGTGCTTCTATCCTAAACTACGAATTCAACAGCTACTGTTAATTCACATTCTTTATCTACAGGCAGCACCATAAATATGTGAAGAATGTACAGTCACTTTAGCCAAAGCATAACTGGTAGTGCTTGCAGCGCATAATATCTGAATATATCATAACAAGCTCAATCCAGTGTTTATATCCTAGATTGAAATGGACTACACTTATAATCTTTGGACAAAGTACTAGACTAGACTAATTTTCAATTTTTATCCTGAAAATCACTAATAGAAAATAAGATTTATCTATAATAGGAATTTTTTTCGGTGACCCTAATTAGGTTCACTAATTCCAAGAATCAACTACCTTCGATCCCACAAAAGTTATACATTAATCTTATATATTCCTTCTGTGATATTTGGTTAACTAATTAGATTGAGCTAATATTGAATCTGTGTTATTTTATGCACCATCATTATATGATTTATAATACTATATCATAGCAATTGAAACAACTAATTAGAAAGCTTTCGGTCCAGTTAATATCACTTGGGTTTCTGTGGTTGGGAAACAAAGGAGACTACAAATTCACCTAACATCACATGATATTAATGGGAAACAGAGAGCCTATAAAATTATTCAGAGTTGAACAATTACTACTTCTAGCGCTAACACCTCTGTGGTTTTATGGGGCCATATTGACCTACGGAGTGCTTTATAAATTGAATTCAGTGTACCAACATAGCATGTAAATATATTAAAGTTAGTTACCAACCGAGTTCAAGGTGTAAACTTGTCATGCAATAATGAGATGAGTAAGCTTTAATATACTTAACTCTTTCTTTTCTAGTATATTGCATCAGTACCACCTACTCCCCATAATAGATATGTTATGTTATCACAACAACTTAACTATATATCAAATAAATGCAAAGAGGCTGCATATAAATGCATGCTTATCTGGGAAGTGCTTTCACAAGAATTTGTAATTGTCAGAGTACTAGACAAAGCACAGATAAGCTCTTGACAAACTTTTCGACCTTCCCATTTACTCAGAGTAAATTATGCGGATACATATCAAATGAATGCTGATTTCTATAACCTATTGCCACTGTAGTTAGTCATTTGATTAGTAACTTCATAGCAGCTAGCTATTGGATTTTGTCCAATGTAACTGACTTAGTTTACACTGGAAACAGGTATTACTTAATTAATCCAATATTTGAGTCCATAGAGAACATAAAACCCAGAAAGAAAGAAAAAAACAAGCTTTCAATTGATTCCACTTAATCCAGCAGCTATATACTTAAAGGGGTTGTAGATATACAAAATCTAAGCTGAAAAACACAATTTTCAAGAACCAAGTGACAATCTTGGAAAAATTCTACTCCTAGCATGACACACATTAATCCCAAACTAGCTTGGGTAGACCATAACAACAACAACATAAACATTGTAATCCCACAAATGGGAGTGCACGAAATCCTTACCCCTAACTCGTTCAGAGAGATTATTTCTCATATAGCCTCAGCTTCAGCTTAAGAAAACATATCAATTAGTTTGAAATGATATGGTAGCAATAACAATAACGAACTAATGCGAAATAGAGTGCATTACAACTAAATCCACTCCGCTCTATTTCATTCCAATACTAAATACAGCAAATAACAAAACGAAATTACAAAATGCAACCAAAAAAGAAATCCAAGAATTGCCATCTGGGGTTTTGTAATGCTTACTTGTTGAACCCATGGAGACTGTCCCCTTCTCCCTCACTCCTCTTTCTCCTCTGTTAAATTGATTTATACTTGAAACTATTGCAGAATTGTCGCCGTGGATTAAAGAATATTCCTAAAATTGTAATTTTCAAATTCCAGACGTGTTATAGCTATACATGGATACTTCATTTAGAATAAATGACAGCGTTATTACAAACGTTGATGAGAAAACAAGATTTAGATCTACGGTTAATATGATTCCTTTAAGTGATAGGCATGTCACTTTAAAAGCGATCACGTTTTTGATGGGGTACTCAACTGAATATGGGAATCATTTGATTGAGCTGATAATAAGTCAACGTTATGATTGGTCCAGACTACACACCATATGGATGACTTTAGTTTTGCTCCATTCCTTTTTTTTTTTTTTTTGCATTTATTTAATTTGATCAATAAATTCAAACTTTATGGCGTAGTGTTCCCATTTTGTTGACGATTATCGATTACTAATATTTTAGGATATATTTTCTGATATGAAAAAAATAGTATTTTTTTTAGGGTTGTTCATGGAATGGGTTGGTTCAGATTTTTAAATATCAAATCAAATCATTTGTGTTGAGTTTTTTAATATATAAATCAAACCAAACCAAAAAACTCGGGTTTTTCAACTTTTCGGGTTTTTCATTTTTTTTTTTTTTAATTTTTAGGAAATTCTCGTGTTTTTGAGTTTTTTCGAATATTTTGATAAAGTGTTTATAAAAACATATAATGATTCAAATATTTATTTAGTCCTACCAAAAATACATAATCTAGGATATTTTTAAGAAAATCACAAAATATTATATTAGTAAAGAGATAACAATATTCAACAAAAAATAATAATGAGATCGCATAAAAAAATGTAAGTCATAATGAAGATGATCCATGTAAGCAATGCCAATGCTAAGTGGTCATGAAGGTTTAATGGTTGTTACAGTTGTTTTAGCTCTAGTTTTTGTCTGGAGTTACTTTTATTCCTAAAGAGAAGAAAATATGCAATTTATGCATGTTAATTGACATATGTTTTTGCTCCTCATTATGTCTTTTTGTACAGGCGTAAAACTATGTACACACCAGACTCTTCATTTGTGAAATTATATTGGGTGTGTTATTGTTGTTATTTTCGTTTCATGTCTTCTTGTAAGAGTATGCTAACGAAGATGTTAAAATCCAAGCAAGTAGGCAGAAGTGTAATGCTGCCTAGCTGAAGGGACAATATATAAAGAAGTATGCAAGTTACACCAACTTAGCACAGGAAACTAATACCCCAAGATGGTGAATTTCTTGTATAAGTCAATAGCCTAGGAGATAGGTTTAGAGGGTCCAAATGCTTTAAGGTTGTCATTGCACCAATTACAATATATTGAAACCTGGTTTTATTTTGTAAATATAAATTGGAGAGACGATGATATATAGTTATATACAAATCAATAAATAGCACTGCCTTGTCACACAACTTAAAACCCCTTATAGTCGGTTTGGAGAGGGTAGAGTGTACACTGACTTTACACTTGCCTTGACTAGTAGCATTGCCTTGTCATGAACAATGTTAAATACAAATGAACTCAGGTGAGGTATTTGAACTTGGAAAGCATTAATTCAATCTTATGCAGAAGTCTAGTTGCTTCTTTTTCTCCAGAGGGTTGGTCCCCTGATATTGGTGAAGGCTGCCTGTGAAGAGTCCATCAACTCCTATCTTGTTTATCCAGTAGTCATACTCATTGTATGGATCTTCACTGAAGTTGAAGTGTGAGAATTGGTTCTCATTCCGGAAAGTATGGATGAACCTGGATTTGTTAATGAAATTCAGAGGATGAATATGTATGAAATTAAGATGAACTGCTGGTAAAGGAGAAAAAAGGAAGACCATTTCTAAACATGAGATAGGTATAAAAGCAGGTTTATTCAGTTTCTTCGGAAACTCCACAATTTAAAAGGACTAGTTAATGGAGCCTCGACAATGATAAGAGTGTAGAAAGATGGTAGGGGATCTATGATAGAAGGCAACAACAAAAACAAACATCACCAACTAATGCGTAGTGACTCGCCAGCCTCTCTAAGAATTAGATGTAAAAATGATGACCCTGGCACTTAGAGACAGACACTCACCAGCTTGAGAGACTAATTAAACGCAACCCAGGCCCCTAAAACTTCCAAACAGAACAAACTCAACAATTAAACAAGTTAAAAAAAGTACATAACATGCCAATTCAAAACACTTAATGTGATATATAGGTATTTCCTTAATTCCTTTCCCTTCAATTAACAGAAATCTAATCTTTCTGCACAACGAAATTAATAACCATGGAACAGAGATCACTGGAAGAAAACATCATAATATCAATTAACTTGACATGTCAATGATATCCCAGAAACAATGATTGATCACATACCTTTAGATTATGGGCATGTGCTCTTGCGACGACCTCAGAAGGTGTTTGCAGATAATTGTTGAAAGAAGGAACTATGGTTTCCTTCAAAGGCCAAATTTCCCACCACATATTCCTTGATAAAATCAAGATAACCGTCTGAAGTAATCTCCCAATATGACTGGAATGTAAAAAGGATTATTAATTTTCTTAGCAACATCAAAATTGTGTGACAAACAGATTTCTCCAGGGTGTATTTTCAACAAAACTATATTCCTAAAAATAGGAATACATGTTAGAATTTAGGTTAATTTCGTATTCAGCAAAGAGTCAATTCCTATTTTTTATCAAGCCAGTAAAGTGTACTTTGTTAATCCTGTAAACTTTTAAACAAGAATCTGTATATAGACTGCAGATGTTGTTGGCACTTTTGTCAAAGTCCTAAACTTCTGGGCTTCCTTTTTGTATATGCTTCTAAATTGTGAGTGAAAGCTTTTTTTTTTTTTTTCTTTCCAGAATTTAGCATTTCCAAACATAAAGATACACGGATTTGTTTTTGGGCACCTCCCAAAAGGCCTCATACTAATGGGTTGGGTTGAACCTATTTAAATAGGTTCATTTTCTTCTCTTCTACCGATGTGGTAGGAGTTTGCATACCCAACAAACCTCCCCTCAAACTCTGACCACAGAATCTCGTGACCTCCCCTCCAACGATTATCGATTTTTGGATCTGCCACCATCTTATACCGCCGCAACAACCTGCGGGACACGCCGTCCGACAATCCTGTCAGTACCCTCTTCAATAGCTCTCTGCATAATACTAGAGTTTCAGGAGCATGTTTTGCAGTTTATCTAAAGAGACAACCTGTTTGCTTCTAATACCGCATCAGTTATTGCAAGAAGAAAGGTGCTACTAGAAATAGCAATTAAATTTCCCCTATCATTATTAGTAGTTATTACCAATGTCAGTATTAACCATGTGGCCTTAAGTGAACTCATTTCATTGGAGACTAGACCCGATTCCTATTTGGCTATATGCTACTTTAGAAACCAGATGATTTGAAAACTATATCACAATTTCGTTTCAGACATACCATGTATGCTGCTGCAGTTTCTTCAGGAATTTCTCCATTAGAACCTCGGTGTGCGATGTTGTAAGCTCGAAATGTTTGCAACGGCTGTTTATTCCTATCATTTCTTCTGCCAGGAAGTGGATCGAGAGGTCTGGCCGAGCATCCAACAAGAAGTAGCAGAAAGATACAAGGGACAACACCTGTAAAGTACATTGAGAAAGAAGTAATATTCCGTACATGCACTGATGCACACAGACGATTATAACATTATCTATGCTTGCCTATCTATGGTCAATGGTTTCATACGCAAACAGATGGTGTAGGTAATGGGTGCGTGTATGGTTAGAGACCAATATATACATATGAATACATGTACTTGACATCAGCAATTGACCTATTCCGAAAATTGCAGCTTGAGAAAGATGATAACGTCTACCTTTAAATCTTCAACATGCAAAACCTTTGGACATTAAGAAGTCAGTAGTACTCACACAACAACCGCTGTGCTTCTATCCTAAACTAGGAATTCAACAGCTACTGTCAATTCACATTCTTTATCTACAGGAAGCACCATAAATGTGTGAAGAATGTACAGTCACTTCAGCCAAAGCATAACTGATAGTGCTTGCCGTGCATGATATCTGAATATATCATAACAAGCTCAATCCAGTGTTTATATCCTAGTTTGAAATGGATTATACTTATAATCTTTGGACAAAGTACCAGACTAGACTTACGTTCAATTTCTATCCTGAAAATCACTAATAGAAAATAAGATTTACCTATAATAGGAATTTTTTCGATGACCCTAATTAGGTTCACTAATTCCACGAATCAACTACCTTCAATCCCACACTAGTTCTACATTAATCTTATATATTCCTTCTGTGATATTTGGTTAACCAATTAGATTGAGCTAATATTGAATCCGTGTAATTTTATGCACCATCAGCATATGATTCACATACTGCATCATAGCAATCGAAATAAGTAGTATTTGGATGAACTTTCAATTCTATCTAAATAGCTGATAACTAAGACTGCTCCCTTTTTGATATGGAGCTAAGATTACTTTTTGAGCTAACCTGAAAAGTAAATTATATACTCTACAACAAAGAACAACAATGCTTCAATTTCTAAATCAGTAAGGGTCAGCAATATTACTCTTATCCATGTTTATATTCTATATCTGGAAACTCTTTTTGTCCATTTCATGTCTCGTTGGATATGATACCTCAAAAATTTTGAGAAGGATTTTCCAAATTCGAAAACTAGGCTTACTTCTCCTCGCAATTAACACTTAACATGCATCTCCAAGTTTACCTATAAAAATCTGTCATGTCAGACCATGATATTCATTTTGAAGTAGAGAGATAAGTTCAAAGCTTATATCTAGATATACTGAAGAAGCTAATTGCAGTCAATACTTTGGAGTATTCAAAAAGCACTACACATAAGCGCTTCTTAGAAAGCTTCCAGTCCAGTTAATATCACTTGGGATTCTGTGGTTGGGAAACAAAGGAGACTGCAAATTCATCTAACATCACATGATATTAATGGGAAACAGAGAGCCTATAAAACTATTCAGAGTTGAACAATTACAACTTCTAGTGCTAACACCTCTGCGGTTTTATGGGGCCAGATTGACCTACAGAGTGCTTTATAAATTGAATTCAGTGAACCAATATAGCATGTAAATATATTAAAGTTGGTTACCAACCGAGTTCAAGGTTTAAACCTGTCATGCAATAACGAGATGAGCAAGCTTTAATATACTTAACTCTTTCTTTTCTTGTATCTTGCATCAGTACCACCTACTCCCCATAATAGATATGTTATGGTATCACAACAAGTTAATTATATATCAAATAAATGCAAAGACGCTGCATATCATGCGTGCTTATCTGGGAAGCGCTTTCACAAGAATTTGTAATTGTCAGAGTACTAGACAAAGCACACAGATAAGCTCTTGACAAGCTTTTCGACCTTCCCATTTACTCAGAGTAAATTATGCGGATACATATCAAATGAATGCTGATTTCTATAACCTATTGCCACTGTAGGTTACTTAGTCATTTGAATAGTATTGAGAATACATAGTTAGTCATTAATCAAGTTGTTAGTGTTTAATTGAAGTTAGTTAGGTAGTTGACTGTTTGTTAGATAAATGGTTAATTAGTTAGATGAGCAGTTAATCAGTTAATGTATGTATACATACATAGTGTACCTATACAGAGAATATATGTGTTGTACACATACATACAGTGTACACATATATAAATAGTGTACTGTACATTCATTTGGGATTAATCAGAAAAGCAAATCCCTAAACTGCTGTTCTCTCTCTCTCTCGCCCTTACCTTCTTCCCTTTCGATTCGATTCACTTCAATTAGTAACTTCATAGCAGCTAGCTATTGGATTTTGTCCAATGTAGCTGACTTAGTTTACATTGGAAATAGGGTCTCTATGGAATACTTATCCCTAACTCGCAGAGATAGAGAGATTATTTCTCATAAATAAAGCATATTTTGAAAAGATATGGTAGCAATAACAACAACGAAATAATGCGAAATAGAGAGTGCTACAACTAATCCACTGTTCTCGTAACTGTCTTCCCCAAAAACGTTAGAGACCAGAATAATAATGGGAAAAACAAAAACTGGAAAAGAAAAAATACTTTATATATATAAGGACAAAAATCGAGCCCACTGAATGCACAGTGTGTCCTTAAGGAAATTATTCCCCTCAATGTACCC
>JAPFFP010000094.1:17811550-17823317 GCA_026153255.1 Solanum medicagineum | reverse complement strand
TCTTAACTAACTAACAACTAGCTAACTTCTACTAACAAGAATACAACTAATACAGCTAACTGATTTCATTAATCTCAGTAGTGTGGAATTCTTCAAAACTAGTATATTTTAAGAGAATTCAACACGAAGATGTCAACACAATATTAAAAGTTAAAAGTCTCTGCAACTTAGATGGAAGTTCACGCAAGCATAACCATTCGAAATTGCCTAGTCTTACCAAAATATTACAAGTTATAGTAGCTAGACAATGCAAAGAATGTTAATCAATTAGCCGTTATTTAACCATATATAAGTTATGATGAGATAAATTATGATAAAAGTACTTTGATCTGTTATATTTAAAATAATATGCATTGTATAAATTATAAAAATAAGTTGTTTGTTTGGAAAAATACACTTCACTTTATTTAGTTTTGTATATTTTCTTTTTGCAAGTTTTAGTTATTTATTCTTAAAAGTAAACTTTTATCTTATTTAACTTAAATATATTTTGTTTGTGCATTCTCATGATGGTACCATATATATTTAAAAATAAAGCTTTCATTTTATTTAACTTGAAAATAGCAACTTCCATCTTAAGTTTGTTCAAGAAAAAGAGAATTTATTATTTATACCGTTTCATTTAAGTACATATCACTCTTAAATTGTAAAATATTAAATTATCCTAACTTTAATTGATATATAGAATATTAGACTTTCAAGTGACTAAAAGAATATATAATCAATTAAAAATATGCAACTTAGTGGTAGAGAAATTAAAATGCAAATAAACATAAAAATTATTCAAATAAATTCATAAATAAAAAGTATATTTATATAGTATAGTTTTCAGATAGAAACTATGAAGAATATAATTATCATAAAAATAAGAAGTAGTGAAAGTTAGGAATATTATTACACATGGTATAAAAGATAATGTGAATATACATGAAATGAAAAGTGAATGTATAAAAAGAGTTTAAAGAGATATTTTGTAATTATCTATTTTATCCCCTCGATAAGTTATCTCGAGAATACTACAGTCTACACTATCCAAGAGAAGGGTTAACTTATCTCGTACTAATTATTAATTTCGAGATAATTATAAGTTACTCTAAACTTGCCAATCAAACAATAAATTAAGTAAAACCATAATTTTATCTCGAGACTATTTGATCTTATCCTTTTACACCAAACAGTGCCTTGGAGTACAACATGCTATAATATACTCTTTTCCTTTCAATTTGTTTGTCTAGTTTTGACTTGAGAGTAAATTTTTTTCAAAAAAGTAAAATGCAGAAGGTACCAAAATGCATATTATTACTCATTTGCTCATATTATAGTTGGTGTTTGATCATCTTGATAGTGATCAGTTAATCATGCATTATTGACAGTTATAATTTGAACAACATAGTTTTCCTATTTTGGAAGTTTATGCATCTTCTCTATGCCTAACAGTTAAAGCTTCTGTATTTGTATGGAGTAAAATACTACTCCATACAAAGTTTCCAAGATATGAAAGAAAAAAAAAAGAATATAATTTCAAGGCGCAGATAAATACTAAAGTTGGTTTGAGTTAGTATAATCCAAAATTGCTATATACATATATATACATATATATATATATATATATATATATATATATATATATGCTATATCTCACTGCAAAATAAGTGTGGTCCTCTCTGTGTGTACAAAATAATTATTGATGGTCCCTCCTCTATACAAATGTAGCTGTTCTACTATCAATAATATTGGTTAGTCACAATAATTAGCCTTCAATTGTTATTGAGATTCGATTTTATAGTTGAAAATTTCAAGTTGTATATAGCTAATTCTCTTCGCAAGCTAGAGTTAATGCATACAAGAAGTTAGATACTACTCATATTTTTCTTTTTCATTTTTGTTGAATTTGTGTAGATGAATGATGAAGAAAGTGATTAGTACTTGATCATCATCATGAATTCAAGAAAACAAGAAACAAGTGGTGGTGACACTAACAACAGTAAAATATTGTCAAGTACTACTACTACTACGGCAACAGCAACAACAACAACAACTCCATCAAGTTCTTCTTCAAGGCAATCGTCGTCATGGGCAGCAGGGTTTAGAAATCCAAGAATTGTACGCGTATCGCGTACCTTTGGAGGGAAAGATAGGCACAGTAAGGTGTGTACTGTAAAGGGATTAAGAGACAGGAGAATAAGACTCTCAGTTCCAACTGCAATTCAATTATATGATCTTCAAGATAGGCTTGGATTGAGCCAACCTAGCAAAGTGGTAGATTGGTTAATAGATGCAACAAAAAATGAAATTGATAAACTTCCACCTTTACAAATGCCACCACCATCACTTTCTCATTTCTTCAATATGAAAGATCATCAAGATTTTGTTGAAACAGGATTTCCCACAAATGGTGATCATTTCTTGCAATCATCAAATTTAGGCATGTTAAACACCTTCAATAATACTAATGCCTTGATTAGCCCTAATTCAAATTTATCATTAGGTCCATTTGGAAATTACCACTCCTCCTTTTCATCGTCACAAAATCAATGTCCACCACACAATATGTCGCCTTTTCCTTCAGGCTCTCATCATCAGCAACTATATTTTTGTCCAAGTAGTAGTACTAGTGCTACAACATTGCCATCTCTTGTTCAGAATTTGCTCGTGCCAACGCTTCAATTAATCAGTACTCCAGCGAATGACAATAACAAGGGGCTGAACTTACAAGATCATCATAAAGAAGGAACTGGTTCTTAAAAATTTTGCTTGGTAAAATATTCTTGCTTCACACATCATATTATACAGTAACATATTATTCCATCTATCTCTTTTATCTTTATAAATTTTATCTATTCATGATATTCAGACTCTTTAATTCGTTTTACCACTATATATGTGTGTGGTCAGTTAGAAGCATAATTTTGATTTATCTTAAAATTATCAAGTGTTTGCACTTTGAGTTATATTCATGTGAATTTAGTCTATCTATATATATGTTTATATAGTATTGATATTATTTAGGCGCATTCTTTAATAATATTGAAGTTTAGAATTAATCTTTTAGCATAGATAAAAACCCCTTTCCTAATTAATGATATAATTGTATGCTTGTATGTTTATCTTCCTCTTCTATTCTCTATGTGCTTTGTGAGATTTATGAAAAGCCAACCTAATATCCCAACATAATATGCATTCTTACAAAAAGTTAGTGTTGGAATTTTGTTTAAATAGAATTAATAATAATAAGTATTTTAAATGAATAGGTGTCCTTAAATGAAAAGGTTTGTTTTTCATCTTTTGGTTACTATCTTGGGACTTTCAATATTCAACATTATATTCTTCAAAAGAATCAGGTTCAAGTTCTTACTTTCTAATAGAATTTGTTTACTATTTGCTCAGTGCAAAACTTGGTAACCTTGTCATATCCATTAAAACTATTTGCTCACAATTTCATAGCAATTAATCTCACATAAGAGAGAGAACAAATGTTGTTTTTAGGAAGGCATTTTGCATGTGTTTTGAAGCTTCAATTTTTGTTTTTTATTCATATTATCTATCAAATCTTAATCTTAGTGTTTTTATTCTTATTAGTTTGTTGTTCAGATTATCTTTCAAAGTACATAAATAGTTCCTTTTGCTTAAAATTAAAACAACCTATTATCTATAAAACCTTCATCTTTGGCTTGATCATTTTGCATGAAATGATCATTTAGAGTTATAAAAAGGACTTATTTTATTGCTATATATCCTCGTGATATTTTCTATTCTACTTTCTACAATACTAGATGAATCTAGAATTTAAATTTAATGAATTTAATTTTACACTAAACTTAAAATTATGAGTTCAAATTTAGTCTTTGTCAAAATTTTTGTGGAATTTTTACATGAATATCTATTCTTGATGTCCAAAAGTTGGCCAAAAGGTGAGTGAATTCATGATTTAAGTTATATGAATTCAACGTTTAAGGTTTTAGTGTATTATATAAATACATTATATTTTTAAAGCTCCAAGCTAGTGTAATTTAATAAATATTTTTATATAAATATTTTATATTATGCGTTAAAAATATTGGGTTCAGATAAATTCGATACCAACTGCATCTGTATGCCCTTACCAGCTCTAAGAAATGTTAAACAACTTCATTTTTCAACTCTTTTTTTAAGTCAAATGTGAACTTGGTTATCTACTGAACTGAGGGATATAATAAGTACCACTTGATAGCTCTTGACCAGGAAAAAAAATAGTACTTGATAGCTTGCATAAATATGATGATCTTTGCCTCTTACCAATAAAGGGAAAAAGCCCTATATATTTTATCAGTCAAAAGTCTAAAGGCCTTTTACTAATATAACAATTCCTCCGTTTTATTTCATGTAATGCTCTTTGATTTGACATGGTGTTTAAAAATAAATATTTGATGAAACTTGTAGTTTAAAACATTCTGTAGATATTTATGTGTTTGAGAATCATTTGATTAAAGGTATAAACGAGAAATTTTAATGTTAAATTGTTTTTAGTTATAGTAAGATAACATTCTTTTAGAGTAGACTAACACATAAAATGGGACAAAAGGAACAGAAGGTAAGACTGGCTTTCGCACAGTAATTGTGCTCTTGCGATCATAGTCACGCATTCATAATATCTGAGTTAAAAAAGACAAGCACGGTGCACTAAAGCTCCTACTATGTGCAAAATTTGAAGAAGAGCCCGACCACAAGAGTATATTGTACGCATATATTTGAGTAAAATTAAAAAATTATTTATTCTTTTAAGTAATCAAGATGTGACACATCGATATATTTGATGTAAACATAAGAAATTACTTATTCTTTTAATTAATCAAGATGTGACACATCGTGTATTTGATGTAAAAATAATATCCACCTTAAATAGCAATAACAAAAGAGTAACATATATACCATAAGTCCATATCTTTTAACAAGGTAATATATAATTACCAGAACAAAGCAATATAATATCACTGATAATTACAACTTGTTAGTTAGTGTGAAGAGGCTATTACTCTTGTTATTACATAACTCATCTTTAGTCTAATGAAATATTATGAGACAATAATATAAATTTATGCTTTTTAATACATCTCCCTTGGATATCGAAATTAATTATTACTCTCATCCAAGAGAACAGAACTTCCTCCCGTGTGGAAGTATGTCTTTATTCACTGCTCCTGCTCGTCAAGTAAACGCTTTATGCTTTGCTCTTTTAATTTCTATCAGAATGCTTTCTTGGTCGAAGAGCTTCTTTTTTACTGGTAAGGATGCAGGAAGCAAAAAAATTTGTGCAAAGGACGTTTTCTTCTCTCCTCTCCTCTCCAACTTACGAGTATTATATATGCATATATTAAAATGAACGATAGAAAAGAATGAGAAACCCTAAGTACATGCAGGCATGGAAGCAAGAAAAAAAAAATGTCACCAGGCTTTTGTAAAACCGATCTTAGGAAAAATGTCTACCAAATTTAATTAACTTGCTATCATATGATAAAATTTACCAATAGCATAAAAAAATATCCTCCTTCTGTCTCATTTTATGTGACAGCCTTTAATTCCTTTTTAGTCCATCCCCAAAAAATGTCACCTTACTCTAATTAGAACAATTTAACTTTACAATTTTCTTTTTACTCAAACTGAAATGATTCTCAATCACATAAATATCTAAGAATTATTTTAGAGCACAAATTTAAAAAATCTTTTTTTTAAAAAAAAAAAATTATGCGAGGTCAAAAATATCACATAAAAAATAATTAAAATGATAGCGCGTGTATAATGTATACTATGATAAATTAGGTGTAATTTTGTTTATATATGTTGGAGTGGGTGAAAGTGAAATGAGATAATTAAGCTATGGATGGATAGTGACTTATTGGGGGTAGTACTCAATTATGAGCATGTCACGTCACTAGATCCAAGAAATTTTAAAGGAATGGCCCATACCAGTTTCTACTTTCTGTAAAGCAGTGGAAGGTTTCTGTGGTCCTCAGACTAAAATATAAGAAGACATTGCATGGATGTTTTAAAGAGATGCTCTTTTCTTTTAATTTATTCTCTAAAATAATATATGGATTTAGGGGTTAATGCGGACGGATTGAGGGAGGTGATTGGACAAGATATGACATAGCTTCATATCACCGAAAATATGATCTTAGATAGAAAAAAGTGAAAGTCACGTATTAGAGTATTAGCTAGAAGGTTAGAGCCTTGAGTTATAGTAAGTTAGTAGTCATGTCGTTTGTCTGTCACTTATTTTGTTATTTTTATTATTGTTATATATTTTCATTTGTTGTCAATTCTAGTCATTTCATATCTACTATTTTCTGATATTGGGGATGATTTTTGAGATGAGGATCTATCGAAAATAGCATCTCTATCTCTATGAGATAGTGGTAAGGTTTGTATACATGTTTTCCTCCCCAGATCCTATTTGTGGGATCTTCGCTGGGTATGTTGTTGTATACTTTCTTTGTCTCATTTTATGTAGTACATTTTTGTTTTAGTCCATCCCCAAATAATATCAACTTACTAAAATTATAATTAGAAATAATTTAACTTTAAAATTTTTCGTTTACCCTTAGTAAAACAATTTTCAACCATACAAATATTTTTGAATAATTTTAGACCATAAATTTCAAAAGTTTTCATTTTTCTTCTTAATCACCTTGCTAAATCAAACAGTTTTACATAAAATGGGTTGAAGAAAGTATATTTTATTAGTTATGCAAATCAAACACCATAACACAAATAACTTGTCTCCTGATTCGCTACTAAACTTATGCAGAATTCGATACATACATAATTCATTTTCATATTGCTATTAAACGAACCTTAATAAAAACTCAAAAAGTGTTTTTAAAATATATTTTTCAAATATAAAATGATTCTCACTAAAAATACTTCTTTGAAAAACACTTTCCAAAATTAATCAGATACCATTATGATAAAGGATAAATAAATATAGCCACTAGTCTTGTTTCATTTTCATCATGAAATTCTTGTCTTTAAGACTGAAAATTGGAGAACACACATATAATCATATATAGTGCATCATCACAAGAACTTAGCAAGAACAATTTTTACAAATGATTGTTTTTTCCTTCTATTGGTCAAACCAAATAATTATACATATTCATTGTGTATCATCACTACAAGACTAGAGAAAGAACAATTTTTGCAAATGGGATAGAGGAAATTATAGTTCTTTTTTTATACTAAAAGAATTTCAAAAAATAAAAAATTAATTGAATAAAGGACTCTATAAAAAAGGACGGATTGGTCAAACTATAATCTTTTTATTTTACTTATACTAGAGAAGGTTATCAACATGTGTGTTTAATGTCTTTTAATTCAAATCTAACGGTATTTTCGTTTTTTTACCGGTCCTGTCTACGGTCTTTTTCAATCTTCTTGAGGTGTCTTCAGCAAACATTTGCATTGTTATTCACTTGTCTTACTTCATCTTCCAAGTTTTTTCCCAAAAATCTTCTTCTCTCGCCAGCACTCCTTCCAGGTTAAATATATCCTTCCAGCTGTTGCTATATGTGTCTCTTTGCTGGCGGCTCTTCCTCTCTTTCCCTTAGAAGTTTTCTATTTCAACGTCTCTGCTTTTAGGAACAATGTTTCTAAATCGAAAAGAAAATTGACTTTCTCCTTTGCGTAGTTGTCAACGAGCTTCAGTGTTTCCGCATGTATTGTCACCGTCAATGGATTAGATATCAGATATTTTGCATTAGGGCTTTTACTTTTGTTATTTGGCTTTGACGCTTTGTTGTTAATGTTCAATTTTTTTTGGATGCTTTGGAAATCTTAGGTACCTATTATGTTCTTTCTATATCATCTTGAGTTTGATTATTGATTCTTTTTAATATCTTGTCGCCATTGCATATTAGGTGCTTGATAAAAGTTGGAGAGGAAAAATTTAGTCTTTTTAGTATCTTGTTGCTATTGTATGTGAGGTGTTTGATAAAAGTTAACAGAGGAGAAACTCAAGAAGAAATTTATTTTGTTTCTTTTTACTTAAAGCTATTGCTTTAGGCTCTAATGATTGCGAAATTGCGTATTGATATTGAAATTACCAAAAAAAAAGATTTCGCCACTGTCCAATTTGGACGAGATGAATGTTGTGCATCAGCTGGATAGAGAGAGAGACATCACTCTCGATTTCAAGCTCATCAAGTTACATATGTCCAATTGTAAACAAGAATCTATTTTGAGATTCTTAGCATTTAACTTGTTTTATTGTTTGAATTATGGCTTCAGGGATAACATTTATTGAGATTTTACTAGGTTCTGCCTAAAGGATATCCCCCCTTTGTGTTGGGTGGGTGGTGGGGGAGGGGGTTGTTTTCAAAGTTGAATTTCACTTATGGGAATCAGGGGCAAGTATATAGCTTTTTAGGTTAACTTGAATTTACAGGGACATTAATCAGGTGTTGAAATTTGCAGATTATATTACATTATGTTTATAACAAATCATTTCATGACCATTAAACTCCTAGAGGTCGTTTGGCGTGGTGTGACATGTATTTCATGAAATTAATTGAGGTGCATATAAGCTAGCCTAAATACCATGGTTATCCCCCCCAAAAAAGTTATTGATGTTACCATTATATTAGAGTATCCAATTTCGCACCAAAGTTGCTTAAAATTGCACTACTATGATATGATAGTTCCATGAGCTTCATTGATCCGAATATGAGATAGTGAAGTCGATTCGTGCGAAGTCAGTGAATTGATTTTTACTTGCACTCTCTCTCCCTCTCTTGCTAAAGGGGAGAAGATGCAATAAAAACTTAGGAGTGGTGTGCCTGTCAAGTCATAAGTACTGAGAGATTTGATTGTGCTTATACCATACTTATACCATGTGCTCAATTCTTTAAAATCTATAGAAATTAGCTATTTGCATGTGAATTTTGCGCCACAAAATGTAGATTTTTGGTCACACTTGACAATATCCACACTTTATCCTTGAGAGATTTATGGGATGGAGGGAGTACTAACCAGGAATTTAGAGTAGATAATTACTTGTAGTTGTGCTTTAAGCAATCGTAAGAATTCTATTTTGTATATAAGATTGAATTCTTCGTATAATAATAAGCGGCGATATTTATTTTACTTTTCTACTAAACAGGATGCATAGAACTTTTAATTCAATAGATGTTTTTTAATGAGTAAATATCGTAAGTAAATTGATCCTAATTGTTCATTCATTTTGATAATCATAGATTTTGAAAAATCTGATTCATGTGTAAAATGGTTATGTTATTATTGTGTTATAATAGGTGCACTGAGGAGCAGATGGAGAAACATGGGATTCATCTGCTAGCACTTTCTCATGTGTACTTGGTACCAGGCCTTAAGCATAGATGCACCAAAGCGTTGGCGGAGCAATTGACAATCGAAAATATAATAGACTTGCTTCAACTCGCGAGGTTATGTGATGCACCTCATCTCTACCTCAAGTGCATGAAACTTTTGTAGAGCAATTCAGGGAGGTTGAGGAGACCGAAGGCTGGAAGTTCCTTCAACATGATCCCTTACTTGAGCTTGAAATTTTACAGTTCATGGATGAAGCTGAGTCGGCACGTACTTGAAAGTTGTGATTTCAAGTTTTTGATCATGGAATTAATTCTTAGTGGTATATTGTAAATTGATTATGATATAATAGGGAGAAGTTGTTATGAATTCTCGCGAATAAGGAAGCATGTCGACTCCGAAAGAAAGCTCCCAAGAGGGAAAGAGAAGAAACAACCAATGACATCATCCCAAGTCGATTGCTTCTCCAGGATAGTAGTGATGAAGGAAAATGCTTTGTCTATCGATGTAGTTCCAAGTCTTCGATCTCCTTTGAATACTGACAAGAATTTCTACTGATAGAGTAGTAGAATGAGATTGATAATGAGCGGGCAAAAACCCCCAGATCTCCTTGTATTGCATGAGAACCACATGGCAAACTGGTGCTACTGAGCTCCTATTCTTAACTGATTGTGCATTTAGGTAGGAATTCAACATCAGCTTTTCCTGAGAAGCCTGTCATTGGTATGACAAAAATTCACAGAGAGGACAGAAGGTTCTCTATTAGTCTCCCATTATTCTGTAACCTCCATCTATATTAGTTTATTAGATGAACGCTTATCTATTTTGATAAATTAGCAACTTATGTAAGTATTGTGATGATCCATTTGAAACGCTATAAATCCAATGTAAATATATAACGATAAATAAAAACAAAACATCTGCCAATCACATATATATATATATATAGATAGATAGATAATATTATGCTTGCATGTATGTGTCTCAAAGTACAACATTGGGCTCGTTCACACACGGGCCATCCCATCCTAGTTTTTACATAAATTATAAAAAGGTTAAATCTATTCTTACAAATAAATCTAAGTAAGAGAGTTAAATATAATATCGTCAATCAAAAATAGGTTAGCATTACAAGTCAAACTTGGAAGGAGATTATAAATTATTCTTTAAACAAATTTCATAAATATATATATATTTGGTAAATAACAATTATTATTATTATCAAAAAAGCCATGTAAGTATAGGAGAGCAAGGTCTAGACATCTCTGGCCTTGCAGATCATAGTAGCCAAAGCATCAAACTAACTACGGATAGTAATCTAGACAACTCAATGCACTAGCTAACTTTGCTTGTTTACTTCCTCTAATGTGGGTCTCCTGGACAATAAGTCATATAAGCACACTAACTGGCCTTAGAAGTCTTCTTAAAAATTTTGTTGTTCCTTTCTTGCCACACTGTATAAACACTTGCTGCTAGAGCCATCCAGAATATTTTTGCTACTATCTATTTCCCTTTATAGTGCAGTAATGCCCATCTTATTTCCTCATTCTAGCCAAGAGCTTGTCTGTCTATGTGCATCCAATGCAAGATCTTCTCCCACAATGTTGCAGAGTACACACATTCAAAAAATAGATGCTCACTACTATCAATCCCTGAGCTGCATAGTACACATCTTGAATCATCCAATATTCCCCAAGCAGTTAGCCTTTCTCTAGTTTGTAGTCTTCTATAAAGGGCTAAATATAATATGAAAGTCCACTTGAGTGGTGCTGCATTATTACATATTAGCCGTCTCCTCTTCGTTCCAACCTACCCCTCGTAGTACTTTTTAGCTTTGAGAATCTTCTGAACCATCCACGATGCTTGCTTGGGTTGTGCCGTCCAGATTGACCCATTCTTCACATAATACATATTCACCCGCAGAATCCACATTTTGTCTTTCTTCTTACTAAGGCTCCATAATAATTTACTTATGGCAGCCTTATTCCATGTGGCAGTGTCTAAGAAGTTCTGTCCCCCTGCAACTTTAGGCCAACACAATGTTTCCCAAGCAATCAACGCTTTCCTGGAAGTATTAGTTCCTCCAGACCAAAGAAACTTCCTGCAAATGGATTCATAAATATTTTAATTAAACAAAAGTGTCTTAATACATCACACAACCAAAAAATTTCTATATCATAGCCCCCGGCGAGGATCGAACTCGCGACCTTTCGCTTACGAAGCGAACGCACTACCACTATGCTACGGAGGCAACTTGTGTTATGGAGTTGTAAATGAATATAATATAGATTTATTTCAATCAATTGGTGCTGATTTGCAAATCGACATTCATTCTTTTGTACAGTTCTCAATTGTGGTGTATGAATTTATGCGTAAATGCTAATAGTATGAGGAGAAAAAGTAAATACTCATAAGAAATATAACAACAATCACACACACAGTGAAAATC
>JAPFFP010000094.1:17795281-17805768 GCA_026153255.1 Solanum medicagineum | reverse complement strand
AAAAGAGCAACTTATGCTTAGCATCTCCCAAAAGAAAATCAAGAACCAACTCCATATTTCTCCTGCAAAATTTTCAACATACACAGGGCACATAAAATCATCAGTTCACATCTAAACTACTGAATATTTTCAGATGTAGTTTTATTGATAAAGTCACTATGACAAGTAAACAAAGTTTGAACATTACTTGATCCTTGATGACCATACACCTACATGGAATCTCTCGAAGCAGAATTGCAGAAAATCATCATGAAAAGGCCTTTTAAAAACTGGTACAGCAGATAAAGCTCAGTTAGAGTTATTTCAAGGAGTGAAAGTAAAAAACGAAAAGTGAAAAACAAAGTTTGCCCAACTTCACCTGCTTTTCCTGATACAATGATGTTCGCACCCAGACTATAAGGGACATATCGAAGCGGAACAATATCAGCAAGTAATCCATTCAAATCAAGTACAAGAAGCTTTTTACTGGAACGTGCATTAAGCGCGCTTCCTAATGGAGCGATCATACCCACATTTGACTGAGACAGACTATCTTCAATTGTTGACTGTCTTTCCCCATTCAAGGGTTCAGTGGTTGATAGAATACTGCTAGTGTCATTGGAGACCCTAAGATCACATAGCATTGCATAATGTGAACTCTCTTTAGCAAGTTCACTATCATTTGACACATTGATGGCGGTATCTGTCTCATTTCTCTTCTCCTGATCATAATTTCCTGCCTTGGAGTCGATTGGAGAATCATCCTCGATACAAGCCGTTGAACTGTTGATGTTCTCTTTCTGATTATCAACCTGAATCATTTCCTTTCCATGCCATGTTTCTCTGCATGAATTGTCACCCGCTGCCTTCTCTAATAACATTTGTTGCACACCCATCAACAAGGTACCACCTCCGGCAATGACTTCTTCAGGCGACATACTGGAGTATGATATGGACACTTGGCAATGGTCTGAGTTGCTGGTGGTTGTTTTGTTTTCTGTAATTGGGAAAGAGGAGGTAGCATCTGTCATGATAGATGGTAAACCGCTTGCAGAAGCACTAGAATTCTTTCTCCTTTTCCTGGAATAAGTTATCAGCACTTTCGGTCTTGGGTATATTTGTGGATTCCTCATCTCAATTGCAGCATTATTGGACAAATCACAACTTTCAGTAGTCATACTATTGTCTACATTAGGAACTGGCTCGTTCCGATTTTCAACTTCAGAGAGAAACTCTGATTCTGAAGTAACAAAAATGTGATCCTTACAAATGTCACTGCACCTATCACTACAAGTTTCAAGATCATGATCAATACCAGTAGACTTAGAGGGGTTCTTCCTACCAGTTTCTTCTACCCCATCACATGCATTCTTAGGCGGACATGTCCCTAGCTCACTACTGTGCATCACCAGATCTCCTTCATAGCATGTGTTAACTCCCATCTCCGAACTTCTACCTTTATCTAAATGATTCGTCCCTGGTACAGAAGCAGCATTTTCCAGTTCACAAGCAATTACATCATTTTCCAAGGAACTGGACTTGCTATTCAGAATGTTTCTTTTTTTCTTTACCTTCCATGTGCTTAAATCTGCAATGCAACTTCTTACTTGTGTACTTGATATGATATTGTCAGAAGAGCATATATGTGAATTTTTTTCTTGACTCATGATCCTAGCAGGAGCTCCAACCACGTGTTCAATATTACTCATGCCTACACAGCTAGCATTCATCTTCCCAGTTTGCTTGTCTCTTATTCTTTTTGACCGTCGGGGAATGACATCATCAACATCTTTGTTACAATGCCCTCTGATAAAAGCAGTTTTGGCATTCAGTTTTCTCGGTTTAGCACCACCCTTACTCTTCTTAGTGTCCCAATAGTTCGAATAGTCTGGATTCCCTGGGGCAGGCAGTGCCTGGACAACAATCCTACTGCTATGCATCGTTTTCATTCGATATGGGATGAAACAACTTTAACCATTAACAGGCAGGTCCTGCATGACAAAAAACCAAATTTCAGTGAGAATCATCAATATATATCTGAAGAATCTTTTCAGAAAGTGCTGGAAAATCGTAATATTGCATTTTCCAAATAATAGAGGAAGCATGAAACGAGCAGAAACTCTTCCACAAAAACTTCCGTGGCCATCAAGAGTGTGGCTACCTTAGTTACAGAAATAGGTGACCACATATACGCAGAATATATGCTAAAAAGGACTAAACGTTAGAAATTAGAAAACTTAATTTAAAGATTTATCAACTTTATACTAATCATCCTCATAATCCTCCTTAATACTCCCTCCATTTCAATTTATTTCTCTTACTTTCTTTTTAGTCCGTTTAAGAAAAAAAGTTCCTTTCCTTTTTTTAGCAACTCTTTAATTCTAATTTCCACACGGATGTTTAAGACAACAAGATCAAATGACATTTTGATACATTTAGGTTTGTCTTGTGTCTCCGAAACAAATGGTCCATTTATTGATGGGCAAACGACAAGGATTAGACCCGCGCGTGGTTGCACATACTTTTACTTGAAGAACACAAAATTTATGTTTGTTTTGTATCTCCGAAACAAACGGTCCATTTATTGATGGGCAAACGACAAAGGATTGAACCCGCGCGTGGTTGTACATATTTTTACTTGAAGAACACAAAATCTAGGTTTGTCTTGTGTCTCCGAAACAAACGGTTCATTATTGATGGGCAAACGACAAAGGATTGAACCCGCGCATGATTGTACATAATTTTACTTGAAGAACACAAAATTCAAAAGTTTTGTTACTTCTTCAAACTCCTTATCAAGTCAAAACAAAGACAAACAAATTGAAACTAGGGAGTACTTATCAATTGTTCACATTCCCCAAAATGTAACACAACAGTATATTCACAGCCACAAACAAGTTGATCAACACAAAATGGAGTAAAAGCTCAGTCTATAACTGGTTTATAAAGATTGGAAGTCACATCTACGAATTCCTACAAACACATGAATAGATACAAATTGTTAATCCATACACCACATTCCAAAAAAAGCGTTAATGTCTATGTAAATCAACCTAGAAAACTCAAAAATTGGATTAACAGCAAGCTTAATCCTAAATGCATCAGAAAAATGAATAAAAAAGCATTGTTTTTCAGTATATATGAATCAAATGAAAGATACCTAGTTGAATGATGAGTTTGGAGAGAAGTGAAAATGGGATTCAGTGATTTTGAGTAAGAAGCGGAAGGACCAAAGAAGACTGGTCTGAATATAGCGGGGATTTCGAGATTTTTTTAGATTCGGAAACCCGACTCAGAATTGGTATCATTTGGGGATTCGGATCCGACCAATCTTTATTCATTTGACCAGATATTTCCTTTTTTTTGTATGTTAGAAAACAGAAGGAAATATAATTTTAAATAGGTATAAAATATGATAAATTTAGAATCATGTATTGCATGAAAATCAAGAAAATAGTGAAATGCCCTCTCAAAGTCTCAACATATTAGCCAATTCTTAACTATCTACTCATATATACGGAAGTCCTATTAACCCCTCCCCCCTCGAACTATTTTAATATACAATAATCATCTCCCTAAAAAGACATAATCAGTTCTATATTGAAGCTGTGCAACACACGCGATACACTACTGTATATTCATTTTTTAAAAAAAATTGTAAATTTTAAACCTAATCTAAATTAATAATCAAATATTCCACTATAAAATTACGTAAAGTTCTCATTTTTATCAAATATAAAACTTAAAATTTACAAAAATTATTTATTTCTCCGAGATCTAAATGAGTTCTCTAGATAATAAGAGCAAATGAGGAAAAAAATCTCTACACCAACTTAAAGAAGAAGAATAACTCCATAGCTACGCTACATAAAGTTTCAATTTGTACCAAATTCAAAAATTAAACTTCAAAAACAAATGGACGAGTCAAAAACAAATTTCCTAGGACTGAAATTGGAAGGTGAAATTGCGAATTTACCATTGTTGGTTCATTGTGATTTGAATTTCTGAAATTGCGAGGAGTTCAAGAAGAAACATGAACTCCATTTATGAGCTTTATATATGAAAAATTCTTGTGAGTTAGGTGATCACTATTGCTAAAACCGATTGGTGTATGATTAACTCCACATAAATAAGTAGCTACAAATTGATTCAGAGCTCGTAGAGACCAAATTTAGAAGACCACCATTGAAGGACTTTGATAAAAGCTTGAAGAAATTATGAGATGAATATGAAAATTTTGTGATATTAAAAAAGGGGAAAGAATTAAAAAAAATGATTTAATTATATAATCTCCAATTGGAGACCAACACATGAACTATTTAATTCTTACGCGCCTACAAGAGGTGTATTCACCTTCTGGACAAGTCGGCGTTTAAGAGTTATAAAATATCAAAAATAAAAACTTAGGGTAATAGGACCTTCGTGAAGTATAGATATGTAGTTAAAAATTTACTAATAGGGGGGAGGAGGTGGTGTTATTTGGCTATTTTCTATGGAGAAATCTACATATTTGACCATGTCAAATATAATTGTCAAACTTAGCATTATAGTATCCGTGCATTAACGTTATAGACAAAAACGAACTGTTGATAATAGAAAATCAGTATACTTAAATACATAAGTTGAAAATTATAGCATAAATTGATGATATTCCAAGTTATAAAGCATTCACACTGTGTTTTTGGAGCGTAGGAGTAAGACAATTTGACAATCAAAATGTATAGAATGTATAATGCCTGCTCATCGAGATATTAATGTCAAGAGACTTTTAACTTTCTGTGTCCGCTTCAAAATTCTTATAAGATTAAAACGAACACAAATCTTACGTGTAAATATACAAGTTTACATGGTTCTAAATTCCAATGTTGGCCATTCTCGATTATAGAATTAAAGAAAAGGTTACATTTGTAATTCTTAGGTCATTAAAACTTGTGACTCAAAGATTCACGTCATATAAAAACTTCGATAGATTATTAGAAACTGACCTAAATATTTAATTTCATAGTTTTACTCAGCAAGAGAAAATTTTAAAAATGGATTACTATGAGGCAGCACCCCATGTGGGCCCACTGGAAGCAGAACTTGAAGCCCTCTTCAAAGGACTCTTACGTGGCTTTTTACAGCACAATTTCTCTCCTTTGTATATCGAAATCGATGCATAAGAGGTTCAATATGCTTCTAACTGGTAATCTAGTACCTGATATCATATCTGAATGCAGGTCATTATTGAACACGCCGGGAACATGGGAGCTATACCACGTGTACAGGGAGCAGTACAGGATAGCTGTCCTAATGGAAAAGGGAGGGAGTAACAAGGGCCATTTTGATGTCTCTGTCTGTTTTTGTAGTTCCCCTACTGTTTGTGCAAAACCAGTGGACCACAAACAACCTAGAAACCATGTAATCTAACTGACGGCTACAGCCCAGACTAAGTGCATCTCCCTCCTTGAAGAATATGGCTTTATAGTTTATCCATTAAGGCAGTTGACCAATACTCTGAGAATATCAACAACGCAGAAAAAAAGTAACAGCAGGCTTGCTATTAATATTCACATCCACAACACCAATTAAACAATACATATATTAAGAAGAAACAATACTAAACCAGAAGTTATTACATACATTTTGCCCTTCTCAATATGCTGTTGTGGTCTAACACTTTGATGTTCAATGGTAGATGTTCGCTGTACGTTTTTCATTCCTCAAAGGGGAGTTGTCCCAAACACCATGTTTTTCATTCAAGGAAAAATTTCCCGGCATCAATGTTTTCGAGCAGTCATGCATATTGAGCTTGTCCAAATAAGCAGCAAAGCAACTACCACCGCTTGTCTGGGAAGACTTCATTTCAAAGCAAACGCCATTGTACGCAGTCACAGTGGCATTCACAGAGATGATACACAAAAAAACAGAAAATAACTGATGTTGCCAACTGGGACAGCCAACAAGTCGACAGTTATGCCTTGACATGTTTATCAACATAGCCCTGTAAAATATCACTGTTAGTTACATGGTACCGAATTTGCATAATGGCTTCTAATCAGGACATCCTACACAACCAAGGTTACACACTTAAGTCTCTAGATTATGAGAATTCAAAGATGAGTTCAAATTAAAGTGTTTTGGCCTGTTTTTCAAGTGAAAAATTGTTGCCAGTCACAAAATTTCAACTTCTTTTCAAGTTGAATGCCCAAAGACAACTTGAATTTTCAAACACACTTTTTCAACTTAACTTCAAATACAGCCTTTTTCCGAATATTACATTTTTTTGGTCCAAACGCCTACTTTAATTAGTATTTCAGGAGTCATCATTTAGAAACACTTGTAGACTGTGATACAAGCTAAAGACAATAGCAAGTACTCTACTTTAGGTATCATAAAAGAGAGAGTGCAACCACCACTAGGTGCCCAAAGGAGGAATCAAAAGAACCACTGGTCGGTCAGAGGAGTGGATTTGGAGAAGTATGTGGATCTGAGTGATTAGACAAAGATTACATTTGTTCTGATGTCTTACACCTGTTTTGCTTTAGGATGCTTTACTACCAATAATCATTCACAACAATTCCCACTCACCCACTTACAGATATTGCAAAGTGTTCCCAGCACATTGACCCTAGCATAAACTCAATAATTATGATAGACAAGTAAAATGCTCAGCAGGCATAAACTTAATTCAATCCTAATAAGCTAAACTTAAACACCACCAGTAGATCACATAACAGGGTTGTCGTGTAACAGAACAGATAAGAACCTCATAAGAAAAGAATCAAAAAAAAAAACAAGATGTTTCCTATCTAACGGTCAAGTGGTGTTCCATTCCTGCATTAAGATTTAAAACGGAACTCTTCATCCAAAAAAAGGGTCATGCTGGTAGGTGGCGACTGGGCAGGTTGGTTCAGCCCAATAATCAGGTCACAACCCAACCCATAGAGTCTGCTAGGGTCTAAATGGGTTAGATCAAGATAGGTCAATATGAGTGATGTAGCCTAATACACCCAATATTTCATCTTTTTGCAACACTACTGAAAATAATGCAAAAGCTAACACATCTTTCTAAAAGCCATTAGCTTAAGTTCTTCAAATTGTACATTATTCCAATCTCCAAACTATGTTTTGGCTAGGGTTGTATTTTGACTCAAGGGTTACACTGCTGAGCGGTTTTGACTCATCTGTTAGATGGGTCATGTTGGATTCAAGCCATTGGTTAAGTCAATCAACAGATCATAACCCAACCCATCTAACAAGTTGGATTGGGCAGGTTACCATGACTAGTTTAATTAAGCTAAATATGTTAACAAGATGTAAACTTCATTAAAACCCTCGTTAAAAACTAAAATATCATCAATGGATCTAACAATTAAAAAAAAACATCACCAGTAGATAAGATAAAAGGGTCTTTGCGAAACAGCATAGAGAAGAAGAGATCATACCATGACTAATTTAGTTAATTTCCTCTGCGATGAGTCAATGTAATGATCTATTTTTGCCTTAGACTTGGGTATTTGGTGGCTTTTCATAGCTCCAGAGACCTTGTCTACAGTTTTCTTGACTATTGTCTTGAAAACCTCCTTGCTCATGTTACCTTGGCGCCATGATGGTTTTAACATCTCCTTCACAAAATTAGCAACAGAAATCTTGAAAAGCTTCATAGATCGGGAATCCTTACTTTTCTTTTTTTCCCCTGATGGCTTCACCTGTTCAATCTCTATCTCTCCTGTAGGAACATCTTCCCCATCACTGGAATCACTTGGACTTCCATTCTCAACAGCACCCACCTCTGCCTCAGCTGTCTCGCCAAATTCATCATTTTCAGCAGCTGTGGTGCATGCAATAGCTCCACCTCCTTTCTGCCTCTTGTTTACTTCCACATCCGGTAGTTCATTGGATCCACTGAGCCTTAACATAAAGCCCGAGTCATCAGTTACTTCAAGCTTTTGACCAGGATCAGACTTCTTAAGTAAGTAAGTAGATGGCTCTATGCTGTCATAAAGCGGATCATACTGGTTACCACCTCTCTGAGGGAACATTCCTTCAGCTGTACGTGCAGATGGTGGCGTAATATTTCTTGAACCAAGACTTTCTACAGGATGGTCATCAATTGGCATATTGGCATATTTACTACTAGGGAGCATATCTCTTCCATGTATCAGAGCATCCGAACGGAATTTCGTCGGTAGTGGTTGGTCAAATGTAGATGCATAAGGGTTGAAATGACTTGAAAATCTGGATCCTCCAAAATCAGGCAACCAAGGAGCTTGACTTGAGTCTAACAGATCAGATGTGTACCTTGACACAGAAGAACTAACTACAGGCTCAACAAGATGTCGAGAAATACCAGCTGTCTGAGGACCAGAATGTGGCTGTTGCATGTAAGGGTAACTCTTAGAACTTGGACCAGGAAGTTCACCAAGAGACGGAGATTCACCAAGGAAAGCTGGTGGTCTATTCGGTGATCCCCTAGAATAGATAGGTTGAGTCTGCACATAAGCATGATGTTCACCAGCTTGAGGAATATCACGTGATGTGCTTGCATAGAAGTCACTCCTTGGAACTACTAAATTTGGTTGCAAATGTACCCGAGGAGCACTATGCTGTACAGCAGCTGCATTTCCAGAGGAATCGTTCACAAATTGAGTGTGTGCCTGTGACTGTGCTGGACGCGGTGGAAGAGAATTCCAAGAGGAACCCAGAGGTACAGCGAATGGAGATGGTTGATGAGGAAATGGAGCTTGATATGGAGGAACACTTCCAATATATGCAGAATTAAAAGGTGGGGGCAAGTTGTGATCTCTGGGCATCTGCTGAGCAAATGCAGTATTTGAAGCACGTGGAAATGACGGAAAGGAAGCTGATAAGGGTGCTGTCTGGGGTACATCTGATGGGCGCGACTCCTTAGCAGACACAAATTGAGGAAGCTGGAGGGGTGGGACCATGAATGATGTCTGGACAGATGATAACTCCAAAACAGATGAATCACATTTCTCTTTAGGTTTCTCATCTGCATTTGGGAGCATCTGATCAGAGACATGATCTTCAGACTGATGAATCTCCATAGTTCCAACTGATGAGGACCTGCCCCCAGAAGCATCACCAGGAAGCTTCTCCACTTCAGCAACAATTACGGGACTGTTAGTAGGTCTCGTTTGATTCTCTTTTCCATAAAGCTGAGAAGTAGGTTCAGCTTCTTTCATATCTTTAATTTCCATATCAGGAATATCCTGGCTTTTGGATACACCATGATTATGGACTGATTTCATGAGTGTAGTCCCAATCTTTTCATGTGTATGAGAATCCCTTGAATCGTGCATATCAGAATCCTTTGAAATAAGTGGAAGACCTCGGTACTGATGTTTGCTCCTGTAAGATCTTGATCTATCACCCTTATCAAGCTCAGCATGAAAATACCGACACGATGCTCCATGATAACACTTGCCTTTAAGAAAATTAAAACACTGTTGAGGATAACCTCTGTCTCTTCTCATTTTGTCACCACCAGAAGTTGACCCATGCCTAGAAGGTGACTTACTTCTACTTCTGTATCTCTTAGGTGAGATGCTGCAAATTTTATGCATTGACAACTTTAAGATCATCCATAACTACAGTAAAAATCAAATCAACAGAAGAGATATTGGCCAGAAACATAGCAAAAAAGTGAAATTAAAGAGAGTACCTCCGAGATCGATCCCGTCTGTCCTTTCTCTTCCGTGGACTCTTCCTCCTCCTCCTATCGTATGGAGACCGGCTTCTGCTCCGGCTTCTTCCTCTTTTTCCATGTCTCCGCTTATACCTTCGCGAATCATCAGAATCACTGTCACTGACCCCCTCCCTAACCAATCTTCCAAACTCATCAACCTTCCGTGCAGGAGATTTATCCTTAGCATTTTCCCTAGGCATATCAAGGTTGCCATTATCATTAACGCCCAAAACATTTTCCGAATGAAGTCCTTCAGGACCAGTATCACTCTTCAAGGATAATTTATTTCCATTAATATGATCGATGGAATCCTCAACATTTAAAGCACCAAAAGATTTGGTGTCATCTTTGGCAACAGAATTTGAAGGTTTAACTGATATTGGTGATTTCCCGGTATCAGTCTTGGGAATTGTAGTAACAACTTCACTGGGTGGAGGAACTGTCTGATGGCCAAGATTTTCAATACAATTATCACTATCATTGTCTAAACTGTCGTCCGAAGCATAGCCTTGAATTAGCCTAAAAGGGCTGGCAGCTCCCATGAGTTGACACTGAGCATTTCCAATATCAACCTCCTTATCAGTGGGTAATTCACTAGGATGGCTCAATTTTTTCTTTAGGGAAGATGATGTCTCGTGACCATCCAAGAGGGGTTCATTATCCCTATCTAAACCATTGGCCTCAGAAAATGATGCCTGAAAACTTGAAGGGGCACGGTATGGAGAATCTGCAGAGACTGAAGATGTAAGAGGATACAAACACAAAGGAGGCAACTTTGCATCAAAGTCAAAATCCCTTATATATTTCTGGAAAGTTA
>JAPFFP010000094.1:17769787-17780263 GCA_026153255.1 Solanum medicagineum | reverse complement strand
GACATAATAAATTAATTTGGTTCAGGGAAGCTGGACTCTGGAACATGCAAAACTTAAGGCCAGACTTGAAGTTCTGCAGAGGAACCAAAAGTACATATATACATACTTGCACATTAAAGAATTTCATGTGACATGTATATAGTTATTTCGAAGGGGAGTCTTGGAGTAACTGGTAAAGTTACCTCCATGTGACCAATAGGTCATAGGTTCAAGTTTTAGAAACAGCCTCTGGCAGAAATGCAAGGTAAGGTTGCGTACAATAGACCCTTGTGGTCGGACACTTCCCCGGACCCTGTGCATAGCGGGAGAATTAGTGCACCGGGCTTGCACATATATGTATATAGTTATTTCCTTTTTTATCATAGAGAATTTGATGAAACATTTGCAGGCATTATGTGGGAGAGGATTTGGATTCATTAAATATGAAAGAACTTCAGAATCTGGAGCATCAACTTGATTCTGCTCTTAAACATATAAGATCAAGAAAGGTTGAACCAAATTATATATATATATACACACACACTTTTTCATTGAGAAATACTGAAGTCTTTATTTTTCTTGTAGAACCAATTGATGCATGAGTCCATTTCTGTGCTTCGAAAAAAGGTGAGAATTTGCCTCTTAACGGGAGTATTTATGACTTTTCTAGTTAAGGATTTTTCTAAAGTGTTGTGACCTACCTGAAAATGCACAATAAGCATCCATTTACAGTATAATTTTGTTGTCTACTCCCTCTTTCCCAATTTATGTGGTACTTTTCATTTTTGGAGAGTCAAACAATTTGAGTTTGATCGAGAATTTGCGCATGGAATCTTTAAATTTTTTGAAATGAAATTTGTGTATTTACAAACTACGTAAAAAGTACTACAACTCATAATAAATGATAACTCAAAATATTTAAAAATATACGGAAATTTCATGGTGAAAGATAGATTAGTTTGAATCTCGAAATTCGAAAGGAGCTACATAAATTGGGACGAAGGGGATATAAATAAGGGTTTTTTCTCTCATTTTTAAGAATGAATTTTCTGACTTCTTCTCCTACACAAACAAATTCTAGTGTATTTTACTGTTGTTGAGTGGTTTGTTGAAACGATAGTTTAAGGTACCGAATATTGATAGACCGGGGAAAATGATATGTTCCATTAACCTTGGTATATATTTTCCTTAAGGAAACACTATGTATTAGTAGGCTTAATTTTCTTCTTGTCAATATTGTTTCTAATTTTTCTTACTTATTATATCTTCATTACTAATTTTAATTATTTAGGTTTGTAAACTTGCTAGAATCGTCATTGTTTATTATTTTGACAAAATTTTTACTCTACACAAATTTTATTATACATTTTTTTTTATTTTTATTTTAAGTGGTTTTCTAATACAGATTTAAAGCAGAAAAAAATTACTATTGTTTGATATATATTGCATGATTATGTATACAACCAAATTGAATATCCTTTGATGTTTGCATTGGTACAGGACAAAGCATTGCAGGATCAAAACAACCAGCTTTCCAAGAAGGTTAATTAGCACATTATTTATTTACCCCCAAAATACATCTTTTTTTTTTTTAAAATGACAAGGGAATCGCAGTCGCTATCCTTTGTGTGCGCACAGGGTAAATTCAACTCCTATGCAATAGCTTGCAAACCATACATTAGAGTTAACTTGCACTAGGCAAGTCTGATCCGACGAACGATCCAGAAGGCAAATCCTTTTGCTTTCATTGGCAAGGGATTCCGAACTTGAAACCTCCAACATGGAAGTCCCAAGCTCAAACTAATGGACCACCCGAAGGGTCAAATACATGTACTTCATGAAGTGGATTTTTTCTAAGTTTTTGAATTCATTAAAACAGGTGAAGGAGAAGGAGAAAGAGGTGGCACAGCAAAACCATGAAATCAACTCATCTTCATTTGTTTTGGCACAAGTGGACTCTCCTCACCTTGGGTATATAAATTTATAGTCCCATCTCCTCTTTTACCTTTTTATTTACTTTTATTTATGTAACAATTTTTATTTTTTCCTTGATAAAACTCATAGCTGGATGATCATCAATTGAATTTTCCTATTACTTGTTCTGATAGAACATATAACAATGATAGTTCATTATCCATAGAACTTCGAACTAGTGGGGATAGCTTTCTTGGGAACATTAAGATTTTTAACACTACATTCATTGTATTTGTTGAAGTTGCGATAGGATCGATCTATTCACTAAAAAGAATCCATTCAATATATTTCTTATGTACCCATAGATATTATATTGGATTTGAATCAGATTTCGGATCAATCTATATGCATTTGATCAAATAGGATCGTCCAGTTCCTATAGAACCTATCACTAAAAACCCCTAGAGGAGGATAAAGCTAAGCAGAGCCAAAAGGATTTTCCATGAGATGAGAAATAAAAACTTGATAATGAGCAGGGAATATTTGTTTTTTTACTATGAATTCTTAGTAATTAAAATGGTCCATTATCTAAACTTTCGCCTTCAATAAGAAAAGGAAAAACTTTAGAACTTACACATTTTTTATGATGTTCGTTAAATATATGTTTATATTTCTGTATCAAAGTTATTAGATTCGTCTGAACCCCAACATATGATTAAGCTCCATTTGCCTTGTAATTTGAAAATGGAAAATGTAGGGAAGCATACAATGGAAATGGAGAAGTAGAAGGAGGTAATTGTCCACAGCAGCAAGCTGCAGCTAATACTGTGATGCGACAATGGATGCTTAGCCATCTTAATGGCTAAAAGTACCATTAATACATCAACCTAGTTATTTATATATATATATTTTGATGCTACAATATATATGGATCGTTGGAAAAACATTATATATGTTAAAATAAACTTTAATGTATCAGCCTTGCTTGATTTAATTAACTAAATATATTATGAATCATTTGTATCATAATAAATAAAGGATTTTGCGATAATAATATAGTTGTCTTTATATTATATTAAGTGACAATATATTTATATCTAGCACCCTATATAAGTATTGCTAAAGATTTTAGTGACTCTGAGTGTAGTGAGATTAATTCAATTATTGTTAAATATTTCTGTGACATAAAATATTACCTTTTAAATGAAAATTTGTTATTCCCTCCATTCATTTACTTGTCAGTGTTTCACTTATTAAGGTCAAACTACATGAATTCTGATCAGCATTTTAAGATGTATTTTTTTTAATCATATTAATATGAGAAAGATTGCAGTTTATAATATTTTTTGTACAACTTTCAATAATGTAAATTTTAGATTTTAAATATTAAATTTAGTTACTTCAATTTAGTGTTGAAATTTAGTCAAATTGACCTCAAAAAGAGAAATAGTGATAAGTAAAATTGAACAAAGGGAGTACCTAGTCAAGAATATGATATATACTTGAATGATTGATGAGTGATCTTTCTAATTAATTCAAATAATGCTTTGGTTGGTTATTAGTTGTCAATTTGACATGTCTCCTAATCTATACACTATTGCTCTAGATAATAAAATTAAATAGATATTGAAAAATTGATGGAAAGAACAAAGGAGAGACTTGCATTTTCTTTGTCATCTTTTGTTGATTGGTACTATATACAAAAAATGGATTTCATTTTTAAATGGTGGTTGGTTAAAAACAAAAATCATGAATGGGCAGCAAGAATTTTCTATTTAGGTTGAATGTAGAATATATATTTTTTTTCCAAATATTTGACTTTTGGGGATATTATGATGATTGATGAATTGATAATTAAGGACATTGAGTCCTAGCTATAGATGGAATTTTATTAGGTAAAAATCCAAAAATTAGATGTTTCCTTTGTTTTCCATGTGGACATTTGACTCTGTGAATGGGAGCTTAAGTTATCACTAAGGGTGTGTATGGTACAGAAGAAAATATTTTTTTAAAAAAATAAATAAAATTTTCACTTATATTTAAATATGTGATAAGTAAATAAAAATAAAAATTATTTTAAGAATATTTTTGTAACGACTTAATCCGCTTAAGGTGGAATAGGATGGAGAGTAGGGTTTTGCGGTGTGGGGGGTGGGGGGGTGAGGTGGCGAGCAAGGCATTGGAATGTTGGGCAAACAGAGGGAAGATAATGAAATTTAAATGTCATTTATAATGTTTTATGCAAATTTCAATAATATCGATCAATTTTAAAAAAATATTTAATACTTTTATATATAAAGAATTTATTTTCAGTCAGCATATATATAACTATATAATTATTTTAATATTTAAAATTTATCTAACTTAAAATTTTAATTCCGTCTATTCGAAAAATAAAGAGAGAAAAGACGAAGACAAAGATTTTTGACACCTAGGAGAGAAAAAGAAGTGCATGTAAACCAAGATTTAAATAATATACTTATACACATATACAGGGAATACAGTAAAAATTCTTGGCACTTAAGGAATCAACACTCTTTATTAAACACTATAGTACATAATAAAGTCGACTTTCCTTTGAATGTTTTTTAATCATATATGAAAGTTGAGCGTAAGTACGTCAAGAGTTAAATTAAACCATAAAAATTTATTATAATTTCATATAAAAAAAATCATAATCAATCTTATTTTGTACTTGCAAGAAGTTGTGAGAATTTACAAAAATGGATACTAAGATTTTTCTAAGATTGATAATGGGAGTATGAATGGAATTGCCTTAGTGGTCTCACATGACTCACACCTATAATTACAATTTTTATTTGTTGTTCCGAAATGAGCTGCCACTGATTCTAAATTTTATCTTATTATTTTAATTACAAAATCTTGCTCACGTTTTCTCCTAAAACTTTAAAATCCATCCTTACTTATCCTTCCCATTTTAAAGGTGAATTCAGTATTTAAATTTAATTTTGATCTTAGTAAATCAGCAATAAGAATTTGAGAAGCATTACTTTGTGCTTTCAACTAATAATATTAATCTCTCCATTTCATATTAAGTGAATTATTGGATCATTTCACACATATTAACAAAAAAGAAATAAAGACAAAATTTAATTATTTTTTTCCATTTTTATCCTTTTCAAACTCCACATACTGATTTAATGCATCATGTATTTCTCATACAAAACTCAACCTTAGAAACTTAATTACTGAAGGATAAAATTGGAAAAAAATTTCAGCACCTCCCTTGAAAAGTGAACAATTCACTTATTTTCAAACATCAAAAATTCTCTAACAATTACTTAATATGAAGCGGAGGGAGTAATTTTGCAGTGATAAAAAAAAGAATGAAAAATAGGGAATGAAGTGATACACGAGGCTTAGAATTAGTGATAACAACCAAGAGTGATGCTCATTTCTGCCTTATCTGTATTCATATCTTTACAATGACAAATGATTGGAATTCCTACATTCATATTTCTACAAAAGAAAAAATAGATTAAAAGAAAATTCATGTACTGTGAGGCTGCGTCTTTTCCGTGCGTCACAAATGGTACGAAGAAAAAATCCTACAACAAAGTGAGCAGTGTGATACAACATTGAATTCAACAACCAATTATTATTCTCTCTCGTTATTTTTACTTATTACATTTATACTTGAGACACCATTTTAAAGAAGAAACTTACTTAGATTAATTATTACTCGCGGCAAATGTCTAGCTATAATTACAGTTTAAGTTTTGTATAATTTATGCAATATATACAAAAATTGTGCGTGATAATACAAAAATTATGCACGAATCAAATTATATAGTATATAAACACTGTGCACGAATTATGTAACGAAAAATACAAACACTATACAAATATTGTGAATTGTATGGCGAATTATAAAAACGCATACAAATGCAACTATAACTATAGTTACGAAATGTAATTACCCAAACTATAGCTATGAAACATAATTGAGGTATTTTTGAGTGGGTATATGCTAAAATTTCTCTTTTAAAAAACAATGATCGGTATGACAACTGCAATGGCATATCCAAGATTTTCATCCAGAGTGTTCGAAAAATGAAAAAATATAAATATATAAACTGGAGTCTAAGTACAAACTCCAAAAAGAGAAAAATTTTCTCAAGCATATTTACAATGCCACTCAACAAAGTTTCATTGGTTGAAAAAATAAAAGTTGAAGCATATTTACAATGTCAGTCGACGAAGTTTCATTACTTGAAAAGACAAAAGTTGGAAAAATTTAGGTAGCCGGTGCAACTAAGAATTAAACCTGCATCTGGGGATAGTATTTGTGGCCTAAGTTAGACAGTTTAGTACTACTAGGTTATCTCCCTTCTTTGATTTAAGTAATTCAAAATCATTATATGTACAGAAATACAGAAGATATACCTTATATAGATAATGTAATTTTTTGTTGAGGGGATCCAGATGACCGCCCTGGCACTTATATAGATCCGCCCCTGATGACAGAATGGAAATGTCTAGGTATTTTAGCAATACAATCTTTATAAATTAATATTTAATATTAGATCTTGAAAAATCATAATTTAAAAATAAATAATTAATGTAAAAAATAAAACATGAATTTTTTTTTGATACATTATGATTGGTCCTTTTCATGGTGATTGTGGGCACGTCAAGACCTCTCATAGTTGAAAAATTCAAAGATAGAAACAGATTATATAGAAAGTCAAGACTCCTCTGTACACGTATACACATAATAATCAAATAAGTATATAAATTGGTCCCTTACTTGTGAACACCTAATTATATTCACTTTGTTTCTTGCCCCCCTCCATTACTGTATTTCAGGATGAATCGGGTCCGTGCAAAGTTGCCCGGATTCTGCATGACTCGAGCCGTCGTCCGCTTTCGAGCCCGTTCTCCGTACATGAAAACGGGCTCGATCAAGTCCAACGACTCTGCCAGTAAATGTAGCAGCACGGAAGTGAGCTTTAACAGCGTCGATTCTAGGCCGGATTCTGAGAGCATTTACAATAACAATAATAATAACAACAGAGTTATGGTTGTGGTTGATCCTAATCTAGATGCCAATTGTGCTTTGCAATGGGTACTTTCTCATACTGTTCAAAGCCAGGATAGTATCATTCTTCTCTATGTCAGCAAAATTTCAAAAGAAGGTAAATGCTTCTGACTGGATCTGCTTAGTTAAAATTCTGGCTCTGCCACTGCATTCAGAGCATCATCTGAGCGAACACGTATACACTAGTTCTTTACTTGATAATTAATTATGTTTTTGTTTGATATGATGTAGGTGAAAAAGCTAACAGTGGAATTAACCAGAGGGCGTATGAACTTCTTTGCTCCATGAAATATATGTGCCAAACAAGGAAACCAGGAGTAAGTACTTGAATTGCAACACTTTTTTTTTATGACCGGGATTGGGGCTAGTTTTTGCACACTTCAATTAATTTCATGAGATACGTGTCACCTACCACCAAAATCAGGTATCAAATAACTCTATCCACCAAGATTATGATAGATAAGAAGAATCACCTGGTGTTGTTGTCGCTGGAGTACTTGAATTGTGATAATATTAGTCCATTAATTTTGATTGATACAACTTGGTTCGCCTAAAATATTCTATAGCTTGAAAAAACTAATACTAAATAATCAATTGCAGACCTATAGGGTGACTCCAAATAGTTTCACAATCAAATTACATGGAAACTTTACAATGGACCAATTAGGAATTTTAGTAGTCTAGTTAGTTGGCTTATTGAACTTTCACCTTGTTGGTGAGGATTCGACTCCACACGTCATAATGGTGTGAGGCCTTTGAGTGAACTTTTACTTAAAGATTGACCCAAAAAATAGAAGTACAAGAATGTCTTTGGTTTGGTTAAGCCCAACATCTTTAAGGCACATTGACTTCTTATTTTCAGAAAGTACTTAAATTCAATCAGCAGCTAACTTTTCATCATCTGCCTCACATTAGGTTCAAGTGGAGATAGTAATGCAAGAAGGAAAAGAGAAAGGACCTGTAGTTGTTGAAGAAGCAAAGCAACACAAGGCCTCTTTACTGGTGTTAGGACAGAGGAAAAGATCGATAATCTGGCGCCTGCTAAGAATATGGTCAAGGAAAAAATCAAGAAGCAGAGTTGTGGAATACTGTATTCAGAAGGCAAATTGCATGACAATTGCTGTGAGAAGGAAGAGCAGCAAGTATGGAGGGTATCTCATTACTACTAAACGTCATAAGAACTTTTGGCTTTTGGCTTAGTGCAACTTGATTGATAATTTAGTCTACCTTTTTTAACAACATACTCGGTGTAATCCCACAAAGTGAGATTTAGAAAAGGGTGGTATGTAGAAGAATGTATGTTTGAGATATCAATTCAAGTAGACAATCCAGTGCTCTCTCCTGGTCTAAGCAAGAATGAAACAAACTCCAGCTGGAGCTAATATTTACAAAAGTGAAGACATTAACACCAATTAACAATCATATTATGCCAAGAAAATCAATGCATTTACACAGTTGAATTGATCTACTATATGCACTTTCAACATATTTGTCTATGATAAAAAGAAAAGCCTATAGTATCAAAGGTTAAACCACCGGGAATCCGGGCTAAAAAGGAAAGAAAACAAAGTTTAGAATGGACTGTACAGAAAATACCGGATGGAGGCTCTTGTTTCATTAATTCTGCCTTGTTTCTTCTTGTATACGCACAGGGGAACTCTTGCCAAGCTTCAAAATTAAAAAAATAAGAGCGAAGAAACAATGGTCTGATGCAACCAAGTCTCCTTCACGGTGTAGTTATGTCTGCCACTGTGCACTTAATTATTCTGTTCAAATAGTCCACAGCATCTAACCGAGTAATCTATGGTAGCACGAATGAAGAACTTCAGATTCACGGAGCCATAACATTTGCGCGAGCACCCTGCATGTAATTGTTATCTTTTTCATTCACAACTGTTGGTCAAATGAATGCTTTTGACATCTTTGATTCTGTTAACAACTCACCCTCCACATGCATCAAAACTAGGGTTGTAGACGTATACAGTACTCATGCAAAGCTCTTATTTGTTGAAGGCTCTCTGAGACTCAAAACTGTAAGCAGGTCTATATACAATTTGGTGTAATTTATCATACCCTGCAAGTACTCCGGCCCCTGCCACGCCATAAAGCATGTTTGCACTTACTCCTCTAAAAAGTGCAGCAAAACCTTCCACGCGTATAATTTCACGGAGTGCATGTATGGAATTCCTATACTTTGATTTTTGCCCTGAAGTTAGCATCATTCTTCTGCGGACTGTGTCAAATGGGTAAGCACACACCCCAGAGAAAGTGGTTATGCTCCAACCCAACATGAAGCTGGCAGGAAAATTGTCCTGTGTACACAAACGAATGTTGAAATTAGTTTCTGCAGCCACACTTTAACTGGTCATATGCATGTCCCTTGTTAAAAAGGTCAGCACCGTAACAGATTTTCTCTCCCTTCCCCCACAAATACCCCATAAATGTTATGTAAATAGCAACTTTTGATCCTTCTCCGCATTTGTTTTGCTGTTGTTTCTCCTTGAATGAGAGATATTGAGCAAGTGATATTTTAGGTCATACTTCAGGCACAAGCTGTTCATAGATTTATTATGTTGGGTCAACTACATTGAAAAAAAGGAAATGGCGCAATAACAGAGAAGAATACCAACCAGAACACTGCCAATCTAGGAATCGAATTTACCTGCAAGGGTCCAACTAAAACAATTGGCTTCATGGAGTCATAGATCCCAAAGTACATGCCTCGGTACAGGGTTATTCCCATAATTGAGGCTCCAAAACCCCGATAGAGGCCAACAACTCCATCACTTGACAATGTCTTACCATAAACATCTATTAGCCCCTTAAACTGGCGTTTGCCATTAAGTGGACAATCCCGAGCATCCATTGCCAGGCGAGTCCTTGCATAGTCCAAGTGATAAAGGAGCATGGATGTAGTCGCTCCAGCAGCACTACCGGATGCCACATTGCCTGCAAACCACTTGACGTATCCATCTCTCTCTTTTGAATATCCAAAGAGGTTCTTGTAGTAACCTTTGAAAGCAAAGTTGGAAGCCTGTGAAAGAAACAATTATGTAAGCTTATCAAATATTATATTAGTTAAAAAATTGAAAATAATATCTATGAGAATTTACTGATAAAATGCATATGAAAATATAGTTATATCTACAATTTTGAGATTTAAGTACAGAAAGATTTCCATCAATTATTTGATACTATAATTCCATTCTTGCACTAAAAGCAATTGTGAAGAGGACAATCTTTTTTGGGGATGCAAAGCATGATAGATCAAACAAAAGGAAAAAGGAATGCATGAAACTACCCAAGTGATGCAAGAGGACTTTATTATAGATTTGACTACATCGCATATACAATATCTTTCAACACTAACAGCACATGTTCAACCAAAATTCGGTAATATCCTCCCTAAGTACATGAGATGTAGCTTGACCGAACACATCCTAGCACAATAATAACAGCAAAGATCACACATTTCTTCTTTGTTGAAAAGGTGTATGAACAATCTACTAAGCAGAAATCTA
>JAPFFP010000094.1:17754431-17769687 GCA_026153255.1 Solanum medicagineum | reverse complement strand
CACAATAATAACAGCAAAGATCACACATTTCTTCTTTGTTGAAAAGGTGTATGAACAATCTACTAAGCAGAAATCTAAACAGGAAATACACATATCATACTCTTCTACAGTACATCTGACACAACAGTATACAGTAATTTCCTGTTCAGACTAAGCTATGAGAAAAACATGTTGGATCTAGTCAGTAGACAATCTGATGAGTAGACTCTACAGAGGGCTGCCCAGAGAGGTGCTAAGTTTGAATGAATAGGAGAAAGAAATATTTAAATGGCAGCTCCAGGCTCAAACCTACAATAATGCAAGGCATGCTTTAAATGTCCTGAACGGGCATGTGAGTAAGCATTTCATGACCCAACACCCTAATGAGTGTACATTTGCCTCATCACATCCTGTGCATATTGGCGTTCTCCTTTCACCTTAGTTTCAAACTAATATCTATATTCCTCACTAAGATATTAGTGACAAAACATGAGGTACTGAATAGTCCCTCGAGTAAATACATATACGCAGCTACCATAACAGGACAAAATGAAAGATGGTGACGCTCTCCTACAATTATTCATCATTTCTCAAACACTTAGCATGAGCCCTCAGGTTTCATAAATGTTATCACGGAACTTCTCTGCACTATTAGCACACACACACATATAAAATAGAGAGAACTTAAATATAACTCCAACAATCTTCTTTTCATTGCATGTATGAGGGCAGCTCTGAAGTACCATTAGCAATGGTCACTGAATCGGTCCAATAAGCTTTTCTCAGTATAGCTGACTATTGAAGCAATCATCACCATGAGTTGGCTATAGTAAACTAGTGAAATTATCAAAAGGATAACAGGAAGACTATCTGAAGCCCGCTATATAGCTAGGATAAAAGATGAAAAAGTAAAAGGCTACTTTAGGGTAATAGTTTTTGTCACTGCCCACTTTCAAACTTATAGAAAACTCACTCAGGCGCCCCAATCTATCAGTTCTTGTCCTTTAATATGGTCAGTGACAAGGTGGTGATTTGAGCCAATGGTCTATTGGAAACCGCTCTACCCCATAAAGGGAATAAGGGGGCGTACAACCCCACCCTCCCTAGACCCCACCTGTGGGACTATAATGGGAATGTGGTTGTTAATCTAGTAGTGACAACGTGGTGGGAGCACTTTGGGTCTTGCAGCTACTTCATTCACCTAGAACTTCCACTTCATATACTAAAGAGGCTGTTGAGACAAAAAGTCTCACATTGGTGGTTAATGAGATGGATGGACTCCTTATAAGGCTTAGGCAATCCTCCTCCCTGAGAGCTAGCTTTTGGAGTATGAGTTAGACCCAAGACCTAATTTCATCATGGTATCAAAGCAGGGCCCGTCTCACCCAATGTTGGGCCCCTGAAAAAATTGCCCACGCACCAGATGCTAAGCACTGGGCGTGAGGTGGGGTGTTGAGACAAAAAGTCTCACATTGGTGGTTAATGAGATGGGTGGACTCCTTATAAGGCTTAGGCAATACTCCTCCCTGAGAGCTAGCTTTTGGGGTGTGAGTTAGGTCCAAGACCTAATTTCATCAGAGCCAGAGACAACAAAAAGACCACTTGAAGACATAGAGTGCTAAAGGCTACATAGAGAAGATATCTCTTGTTTCTCATAATTGTGGTATTTGGACAGACTTGGACACAATTCGATTATCTGGTTCCAACACAGTGGAGGCAAAACGGCTAGGTGATCTCTTCCCATATACCACGGGTATTTACTACCTCCCACTAGCACAGGGACCAAGTACTTTGTTCACCAAGACTTGGAATATGAGAAGAGATCACCTAGCGCTTTTGCCTCCACTAGGGGTTGAACCCGAGACCTCATTGTTAAAATGGTTAAATTTGAGAATAAAACTGAAATAAATGACAAATATTATATAAGACGAGACCGCATGATTCTCAACCCACTTCATTGACTACTAAGTCACACCCTTGGCGCAAGATATCTTCTATCTATAATGCCTAGAAATATGCAAGAAGCTTATCACAGGAGGATAATCAATAATTTTTAGGGAAAATAACAACTTCCCTTTATTGTACTGCTTTATAAACAGTTGCGCACTTATATCATGGAGATTACTCATACATTATTCCTCGGATAGAGAAGATTCATTTAGCCAACTTCGACTAGCTTGGGTCGGATAGTTGTTGTGTTATTTTATTTTTTCTTAGCCTCTTAAGAGCTGGCTTCTAGTGGGGGGCACTTGAGTCATTGGACCTATATCTGGTAAAAGTGGTTGCCCTAATTGTCCCCAAACCTCCTTATCACGCGTGTCTTATTTGAAGCAGGATAGAAAACAAAATAAGATTGAGGAGCAGGGTGAGATCATCCTTAGAAAGAGCAGGTTTGGCAGGCGGAAATGGCATTTCCAGAATCTTTTGTAGCTTTTCTTTTGAAGAAGTTCAATGCTATGAAATAGTAAGGAGAAATAGTTTAGAATTGTTATCTGAGACTGTAGGAGAGACAGACTCCAGCAGGAATAACTTCTCATCAAACATCATTGAAGTGAGTGTTGGGTGAGTCTATTGGTTGCTTTGTAAAGTTATCTGAAATAGCCGCTTTGGCTCGTTTTCTAGCAGACAATGCTAGATTTGGTTACCATAGGTCACATGTATATACAAGCATTAAGCTGCAGGTTTTTCACTAAAGTTGACATGGTAGCTAAGACAGACCTTGTTTCAGAGGACCCAAAAGGGTTCTGAATTATTCAGTGACCACTGTAAATCCAATCAAGATACATATAAAGGATGACTTAATAGAGAAATCATCATGAAATGTCTAAGTCCAAGGAAAATGAAAGCCAAAGAGAAGTGTTTAAGATCATCTCCAAGATCGCTGAACCAACCAAAACTCTGTGAAAAACCTTGGTGGCTATTCAGGAGAATAGTAAAACACTGACTAGTCTGACAAACCAGGTGAGATACCATCTCCCTAAAGTATTGCAACTATGTTTTTAATGAACAAGTTGGGCCTCAGGAATCCAATTTCAGGTGTCTTTCAGGTGGAAGTGAAACATGAAGGTTAACTCTATAGTGTGCAAATAATTGATATAGAAAGTCAAGTAATACAGCCCTAACATCACAAGGAGATGAGGAGGAATTGCCACCTGAGTTGGAAAATATCTTATAACATTGGCCTGGTTTCCCCTCCACAATGACAAAAAACCCTCCTCTCGCAAAACTCTGTGAAAACAATCACAAATTCCCACATATGGTCTCTTAAGCTGACCCCTCTTCATTAATTCTCCTTGATTCTGCAACAAAAGCTTTACTCGCTCAATTGGTGCTGCAACACTTTTTGCAAAAATGCCTGCTGTTCCCGCCATCAGAAAATCCACAGAAAATTTTTCTGATCTAGTTTCCATTTTAGGCCCCAAGTTTCCCCTCCTTAAACCTGCAAAAGCAACCCGAGATGCATAAATATGTCAACAAAGTAGAACTCACCAACTAAAGCCTCTCATGTCTGCTTTCCTAATGGGTGATAGCTTCATGATCCCAATCTATTACCACAAACATCATGCAAGCAACTATATACAGCAAGCTTAGATTTTCTTTAATAAGGATTGAGATTCTTTCTTCTACAATAGTAAAGTTTGATTAATATTTTCACTTCATTTTTCACAAGCTCACATTCAGAGAATCTCTAATTTTATAGACCCTAAATTTATCAATGGAAAAAGAGCAGAACTGTAGCCTGTTTGACCAAGCTTCAAAAGTCTGTTTATTTTGAAAGTGCTTTTAGAAGTACTTTTGAGGGAGCAACTTGAGTTTGGCTAATCAATTTTTGTTTGGCCAAGGTTCCAAAATGTTTATGGCGATAAGCTATCTCTTCAGCTTCTGAAAAAAACTTATGCCATTACTCAAAACTCAAAATCACTTATTAGGGCAAGCCTGGAGCACTAAAGCTCCTGCTATATGCAGAATCCGAGAAAGGACCCGACCACAAGGGTCTATTATACGCAGTCTTACCTTGCATTTCTGCAGAGACTATTTCCAAGGCTTGAACCATAGCAACAACTTTAACAGTTACTCAAAATCACTTATTACTATCCTAAAATCTTGGCCAAACAACTAAACTCTCTAAAATAAACATATTTTCTTTTTAAAAAGAAGGCAAAACCTTGGGCAGATTTACTAATGTATAATTGACCCCAGGTGAAAGTTCATCATCCAAGCCATGCTTCAAATAATACCTACCAATAAATACAAAATAAAACTTCCATATTTTCCTATTTACAACCATTCCCAATACCCAAACATATTCAAAATTAAAGCTTAGTTATTATTCTTGTTCCTGAAAGCTGACATTCCTTCACATCTCAACTACAAGCTCCACAGGAAACTTCATATAACAAGCCTTATACGAGGTTGTACATTGATAAAAATTTAAACTTGCAAAGAATAACGTTGTTGGGTTTCTTGAATGAGTCGATTTAAGTCAAATTACAACATTTTCTTGAAAATCCGGGATTTAGAGAGAGATATCAGCAATTAAAAAATAAGTTACCTGATGAGCCAATGAAGGAGAAGAAGATTTCACCACCCACCAGGCGGTGGCGGAAGGTGAAAGAAGAAGGGTGGCTTTCAGCAAACCACCAATTTCTCGATTTTTGAATGTCTTTTAGTTTATTTACATTAGAAGACAACCATGAGGTTTTGTGCGTTTCACATTATTTTGGCGTCTAAGTGCGCAATCCCATAAACTTCGCCTTGTCTTTATCCATTTTTTGAAAAAACAAATTTCCTTCCTTATGAACAAAAATGAATTTATTTTATGTCCAATTGCGGTAAAATTAATTGATTAGTTAAAAAAACCTATTCAGATTGAAATTTAACTACTTAACCAATAAATACACAATGATCAATATAATAATATTTTGAAAATATAATAATATTTAAAAAATTCAAGCTATGTAGATCTAGATCCGTGTCAATATGCTGCCAGGAAATTGAATCCCTTATAATTATACCCACTTGATATTATAGAATTAACTCAAATTTTAGCAGAAAAAAATATTAAACGATTTCTTTTCATTTGTCTGAATTTTGATGATTGTACCAATATGAGGTAACAAAAGTTAATATGAATATCACAAAACTTAATGTCTGATAACCCACATCACTATACTCACATATTACAAACAACAATAATAACATACTAAGTGAAATTGCACAAGTGCAATCTAGTAAGAATAAAATATACGCAGATCTTATCATTGCCTCATAGATATAGAGGTTGTTTCCGAAAAACCCTCATATAAACCATTTTTTTGTTACTTTATAAACATGAACTTATGGACATGACAGTTCATTTGCCAACCTTTTATTCATCATCCATAGAGAAACTAGATTGGATAGACAGAAACATACACATTGTACATAGTAATACAACATTAGTTCACAGAGAACAGCAAAGGAGACATCTTTGATTCTGAATGTTTTACAAATCTGCTTTTGGGAAATATGATTAGCCAAGTCTAGGCTCTTGAGCAACTTTTCCAGATTCATCCACGAAGAGACGAACCCGATCTAAGCGGTAATCCATAGTCACCATTGAATTAGGAGGAATTATATGTATGTTTAGTTCTGGTTTCTCCTCCTTTATCTTTCTCTCTGCTTCCTCTGCTGTCACTCCTAGCAGTTCTGGCCATGACATTTTCCCACCTGGTGGACTACTGAAATCTGTTCCAAAATTTTCTTCATAATTGTAATAATGTCACAAAACAGAGTTAGTAATTGTGGGCAAATGCAAGATCTAGAATCAGCGTGTTCAAACAGAATGGTAAAAGATAGAAAAGCTAGCTCATTAGGGGAGGATTGTCCGAGTACAAGAGTCCAATTTCCCATATTTTTTTGATGTGGTACTTCTTAACACTCCCCTACATGTCCAGACCTCAACTGCAGCGTGAACACTATAATATAGGGGCCAAACATTGTGAGCAAAGAATTGGGATGGATCTGACTCTAATATCATATAAAGATATGATATCTGGGCCTAACTCAACCCCAAAAGCTAGCTCATGAGGGAAAATTGTCCAAGTCCATGTAAGGAGTTCATGTCTTAACATGTACACGTCTTGAATTGAATGTTTATTGGTATAAGTATGTATGTACTGTAGTTCAAGTCGAAAACAATCAATTCGACAATACTAAATTACTGGACATATATATAAAATCTATGCTATTTAGGCTCTCCATAAATGTTATCAGACTTGACTCAGGTCCTTTAGATGCACTACTTTTGAAGGAGCTGACAACATTTTGAGACTGAACAACATTGAATAATACTAAAGAAATTTTAGAAGGAGAAGGGATGAGAAGCTAACCTAGAATGGGTAATGGAGCTGGTGATGATTCTTTAGGAAGTTCATCAGGGAGCTTCTTTGAATCCTCTGCCATGATTAGTTGTCTCGTATTTTAAAAGCAAAGTGATTATTTAACTTTCTCCAAATCTTTGATTTCTTGATTTCATCAACTCTATTTTCTTGGTTACAATAATTGGAGTAATATTAACAATAATATCTATTGCCGGCCAACAAGTTGTACCCACTTCTATTCTTTCAAGGTACATCTGATCTTGCAGACTGTATACCCTACTGATCAAACTGACTCTAGCTTTTTAAAGCTTTATCTTTTATATTCTTCTCTTTATGTCATTATCGAGAAAATAATCGAGATGGACCTTAATATATAGTGTTGATTTATTTTGGTCCTTGATATATATACCTTCACGAATCTAGTCTTCGATGTTTGGAAAAAGTTGACTCTTTTTATCCTAATGCCATGTGCAACTCACGACAACCACCCAGTGAAATCCCACAAGTTGGGTCTGAAAAGGATAAAATGTATGCAGACCTTACCACTACCTCATAGAGATAGAAATGTTGTTTTTGAAAGACCCTCATCTCAAAACAATATCATCCCCAAAAGCAGAAAATACAATATATGAAACGACTAAAGTGGACAATAAATAAAATTTATAAAGACTAACATAATAAATGACGTACAATAACAACACAATATATAATAATACGACTATCTCTACTAACCTACTATATCACACGGTCCGACATCATCAGCTATGTGCAACTCACGTGACTGAAAATGAAAGCAAGAAAACATACAGAATAAAAGTTGATTTTCTGCAGACAAAGCATTACTGGGACAAAAACTGTTGATGAAGTTCAGTTAGAGCAACAAGGAATAGTTGCTGAAACAAAGCAAATCCAAATAAAATAAATAAAAGTTACCAAATTCCTATTTCTTTTTTGCCATCTTGAGTGGCACAAGCTCTAAACATGCCAGTAGTATTAAATGGTGTGACAACTTCCCCTGTGGCAGACACAGCAGTCAAGCCAGTAGTCCCTTTTGGTGTAGATTCTTTTATAACATAATCTGTTGCCTCCTTCAGAGTTAGTCCTTTGTATTCCATTAGAGCAGCGACATCCCTTGCTATGGTTGAACGGATAGTTTCTTCGCCTTTGCCTGTACAAGACACTGCACAATATTTATTTGCATATGTCCCTGCACCAACAAGGGGAGTATCTCCTATTCTACCAATCATCTTGTTTACTAGTCCTCCAGTAGACGTAGCAGCCGCTAGATTTCCAGATTTGTCGACAGCTACACATCCCACTGTCCCGATTTGGCTATCCCCATTGGGAACTGGGGGTTCATCAACTATTGGTATAGGCTGTGTGTAATCTACCTGAAAATTGATTGCATAAGCGGTTGTCATTAGCTCCGAGGCTGAGAATCATTCGACATTACCACAAAATGGACAAGACATATAGAAATAGATGAGGTCACAAACAAGGATACCGAGTCAAAACCAGAACAACGTTTTGGTGATTGTGATTGACATCATTAACAAATTCAGAGGCTAGAAGAGGGGGATCTTGACATTTGAATATTGTTGTTTGGTGTTTACCACAACATTTTTCACATAATATGAAGCATTAAACAATCCCAAGCAAAAGAAAGCAGCAGTTCATAAATTCAATGTTGATGCCAAATCCAATTCAAGGTCTAATCAAACACGAATATGCGAAATGAGAGATGGCATAGCATACCTGAACGCTGTTAGCTGCTTTTGCTTGTTTCAATCTCTCAATATTTTGCGGAGTGATAAAATAGCGCGAGTCTACAGTTTCAACCCCCTAGATAACAAAATCACCACAATTAGACAAACATATAAATTAAAAAGAATGCGCATGTTACAGCCAAGTGATTGTACTCCAAGAAGAGTTTAACTACTGAAAACAATGAAATTAAATTAGTCAAGTTACTAGGCAAAAGTCCCTGCCTCATTATTTGGTATCTCTGGAAAGAGAATAAACTAATGAACATTATTTTCACAAACCTGCTCCCTAGCGAATGCTTCGGCTCCCTCAAAAGCAAGATATACATGTGGAGTTTTCTCCATGACTAGCCTAGCCAGAGATACAGGATTAACAACTGTAGTGAGGCCAGAAACAGCTCCACAGTTCTTTGTACTTCCATCCATGATGCAAGCTTCCATTTCTACTGTGCCACTGTTTGTTAAGACCGAACCTTTACCAGCATTGAAGTGTGGATCATTTTCCAGTTCTCGTACCTGTGTGAGTCAAGTTAAATCCTCTCATATCACTATTGTTTACCAATAGTATACAAAAACTAGAAGCTTCTGACTGTATTACAAGTTTCCCATGGTTTCCAGTTGCAGTCATATGATGGCAATGTTATATTCAGTGCCGAATTCAGGATTTAAAGTCTATACGTTCTGCTCTTTATGTGTGTCAATTCTCTCACACACACATATATAGTCAGAGCAAAACGCAAGGGGCTCGATCTAGTCTAGATCTTTCAATAGATGTGTGTATCAACCTAGCTAGTAGACTTGCATATGTAAAATGCATGTATTTCATTCAATCATCTGAAGCAGGGCGTAAGGGCAGAACATTATCCAAAAATGTCTTTATAGAAACAAGCCACATTTTAGGAGGCATTTCGCCATGAAACTTTTTCACTTTTTCCCGAAATACAATACCAGAAAACCACTCATAATTACCCACAAAAAACCGAAAACAACTATAATTTGTATGCATGGCAAAACACAACTCCAACTTTCAAATATAATTTTTGTTTTAGGATAAAACTAATTTTTTCAAATTTTATGATGAAACATGGCTAAAGGCACATTTAGGGGTCGCTTGGTAAAGTTTTTTGTATTAGCAAAAGTAATGCATGCATTAACTTGATGTATTAGTAGTACCTTGTTTGGTATATTTTTCATGCTAGGCATTAGTTATACAACCTATTGTGTATTAAAGTGTGTATTAGAGGTCATTTGGTAGAGTGTATTAAGAAAAATTAACGCATGCATTATCTTTGTGTATCAATTGTACCTTGTTTGGTACTCTTTTTCAACCTACATATAACTAATGCTTACATTCTATTGTGTATTAAGGAGTGTATTACCAATACCATGGATTTCTAGTTATGTAATACAATGAGTTTAATGCATGATTAAAGACTCAATTGCCCCTAAAACTTTTTTTACATCTTTTCCACAATTGCCCCTCAAAACCTTTTTTTACATATTTCCACAATTGCCCCTCAAAACCTTTTTTACATCTTTTCCACCATTAATGTGGAGGGTATTTTTGTAAATAAAATTTTTAATGCAATGCATGTTATTTTTAATGCATCAACCAAACAATGCATGAAAACATTCTATGTATAATTAATGCAAGCATAACTAGCACATGTATTATTAATACAAACATTATTAGTATACTCTATTTAGTATTATTCTTATACACTCTACCAAATGACCCCACAATGATTTCTAGGTATTAATAATGCAATTAGATTTAATGAATGCATTAGCATATTAACCATGCTAATGCATGCATAAAAAATTAATGCAATGCATGCTATTTTTAATATACCAAACCAAACAATGAACAAGAAATATCTCTTCATAATTCATGCAAGCATAACTAATACACTCTATTTAGCATTATTACACCCTATCAAACGACCTCTTAGTATCTACGTGAAGTATTGATCACATAAGCAAATTTTTGAAGTGGTAATCAGGATTGACAAAGGAGCAATCCTTGGTACTATCCTTTCTAACACATTTTGAGATATTTAACATGATCAAACAGACATTGTTTCTGTTATTTACAACATATTAATTATTTCCCAGAAGAAGTTCATAGGAGTACCAATTTGAAGGTCAAAGGGCAACCAAAGTGACCTACAAATATTACAAATCAATTCAATATACTCAAAGCGCACCCAAAGCGACATACAAATATTACAAATCAATTCAATATGCTCAAATCTAAGGAAGATCAAATAAACTAAGGATTGGAATCAAACAAATACTCAGCTAAACCAAAAGATAAAAGCACGAAATCACAGAAAAAAAGAAGTAGAAAAGAGCAATAAACATACGACAAGCTCAACAACGTCTAAAGGTGATTTCTGGGCATTAAGAGCGTCAATGGCAATGTCCAAGCAACGGCGGAGGCAGGATTCTCGGAATTCCCGGAGCTCCGGCGGAAGATCACGGGGAATGTCACCGGCACCGCCGTGCAATGCGATAGCCCAACCCATATATATCGCCGCCCCTTGTTTTGGTTGTGGGTTTAAACAGCGGAGAAAATGAGTAACGCCGACACATCTTTCTTTGCTCTACTATGTATACTACCCATAAATTTATTTCGCCTAATAATTTGATCTAAAAATATTCTTTATTATTAATATTTTAGTCTTATTAATAAATATTCTAGTCTTAAAAAAAAACATATTGTTACTAAATTAGGTTAAAAAGAGTTATGGATAAATACATTTGTTTATAAATAAAAAAATTATTTTCAAAACAAATAACAATAACATAGCCTAGTCAGTAAAATATACAAGTGAAATTTGGGAGGATAAAATGTATGTAGACTTTATCACTCCCTCATAAAAATAAAGAAATTGTTTCTAAAAGACAAAAATATTATTTTCAAAACTCTCTTTTATTTATTTTATTTAAAAAAATTTTAACTAATAAAAAGTATACAAAGTACTTTTATTTTATTATCATTTTTTAGACTAAACTATTAATTGAGATTTAAAAATCATTAAAACAAAAATTAAAAAATCGATAATCAAATATATCGTGGAGCATAAAAATTGAGTGTCAACAGTTGTCCCTTTCTTTGGGTGCGATCGATGAAAGAGATCGTGGACAAAGAAACTTGACTAATTCAATTTTTAGTCGATAACGCTGACTTTAAGGAATTATGGCTGAGCCCTGATTTTGGGCTTCTTACATATCTCAGGTTAAATGAGAATTCAGGTCACTCGTAGTTCAAAACGGTTGATTTTACGCACGAATTTGAAAGAATTCCAAAAGCTATCCCAATGTCGAATTATGGAGAGATTAGGATGCTTGAGAATGAGATTTTAAGAGCAATGTTGGAATGCAGCCGAGTTTTCAAAATTGAGCCCGCCTACATATCCTTGGACTCAGGAATCAGGCTGCTTGTAGTTCGACTCTATCGATTGAAGAGGAAATTCCTTATTCGGAGATGACCTCTGGTTCAGGATGAGTGACAAACAAATTGAATTTCGAAAAAAGAGTCTTGCAACCTCTTAACCATGAATGTGGTGTACTTCACATCTATAATTAAGACTTACATGGACATAATTTTTAAAATTCTTGGTATATTGTCACTCGAATTGGAAAATTGCCTTCGGTGAGAGTTAAGGTTATCCAAAGGCGAAACTGAAAATAAACTAACTGACTCACAGAGATTCCCACATGTCTTCTGACAGGGGTGTGGTTAGATGGTGGTGGTAGTCGCTTCCCAGCTCGTGTCCAAGAGGTTTGATGCCCTTCTTCGGACTATGTCCCATTTTGCTGCTAAGAAAAAGTTCCACGTTGTGCTGCGTCCTATTTGATGACGTCCACACCTGTAGTTTGTTTTGAGATTTCATCCTTTCGGATGCTCTCGACATTTCTGAAATATAGTGTTAGCAAACATAATTTGAACAAGAGACATCATTTTTTACCCCGTTCGATATTTGTCCTTCTCTTTCCAATGTGATAGGCAATGAGTTGATAACGATTGCCCTATTGGCAATAAAATGATGCCTTCTCGGCAATAAATAAATGATGAAATGGCCCTCTTGGCTATGAATGATGAAATGTCCCTCTTGGCAAATGATGAAATGGCCCTCTTGGCAAATGATGAAATGATCCTCTTGGCAAATGATGATGAAGTGCCCTCATGGCAAATGATGATGAAGTGCCCTCATGGCAAATGATGAAATGGCCCTCTTGGCAAATGATGATGAAGTGCCCTTTTGGCAACTTGATGCAATTGCCCTCTTGGCAACAAATGATGAAATGACCTTCTTAGCGATGAACGCCTTTTGGCAAATGATGAAATGGCCCTCTTGGCAAATGATGATGAAGTGCCCTTTTGGCAACTTGAAAAACGAAATAGCCTTTTTGGCATTTGAAAATGTAATGCCCTCTTGGCAACTCGAGAAATGCAATAGCCTTGATAATCATGCGGTGGCTATCTAGGCAGCTGGACACGCTCTTCGGCATAATGAATCAATAAAAATCTTTGTTGTTGATGATCATGTGATAGCTCGGCAGCTGGAGATAAAATAGCCACGTTGGCATGATAGATAATGGAAAATATCCTTTGTCGGCGATGATCATGCGATCGTTATCTCAGCTGTTGGAGATAAAATGGCCACATTGGCATGATAGATAAAATAACCTTTCAATAATTTTCCTGCGGGGGTATGTAATGGCCCTTGTTGGCAGTTGAAGATAATAAAATAAACGTTTCAATAATTCTCCATGGCCCCTGTTGGCAATTGTAAATAAAATAATCTTCTCGGAGCAGCCAAAATAAATTGGCGCTCCGGGCGTGATGCTTTGGCGTGAATAGAATAACGCTTTGGCGTGCACTAGACGCGAATATGATGGCACACTCGATGCGGCGTCCTGGGCGCGAATATAATAGCACACCGGGTGCGAATAGAATGGCACGCTGGGCGCGGTGCGACACACTGGGTGCGGCGCACTGATGCGTAACACACTGGGCGTAAACGTACTATAGCATGGTCCTGAGTTTCTCTGTGATGCATGATGAATGAATGATTTATGCTTAATGAATGTATGATTTATGCATGATGGATGTATGATTTATGCATGATGAATGAATGATCAATGCATGATTTATGAATGAATGATTTATGTATGATGTAACGAATGATTTATGCATTATGAATGATTTATGTATGATATAATGAATTATGACAGAATGATTTATGTATGATAGAATGTCTTTATGCATGATCGAATGGCTTGTTACCGGGGATTTTAACGAGATGACAGCTGTTTACGCCTCGATTGTCCTCTTTTAGGCAAGACCTGTAAATTTCTCTGCATCCACAGAAAATTTCTTAGTTTTAAGATGAACTGACCTTTGATAAGTTATAAGTGACCTGGGTAAGACGGAACTATTCGCGCCTCACTGTTCTTCTAGAGATAAGACCTGCGAAAATTCCCTACATCCACAGAAAATTCCTTAGTTTTAAAAATGATAAATTGTTGGTGACCTGGGTAAGATGGAACTATCTACACCTCAGTCGTTCTTTTGCGAAAATTTTCTTGAGCGAGACGAAACTATTTACGCCTTGACTGCTCTTGGAGATAAGACCTGCGAAAATTCTTGTATTCACAGAAAAATTATTAGTTTAAAAATGAATTGATTTTGGTAACTTGCTGATGAACTGGGGGAGACGGAGTTATTTACGCCTCTGTTGTTCTCTTGTAGATGCGAAAATTTTCTTGCATCCACAGAAAATTTCTTAGTCTCAAAATAAAGTGATCTTTGACAAATCATTGGAAACTTGAGCGCCTTAGCTGCTTTCTTTTTCCTGCATCCACAGAAAAGTTCTTAGTTTCAAAATAAATCGAACTATGTTGATCCTTCGAGATTTGAGTGAGACGGAATTATTCACGCCTCGGCTATTCTCCTGCAATAATTTCCCTGCATCCACCGAAAATTTCTTAGTTTTTTTTTTTAAAAAAATGAATTGATCTGTGTTGATTCTTGGGTTGTCTACTTCTTATCTTGACCTTAAATGAATTGCCTTGAATTCCCACCACTTGATAAAATACACATTCGGCTTTGACACAGATTCCTCTATGTGTCGTGCTTAAAGGTAACTTTTAGACTTTTAAAAAGATGCTTAGCGAAATTTTGAGGGTAACCTCAAAATTTCTGTCCCAGTGTAGATGTTGTCAGGGATCACCAGCTAATCAGAAGCACTTTGAGAATTTTTAAAATCTTTTCTCAAAAATTCTGTCCCAGTTGAATGCTTTAGACTTCGACTCATTGTAGAAGACTTTTTTGTTTAGAATTTTTGAGTTCCTTTCAAAAATTCTGTCCCAGTTTCCTTTCTGGGAGTATGACCGAGCCGTTGTGGCGCCTACATATCCCGTTGAGTTAGGAATCACGTCAAACGTAGTTCCAATTCTTGGGGTAGAGAAAAATACAAATTTTGATAAAAAGGTGACCGAGGCCGACATAGGCTGCCTACGTATCTCATTCTTGAGAATTCAGGTCAAACGTAGTTCATTCTTGGATCTATCACAGTGATCTTGGTCAGGATCGCATCATCATTGTGGTCTATCATTTTTATTTCCGCTGGTTTGTGGTCAGGGGAAGGGTCTTTATGGGCCTCAAATCTGGTGAAGTAAGGATGATCGGCCATATTTTATCAACACAGGTCAATTCTAAATTACCTGTTGAATGAAAATAACTCAAAAGCAAACAAGTTAGTTTCTTCAAATTAGTAGGTAATAGAAGGTAATGCACATATAAATAAGCATACAATTATTGCTTTATTTGAGAATAAACCAGCCCACAGATACACGAGATATGGTAAATAGGCAGGACTTTGCCTATATGATATGGTGGATTAGGAAATCGATTTGCGGCAAGTAAGATTTTCTTACATTTGATAATGTAAATTGGGCAAAGATAAGGAAAAAAAATACGCTTCAAAAGATCTGGGGAAAAATATGCTTTGGAAGCTGGAGGTAAATACGCTTATAGAAAGCTGGAGGGTAAATACGCTTATGAAAAGCTGGAGGAAAATACGCTTCTGGAAAACTAAGGAAAATATGCTTTTTGAAAAGCTGGGGGAAAATACGCTTCTC
>JAPFFP010000094.1:17727183-17746865 GCA_026153255.1 Solanum medicagineum | reverse complement strand
CATTCATTACAACATTGGGGTTTTACTTGCGAAAACGAAATCAGAGGAATATTTTTAGTTCTATATTTTAAATACCATAGTTGTTGTCTACCTTCTGTGAATCTTTCATGATGATACCTTACGTTGATCTCTTTCGTCAACTTTCATTCTGTATTGTCTCTGTTATCTTTTGGGGCTCGATGGAAAGAGCTTAGAGGTGGGGTAAAGATGGTGAATGTTTGGTATGGTTGACATGTTTCCAGTTGCATTTGGAAATCATATACTTTTAAAGCCTGTATCTATGTAACTTTAGGTCAGATCTCCACCCACCATGACTGACAGAGCTTGGTTTTTCTTCCTTGACTCGAGACCTTTTCAGTGAGAACTAATTCAATATCTTATGCAGGTATACATAACAATATTGAAAGCGCTCTTATGGAGCTAAGGCATTCTGATTTTTCCATTGCCTAACTGATGGCATGATTAAATAATGCTGGAATTATTCCATCTTTGTTGGATCTTTTGTAATTTTCCCTAATTGTGGTGTTCGCAGTTAGTTTGGGAAGGACTAGGACTCAGGGGAGGAGATGCAGTGGGGGATTGGAACAGGTACAATTCAAATAATAGTATCTTGGTCATACTGTTGCTATTTCTACTTCTACATTACCAGTTCTTTACATCGGACCTCATGAACATGTCTGGGACTAGAAGTTCATCTATCTCCTTAATAATAACTTGTGGTAGCTTTCATCTGCATTTCTTGTTTAGGAATGCAATATCATAGCTAGAATAGATTTAAGCTAAAAAAGAGAATTCCCTTGGGAAAAAAATATCATTTACTTCTAATGGGAAAGAAACAAGAACCAAAAAGTGTGATTCCTCAAAAATAAAAAATAAATTGTTTTCGCTTGATTGTAATTTATTTTCCGAGATTTCTCCAACCACTAATATCTACTTTCAATAACATGCAGAAATTTTTATCAACAAAAGATCCTTCTTGGAATTGGTGGGGGACATTATGTACCACGACATATGGATATAGTTCGGTAAGTTCCTCAGCTACCTGAAACTGTAATTCAAGATAATGAGCAAATAAACAGACATTCTGGTTGAGAACTCTAATCATGGCATCAAGTAAGAAGTTCAAATGTTTGGCCTTTGATTACGACCATCAAAATCTTTTTTTTTTCATGTATGTTATTAAAGTTGGAGGATTCTACAGGAAACATTATAGGTTTCTAATATGACAGTTCAGGTAAATGTTAGAGAAAGCTGTATGTTGTATATATTCAGCACAAGTAGATAGTAAGCGGCATTTTTGTTGAAATTACTCTATTGCGTTCCTTGGCCTCCTTAATCCCTAAATATTTTTAAAAGGGAAAGATAATTCCCTCCTCAGCTGTTGGAGGAAACGGAGGAGGCAAGGTGTAGGGAACTTCTTGAAAAACTATGAGGTACTGGAGTCAAGCTATCTTTAATGTTACCAAACAACTGACATACCATCACAAGAATCCGAAAAAGGGAGGAAATTTTAATGTGGAAGCAACCAAGTCAAGATAGGCACAGGCTACCAAAATCTCTACCTGTTGTATATAAAATGTTTAACAGGTATTATTTACCTGTCACATATGTCTTCATGCTTGTTAACTAGTAGAGGTTTGTTATCTCATTAGGATTAGTAAGGTAAGCCGTAGCCCTCCTTGCTTCTACTTTTCTCTGAGGTCCTGTTTTCTTCATGAATAAAAATTAGCCCTAGGTGCAGCTTGCCTAGCGGAAATGTTTTTTTAAAGAAAAAACTGTCACATTGTAGAAAAGAATCAGTTCCTCTCTTTGCCTTTACTGTCAACATATAAACTACTTAAAGAGCAACTAGCACTTGTATAAAATTGAATGAGTTGACACACTTGTCCTATGTGGCATAATACATGTAGGACGCCCATAGGAGACAAAATTGCTGTGTAGAATGAATGTGCCTATTCATTCAAGTTTTGGATAATTAAAGTGCCTACTTGTGCACCAGTATAGTTAGGGGTCATATTTGCTAACTGAAGCTGAGGTAAGGGTCATATTTATGTATGATGCCTTCTTTAGGCAAAGACACAAATACTCGGATTTGGTTTAGCAGAAGCATTTGGAGTTCTACTCTCCTTAGGACTTTTACCATAACCAAGAAAATAAACTGGTGATGGGGTTGTTTCTTCAAGCTGAGCTGGTTCATTGAGATCGGCCAACTTGACTGAGGTTTTCAAACAAGAATCTGATGCTGAAGCATCTTTCTTTATTACTCTTTGTACCAGCACGACGCTACGAGCTGAGGCTTCTCCTTGAACTGTTTGCAGTGACTATCGAAATGTGGAATAAATCATCTTTTATTGATGGGAAAAGGGCCAAATATGCCCTTAATGTATTCAACATTGAGCAGACATGCCCTTTAATTGTTTTCTTCCCATATGCCCATATGTATTCAATGTTAAGGTCTGCGTACATTTTACCCTCCCCAGACCCCACTTGTGGGATTACACTGGGTATGTTGTTGTTGTTGTTGTTGTTGTATGCCTTGACCGTTCAATAGATGGTCCAAATACGCCCTTAATTAGCTGATTAATAATCAAAAAGGGCCAAATATACCCTGAAAATATGCGAAACGGAACAGATATGCTGTTGTTAATAGTTTAACATTTCTTCAATATGTACAAATTTAACATATTGTTTTTCAAATCGTGTACATAACCAAAGGCAAACATCAATTTCTTGATGAAGACTCGTAACTGGATTTACTTAAGTTGGTTTTATTATTTGAATTGTGCAGGAAAGATGGAGTTTGGGTTGGACACCTCGTTGCAGGATATTCATTACCAATGGAGGACCCTGGTCCATCCAAATCGCAGGCCAACTTGGAGGTGGGTGGAACCTGGAAACAAGCAATCAGAGTTGCTTTTGATGCTACTAAAGCAGCTTTTCCTCAAGGAGAAGTACTAGCACATCTCGATAACAAGTAAGATTTCTTTGAGAAAATAATGCATCAAATTTCCATTAAATATTACTCTTTTGATTGAAAATAGTTATTCGGAATATGTCTACTTTCTGAGTAACTTTGTTCTAATTATGAGTATCATTTGTATCAATGAAAATTGATCTTTATTTAATAGTGAGGAACATTTGTTTAGGAGCTTCAAAGGTTGGCAAAGAAATGCTATAATGGAATTTCTGGCAAAGCAGAACATAAAAGTTGGAAAACCCAGTGATTTCTGCTGATTATTTTACTGCGTATAATAGATCCTTGTGATTGGATCCTTCCCCGGACCCTGCAGATAGCAGGAATTTTAGTGCACTGGACTTGCTCTGTTTTTCTCCTTTATTGTAAGTATAATTAGAGTATGTGATTTACTATCAATTCAAAGTTTCTATAGTGAAATATTTGAGTAGCATAAAAAGCCAGAAATTGTTCCTTGTTTATGTTAAATCAAAGCTTCTATGGTGAACTTTGAAATAATGCAAGGTGAATATTACCTTGTTATTCCTTTTATTTTGTACACTGAAGTTATTTACATTTACACATGTACTCGGTTTAGCGGTAAGAGCACAGTGCATGATGTGTAAGGTTAATCGTCCCTTATTTGACATTACGGATTAGATACTAGTTTAAGGGAAATTTTATGTATTTTCTCAATCTGTGGTAGGGCAATGCTTCACCCACCCCACCTCGATCGTTATTTCTAGATTTATGATTTTAAATTAAAGATCTGTACCTATTTATTTTAAAAAAATTTATAGTTTTAAATAAGTCAAAAATTAAAATTAAAAGAAGTTTTTCTAAAACGGATAAAAAATAGATTAAAACAAAAGATGTATTGGGGTATAATTTATGTAAGGACAAAAAAGAAAAGAAAAGAGGAAAACTATAAAGAAGCAAAATTTCATATATATGAATGTCATGAAAATTTTTTGTGGTCTAGAAATATCATTGTTTTTTATTTCTAGGTGAAAATGATGAATTTCAAAATTTTATTCACAATAAATGTAGTGTTTGAACGTTCTATCATGGTATTCGTTCTAACTATTTTTGTCACTTTTTCTCTGATTTGAGTCATAACTTTTATTTTTATATATGATTATTAATCAAATAAAACTAAATCGAAATCGATAACAACTAAATCGATAAATATATTTTATATTTGATTTAATTTAATTTTTATTTTAATCAACCCGTGATCAATTTGATGGAGTATATGTAGTGACTTAATGGAGAAGTGAAGTGCAATGGGGGTAGAGGGACACACACAACAAATGCATGAGTCTGACTGAAGTGAAGACCACGCATATGGACATGCAAAGTGACATAATATCTCACACTACAATGGTCCCTACCATGCCCTTAAATCAATAATCGGTCACATCACATGTCATATCCATAACATCATTTCACCATCAACCTCCACTTGCTGCTTATTATTATTGCCTCCATATTAGTTTATTTGGATCAAGCTCTTCGCATGGAATCTTTTGTGTAATTTGTGAGTTAATGTATAGAAATGAAGATTTATATCGTGCGCATTCAAAGAATAGAAATGATAGATTCCCTTGTTATTAATTAAAAAAAAAAACAGAAAATCTGAAACAGAGAGAGTATAACCCTCACCTATTTCTTATTATTTTCCTTCCATGGCATTAACAAAAGAATTATATATGCATAATACATGAGTCGATGATGAACATAAATAGATACGACCTATATAATTACTCACTTGACATAAACTCTTCATATATGACAATTGATTAATATTATGACACGTTGAATTAAACTCAATCTCACATTTAACTTCGAAAATATTCATTAATTCTATGTCGTATACCAAACGAGGTCACATAGTATTAATGTAAATTAATTTTATTGTGCACATTTTGTACGTGATTAAAACGAAGAAAAATAAAATTTCATTATGATCAAATACGATTTTACGATGTGTATGTTATTATCCAACAATGCTCCTGTGTGGTCACTCCACTGCTAGTTACAGTTACAGTGGCCTATTTGCACTTAGGGTGTCAGCTATGGAGAGAGAAAAAATGGTGACTACAGAAGAAACCGACCTAAATGGCCCTATAACCTGACCAATCACATCATCACACGTACCTCCACTTCCAAAAATAATGCCACGTAGAGCTATAATTACCTGCGGACTTTTCCATCCTTCTCCAATGGCGGTCCCGGCATCCTCACCAGCCGACCACATGCCCCATCACTTATTGATGAATCCCCGGCGCCAAAATCTCTGCTATCCGTACATTTCTCTAATATCTTATCATCTAAATATCTAATTCAACTTCCACCTACGTGGCCCTTCTTCGACTACTACATTCTGATACAAGCATTAATTAACTACTTCAATCATACAATAGATTAAGCAATGGAAGCATGATCGAAAGTCCTCAGTGGAAATTACCAAACATATTCAATATAATTTCACAAAATAATAGACAATTCTCATCATGAACTAACCTTCCTGCAAAAAGTTATTTCTTAGCGTCGAGCCTACTGGGAACATACAGAAGCGATAATTCCAAAAAAAAATTTTAAGTGAAATTTTACAATTGGGGTCTTGTGTGCGGACCTTACTGGTGAGAGACGACTTCCTGAGATGCAAACAACTGATCAAGTTAATATTATGATCCTTCTAATTTTGATTGAAGCTAGCAACAAACTTTGTTAAATTATTATGCATTAAAGATGGAAAATGAATAATGTAAAGACTATTTTTCCTGAAGAAAATGAATGCAATAATGAATCGAAATGAACAATTAACACTTGATAAATTGTTCTCTATATTCTGATTAACTTGAACTTTCACAAATAAGATACACTTGCAATAATATCTAAATATACCCCACCACAGGGAAAGTTAAACCAGAAAAAAAAGGAAAAGTAATTAGCGTGGAGAGGTTAGTTACATTTGCATGATAGAAATTACAAATTTCAAACCCTAACTCCAGCCAAATCAAAACATGGAACGAACTTAAAAATAGGATAAATGAATATACATACCAACATAGTTAACCAGAAACAAGCATATTTCTCTTCTTCTCCACTTCTTTAACATTACGGGATAAAATTAAGAGAGTGATCGTTTTCGTTCCACTGTGTTTGACACCAGTAAGATTGATCAACGGTAACCGTTAGATCATACAGTCCATGATCACCACGTCCTCCATCTCCGCCTCCACCTCCACCAGGTTGCCAATCTAGTGAAGCAAGTTCACTGTTGTTTACCCTGCTTTCATGTAACCCGGGATACTCAACCCGACCCGTTTGGTTCAAAAAACCCGTATCCATCTCTTCCATCTTCAGCTCATCGGACGTCGGCAATGTTTCCACCATCTTCGACTCTTGATTCCATTGCTCATTAGTGTTTTGGTTCTCCGGCAACCGGTACGCCGGAATATCAGCCATGTTAAATGGATAGTTAGATGACGTAATCATGTTTGTGAAGTTCCCGATGTCCTGAAACTGGTCTTCTGCTGAATTCTCCATTAATGGCGGATCATCGAAGGTTTGGTTAGTACTGGGAGGTATGAAGAAATTGGACTCTGGAAAGTTGAGATAAGTTGAAGCAGAGTTGGAAGAAGTTGCCGACACATCTTCCATGGTTGCAGCACCGGAAGTGTTAGTCGCCGCCGCAGCCGCGGCCGTTGTAGTAGCAGTGAGACTGGAACTCTCACTGCTAGAATTAGTGTCTGACTTATGTTCCTCCGGTACGTCGGAAGGAGTGGATTTCGGCTTTGAACGCTTGCTTTTCCGGCATCCACCACCGACGGGGACGTTACGGAGGACGCCGCCTTTAGTCCAGTACCTCCGGCAACTCTTACAGAAGTGACGTGGCTGAGAGAGATTATAATTGTTATAGTAGCAAAATTTAGTGTTGAGAGAATCGCAACGAGGACACTTCAACGCTTGATGATGTTGGTGATTATTCGGCCTTAGCCTTCTATCACCACCACCAGCTCCGATCGGATGAATATCTTGCATATTTCAAAATCACACTCAGAAATAAACGCTGGAAAATAAATACAAACAAAACCTAGATCATCATTTTCCGGCGAGATTTCACATTTGCCGACATCAGAATCTGCAACTGTGAGTAGATTTTATTTTATTTAACAGAGAGTATCTGACAAATATCCCTCCAAAACTAATGGTACCTTAATGTTTTTATGATTTATTATAAGAAAAAATCATGAACGAAACTAAAAGACGAAAATGCCCCTGACATACAGTGATAATCACTGTAGAAGCCACGTGATGCGTTTTAAATATTTGCCCTCCACTTGGTGGTTCGAGCCGTACGGTTCGTGTGGATGGATGGACACGTGGACGGCAGATAGTGAGTCGACTATAGCATCCACGAATCGTAGGGTGTGGAGTTGTCGGCCAATACGATATCTATGTTAAGTGGGAAGCTTTGGTGTCAGTTATAATTGATGCAGAATTTGCCACGTCGTTGCTAAAACTCTGCTTTGTTTAGTGGGTTTGTTGGCGGCAACTGTTTTTAACAACGCATGATTAGGCCTCATTGGTCCAATTAAATTTATGAAAATAAAATTTTGATACGCTATCTGTTATTCCTATAATATTACCATAGTAGTGCAGACAACAATTAACATATTCCTAAAATTTCACAAGTTAAAATTTGAAAAAATTAAAATATGTAAATTTTATTACTATCTCATAAAAATAAAAAAATATTTTCAGACCAATAGTAGTGCATAAACATAAATTTAATCCCCTCACTCTAATCAAAATTACAAATAAATTAAATTTATTACAAAAAAAGAAAAAGAAGTGATACCTCAAACTCCTGTATCTTCAAAAAAACGCCAAAAAAAAAGTAACGGAGTCACTGGCAGGCTTAATTTTAAGTATAAAAAAATGTATCAAAGTCGAAAACTGAGAGGAAGCAGGTAATAGGTGTGTATTCACCTGTTCAGAACAGTCTCATCTACAAATTCGGTTGAACTAATTTCGTAAATTAATTTAAATAATAAATAATTCATGAATTAATTAATTGACAATTCACTAAATTAATTCATTAGTAATATCATAAAAGGAAAATCTTGAGATTGAGTAAATAAATTTTGTCCCTGGACAAAATTATCAATCAATCATTTGTCGAAACTGAAACCGGATAGCCATTGCCGAGCGACAACGACAACGACAACGGCGCTAGGGGTCCCCTTTATATGATTCTTTAAGAGCTAGTGAAATTGTTTCCTAATGTAAAGACAAAAGTTTTTCTCTATTATGTTAAGGAGGAAGAAATGACTCTTCATTTTTCCTTTACTCGATTCTTGATTCTCCCACATTTTCTTATTCTCTCAATTCTCATGTCCCAATTCACATATTATTTAAATCCAACACTATCTAATTCAATTTTGTTTTAACTTTAAATTTTGAAATTAATCTGTGAACTTTATATAGTTATAATCATAAAAAAGTTGTGCAATAGTAATGGTTATATTGTACTTCCTCCATTTAAACAAAATTATTTGGTCAAATTTGGCAGAAATTTAAGAAAATAAAGAAAAATTTTCAATTTGTTGATCTTAATTAAAGTTATGCCAAATATATAAAAAAATATTTTTTAATCTTGTGACCTTAAACATGTCATGTAAAAAGTTGAAATAAAAATTTTACTCCCTCCGTTCCCTTTTACATGTTACCTTTTGGGATGACACTTGCTTTAAGAAAAAAAGGCGAGTTTACCATTTTGCTTTTATTTAATAGTAATTGTCTTTTTAGTTCTTTTGGTTGATCAAAAAGTATATATTTTCAAAATCATTAACTATTAAGGGCAAAATAGGAAGAAGAGTATAATTTATGCATTGAAATTTTGAAATGATATATATTAAGAATCATACATGTATAGTAAAAATGACATATAAAAAAGAACAAAAAAAGTATAAAAAAAGAAAAAAACAAATTAAAAAGAAAAAGTTGTTACTCTTTTTTAAATAGAGGGAGCAATACTTTGAAGTTATCAATTTGTAGGATATAGTTATTGGCTTAATTACTAAAGTTGAGCATCTTTATACATATTTATATAGAGATGTAATTCAATCCTTTCCTCTCATTTTACATGAATTAGTTTAATTTTGTATGAAGTTTAACAAAAAAAGAAAGAAAGAATTCAAAAAAATTTATGGTCTAAAATAAGTGATAATGTTTGTGTGGCCGTAAATCATTACATTAAAGATAAAATAGACATTTTAAAATTAAATTATTATTAAATATAGAATATATCATTCTTTTGAATATTGACTAAAAAAAAATAAGTCGCATAAAGTAAACCATTACTACTTATATATAAGAAAATAAAATAACAACTTTTGATCGTATTTGCCTGCTTAAGCAGTTTCCGGTTGTCCAGCCTGCTTCACCCGCTTGCTTTTTCTCCTTTATTATATGGGGTCAACAAAAAATATTTCGCATGCTTTTTAATTTAATCTTTTCAAAGTAGATGCATATTGACGTGTTGCTTCAACTTCTTCATAATATTTCTTCAGCTGCTTCATAGATTTTAAAATATATTTAAAAAGTTTATCAATGTCACATAAATTGAGACTAAAAAATAATTTATATTGACTACTTGCTTGAACAGCTTGCGGTGGACCAATAAAAATAATTTGTGAGCTTTTTAATTTAATCTTTTCAAGGCAGCTGCTTATTGACGTGTCTGCCTCAATGACTTCATAATATTTCTTTAGCTGATTCAATTATAATTTCACAGTATCTTCTAAAATATACAAGAAAAATCTATCAATGTTACATAAATCGAGACTCAAAAATAATTTATATTGGGTCCCTACTAACACGGACTTTCGCCACTAATACTGAATATTTGATTTAGAAAAAGGGCAAAATTTGTCGCTGACCTATATATTTTGCTCTTATTTTCAAATTCAAGCAATAAAGGTCTAACACCTAGTCTTTTGGTCTGTCCCATAATGTACACTTAATATCTTATAAAATGTGGATGACAAATCAAGAGTCTTCTCATAACGTGGATGATAAACAATAAAAGTTTACCACCATGATCGTTTGAAAATAAGTGTAAATTACATCTAGTTCATTTGAAACCTATTTTATTTATTTTATATATAGTTCAAAGGCAATTTATTTTATTTTACATGATATGACGATGAAAGTAAATATTCATGTTTAAGGTAGATGGTTTATGTCACTGGGGTGTGATCTTTTTCGAGATCCTATTAATGTGCACATCGAACCATACAAGTATTGTCTACCAATTTCACATAATCTTCCGTGTATTTATTATTGAGATATGGCCAGCAGAGAACGCACAATGTCAAATTTGATAACGCATCCCGTCTTAAAATTAACATAACATTAATTTAGCTAGCATTTGGTCTCAAATTTTCAAATATTCTTAGCAAATTTTTTTGTCAAGTTGGTGAAGTTTCACAGTATGATCCTAAATTTTTTCAAGAATATTTGACTATATAATTTATACCCTTTTCCTTGAAAGAGTCAAAAACCAAACTCAACTATATTACTCCCGTTGTTTTATTTTTTATATGGCATCATTTTTTTCCATCCGTCCAACAACAACAATAACGACATACCTCAGTGCCTCAAAAGGCTCCCGCTCATTGCGAGGTGAGGGGGGGTCGGATGTATTTTCCCATCCGTCCCAAAAAGAATATTAGCTTACTATATTCTTTAAAAAAAAAATTTTGCGTTTAATGACATGAATCTTAACATGCATCTATCTAAGGATTATTTAAATCACATATTTCAAAATTCCTTTTTTTCCTTAAAAATTCCTGCCAAATCATAGGATCCCACATAAAATGGGACGGAGAGAATATAATTTAGTAAATGATTTTTTTGAGGGCAAGGGGGAAGGGGGGGAGGGGTTAAAACAGAGAACAATTAAAAATAAACCGACATTTTTATTTTTTTTAAAAAAATATTACAATAATAATAAGTCAATAAGTATTGAGTCCAACCTCAGTGGTGGTATGAAAAATTACTCTCTTATCCATAATTCTCACTTCATGAGTAGAGACGTGAACATGAATTAGTCAATTTTATTTGAATTAGCCTATATGGACTTCGAAATCTAGCTGGTCAATGTAGGTTGATCCATCCTTTGAGGGACCCCAAAACAGCTCGTCCAACTTATTATTACGTGGGTTATGAACCTTAATTCATTTTCTTTAAAAATAATTATAACTTAAATAAAAAAATTCTAACATAATATTAATAAGATAATATTACGAAGTATTATCATTTATAAACGAAAGTCACAACTTCACAAACAAAATAATCCTATTAATAGTTATTATGCATGACTTGATTGACTTCAAATAAAGATTTGATTGTATGGCTTCAATTAGAGATCACTATCATGCTATGCAAATAGTTTGAGCATAATCATACAAAAAAAATAATGCTACTAGACATAAAACTTCTGTAAAAATTAAATAACTTTTGACAATGAATAAATAACCATAAACTAGTTAAATAAAAATATTAACATAAGATTGTCATAATAAATCATAACAAACATAACAAACAAGCAAAAAAAAAAGAAGTAAAGGGAAAAAGTTTAACAACAAGAAGAAAGAAAATAGACAATATTTCATCCAAGTTCCAACAAGATAATGTTTTAAGTATCTGTAAATTTAAACTACTTTTAATATTTTAGTTAGATCTTATTTTGGTACTCTATCTATTTTTATTAATTTTTCTATGACCTATGGATCGGTCTAGCCCACCTTGCTCAAGCCTCATGGGTAAGTGCGTTATTCGAATTGAGTTAAAAAGTCTTATCATTAATGGGCTTCAAAAATTATAGATCAACCCTATCAAATCACGAATTAGACTGAGGTGGCTTAACCATCCTGGTTCATATTGACGTGAGTTAATTTTTGGAGTTAAATCGTGCCGAAGTCATTTCCTTTGAATTATGGTATTAGAGTCAGATCCACTTCAATTGACAAGCTTGAACATGCCAAAGGGTGAGTGGGTGGAGTAGGTGGGGGGGTGGGGCAGGGGGTTGTTGGCCAATCCTCGTGAGCTAACTTTGATTCAAGTAAGCCCCAAGTCTATTTCTTATCATAGTATGTTGAGTATGAGTAGGTAATAGTGTTTTATTAATGAGGGCAAAGCTAAATAAACAAAGCTTTATTTTTATTATGCTTGGAAGAATGCTTTACAATTTCTTGGATGATTTCTTGATGCATTACAAATAAAGTGTCCCTCTATTTATACTACTCTCTAGAGACTTAAGTGTAAATAATATTTATTCTTTAAGTCCCTCAATAATTACTCATTAGTCTTTCTCTCTAGAATATTCTAGAGTCTTCAAAGACTTTCCAAGACATAACTACATGGTTCTAGATTCTCTTCTCAAGATTTTCCTACAATATTCTAAAGTCTTCCAGGAGCTTTAAGCTTTATCCACAATGTTCTAAAGTCTTTCAAAAACCTCTCCAAGACTCTAGTTTTTTTTTTCTTGGTTTTAGATTCTTTCATTATTTTTATGGATGACTAGCGGGTCGTGACACTTAGACAATTCTAGAAAGTAAGAGAAACTGTTAATTATTTTCTTTAACACTCCCCCTTAAATAGCACATTCTTTGAATGCTGATTTTGCACTCATCCCGAGCCTTCTTTGAAATTCCTTGATCTTGGTTCCATTTAGGCCCTTTATAAGTATATCAACGATTTGATCATTTGTTCCAACGTGCTTCATATCAATCTCATCACGTAATACCTTTTCTCGAGTAAAGTGGTAGTGTACTTCAACATGTTTGGTCCTGGCCTGGAATACTGGATTTTCTGCCAGTTTAATTGCTAAGAGATTATCACTATATAGCTCCACTTAATAACCAACAGGTTGATGCAGATCTTTTAATAGTTGGACCAACCATGTGCTCTCTTGGGCTGCCATCGCTGCAGCTCGATATTCTACTTTAGTGCTTGATAATGATATTGTAGGTTGTCGCTTACTACACCATGAAATTGCACCGGATCCAAGATTAAATGTATATGCCGCAGTCAAACATTGAGTGTCATGGTCACCGGTATAGTCGGCATCACAATGATCGACTAACTTGCAACTTGCTCCTTTCTTGTAAAATAACTTAAAGTCAAGAGTACATTTTACATACCTTAATATTCACCTTACTGCTTCCAAGTGGGGCTTTCTTGGCCTTGACATGTATCGACTGACAACTTCGACGACGAAAGTGATGTCGGGCCTTGTGAGTGTCAAGTAGATCAAATTCCCCACTAACTGCCTATACATTGTGGGATCTTCTAGCTCCTTTCCTTCGGTTGAACAAAGCTTACATCGATTGGTATTGACATGGGTTTGTAATTGAGCAACCCAAGCTTCTCTAAAAGATCTTGAGCGTATTTATGTTGACTCAACAATAAACTTTTATTAGTCTTCTTTAACTTCAAGACCAAGAAAATGATTTAACTCACCAAGATCTTTCATTTGAAAATGCACGGAAAGGTTGCATCTTATTCGTTGAGCCTCAATTTATCATCTCCAGTGACAATTATGTCTTCCACATAAACAAGTACTATAGCTACCTTTCCTTCACGTGTTGTCACGAACAAGCTTGAATCAGTTGGTGCCATATGATAACCACATTCAACCAAGAACTCCGCAATCTTGCCAAACCAGGCTCTCGGTGCTTGCTTCAGCCCATATAAAGCCTTTTTCAGTTTACACACATAATGCGGGTGATCTTTTATTTCAAACCCTTTAGGTTGCTCCATATAAATCACCCGATCAAGCTCTCCATGTAGGAAAGTATTTTTCACATCCATCTGTCACAAGATCCAAGATTTGCGAGCAGCAAGGGCTAGTAGAACATGTACCGTAGTAATCTTCGCGACTGGGCTAAATATTTTTTCATAGTCCAAGCCATAGGTTTGAGAGAATCCTCGAGCCACAAGTCAAGCTTTGTACCTTTCTATCGAACCGTCGACTTTGGTTTTCACCTTGTATACCCACTTGCGCGATATTGGCTTGACATCTTTGGGCTTCGGTACTAGCTCCCACGTTTCATTCTCCATTAGTGCTTGTATCTCTTCATTCATAGCCTTTATCCAATCTTCTCTTTGAGCGACTTCTTTATAATTGCTTGGCTCCTTAATCCCAACATCCTCAATCAGTGCAGCATTTGAGTATTTAGGATTTGACTTACTTATCCTTGTTGATTTCCTTAGTTGTGGCTCAGGAGACTTACTATGTTCCATTTCTTCTAATTGGCTTGGACTCTCTTCTTCTGGGGTCTTTTGATGTATGCCAGTCTTCCAAGGGCTTTTCTCCTTTAGCGGTGATCCTTCTTCAGCATCAACTGTGGATTCAATTTCCAATCGTTCCTCCTTTTTTCTGTATTTGCTGATCTCTTTGTTGTACCCTTTCTTCAATTTCCTTGGAATCAAGTTGTCTTGTTGCATGAGATGGCCACCATGATGATGCCTCATCAAACACCATATTTCTTGATATGCTGCATTTTTCAGTTGTTGGATCATAATACTTCCAACCTTTCCTTTCATTGTCATGGCCCACAAATATACATCGTATAGCCTTCTTATCAAACTTACGACGCATTTCATCTGGGGTGAATACGTAGCATACACATCCAAATACTTTAAAGTGACTTACAATGGGCTTAACATTCCATAGCTTCTCATATGGTGAGATAAGGTTCATCCGCGCCTGTGAAAGCCTGTTTGTATATAGATTGACATCCTCATGCATTCTGCCCAAAAGTATGGTGGCATATTCTTCGCATGTGGCATGCTTATACATACTTCGGCAAGATGGCGATTATTTCTTTCAATGACGTCATTTTGCAGAGGTGTGCATGGACAAGTTAGCTACCGTCGAATTTTGTTTTCTTGCAAATACTAGCAGAACTCTTCTGAAGTGTATTCTCCACCATTATCTGTACGTACCCATCTTAAGCGATGTCCAACTTCACTTTCCACTTTCTTCTTGTATTCTTTGAACTTGACTAGTGCCTCTGATTTTTCCTTCATGAAATCCACCCATGTGTATCTAGAAAAATCATCAATGAAGGTAATCATGTACCTAAGACCTGAGAGTGACCTTTGCTTTACTGGTCCAAAGACGTTTGAATGCATTAGCTCCAAGTGGTGCCTTTGCTCGATAGCTGGATTTCTCGTAAGGCAATTGATGAGCCTTACCGTATTGGCATCCCTCACATACCACATCATCTCGTACCTCCAATTGTGAAAGTCCCTTCATCATAGACTTCTTCATCATTGTCTTCAGCTTATGACAGCTCACATGGCCAAGTCGTGCATGTCATAAGTCAAGTGTTTCATTTTTCTTCATCTTGTCTACGTATGCCATTTGTGCTGACAGTACGTAGACAAACTCCAATCTTCGTCCCTCCATTACCAGTTTGTTTGTAATCTTTAGATTATGATGTAGTTTTTGGATGATGCTAATTGCGACACCGATAATAAATTCTTTGACATACTAGGTACATGAAAGACATTATCCAATTTTACCTGGCACGATCCGAACCGAGGGATGACTGTAGCTTCTCCTACATGTGTAATCGACAACTTGGAGTTGTTAGTTGTCACCACAACACGTTCACCTTTGTACTCCAGCAGATTCTTCAATTTTTCTAGATCCCCGATCATGTGATTGGAGCAGCCTGAATCAACAATCCAATCATCTTCAGGAGTTTTTACATCTTTTATGTGCTGTAAAAACTCATCTTCCACCGACACTATTAAGGTAAACAAAAACTTGCCCACTTTATTTTTTCGTTTCTTTAACAATTCTTTCTCAGTGGCAGACTTACTTCTTCACCACCAACAATCTCCCATAAATCTTGTCCTATCAAATAGTACTTGATATGCATACTCCAAGTACTAAAATTATCATGATTTAATTTTTCTAGCGAGCTAGCAGAAAGATTAAAATTCGTCATACCAAAGGTTATTGCCTGGCACGTACCTGAAATTTGGTCCCCGACCAAGAGCGTCTGCAGTCCCTGACTGTGACCTAAGTGGATACTCCTTGTATTTCGGTCCCTGACCGCGTACTACAACGTCACCACCAATGTGACTTCTTCAAAGTGCTAGCTCTCATATATCAGTCCCTGACCGATCCGCTTTGATACCACGTGTTGAGTATGAGTGGGTAATAGTATTTTATTAATGATCGCAAAGCTAAATAAATAAACCTTTATTTTAATTATGCTTGGAGGAATGCTTTACACTTTCTTGGATGATTTCTTGATGCATCATAAATGAAGTGTCCCTCTATTTATACTACTCTCTAGAGACTTAAGTGTAAATAATATTTATTCTATAAGTCTCTCAATAATTACACATTAGTTCTTTTCTCTAGAATATTCTACATATCTAGAGTCTCTTAAGACTTTCCACGACATAATTACATGGTTCTAGATTCTTCCAATTCTTCTCAAGATTTTCTTACAATATTCTGAAGTCTTCCAGGAGCTTCAAATTTTATCCGCAATGTTCTAGAGTATTCCGGAAATCTCTCCAAGGCTCTAGCTTTTTTTTCTTGGTTTTAGATTCTTCCATTATTTTTATGGAAGACTGACAGATCATGACACTTAGACAATTCTAGAAAGTAAGAGAAAGTGTTAATTATTTTCTTTAACAAATATCAGAATCATTTCAAATCTTGATTTATTCAATGCTAACTCTCATATGATATTGTTTATGCTTCAGATTAATTATGACTTGAGTTGGGCTGATCAAAGGTCCATTTTCTTAGCGATAAATTATGTTTTTCTTTTATTAATCTTTGATGGGACTTATGTATGGATGATTTAACTGTAATGAGAGTTCATTATTGCAAATAGTATTTTGGCCTGTGCATAGAGTTTGTCAAATATGATCTATGAACTTAAATAGGCATTGTTTTAAATATGAAAGGTCAATTTATTAGACAACTCTATTTTATATATATATTGATGGTTATTATAAGGCCAAAAGTTGGTATTAAATCACTATTTATGTGTTCGTCTTCATTACAAAGTCTTGGACGGTACCAAACCATTATTATTGATGTAATTGACCATTCTTACTTGTTCTTTCTTTTGGGTTGATATTTTTTAATGAGGATCTCTTGGAAATAATCTTTTTATTTCTATGAGATAATGATAAGGTCTGCGTACAATTACCTTCCTCAGACCTTACTTAAGGAATTTTACTAGGTATGCTATTATTGTTATAAGTCGTCAATATTTGAAAATAGCCAGGAAAAACAAAATTTTGAAATAATAACAAGAAAAGAAAAATAAGTTTACATTATTATACTTTGGTTAAGTCCACACAAAAATTAGCATATATAAACCCTACTTTAAGCTAATTACGTAGTACCAAACAATAATTAAAATGGGTCAAAAATAAAATTGTCTTTTTATGGTCAAGTTTACTGAAGAGGAGCAAATACATTGTCAATCTTTGAGGGCTATATTATTATATTGAAGATAAAAATATTTGTTTGAAGTCAGTAAAGTTATTGTTAAACATATTAGGACAAGGGAGGACAATAAATATACAGATTTTTGAAGTAAATAAATGAAGATCACAGATATGAAAAATTATTTATTTATGAAGATACGCTCAAGGAAATAAAAATTTTAATATATCGACATAATATAGCTCGTGAAAGATTTTAAAAAGCATAGTTAATCTTTTCTCAATGAACCAAAAAGAAACAAACAAACAAGGAACGAGTAGATATTGATGTCTTAGAATATTGTGCCTGCCTCATACCTTTTCTATACATGAGAAAAAATAAATATCTAAAGGAGAGAGGAAAAAAAATATCAAAAGTTGTCGAATTAGTTTTGAGTTACTTTACACGTTAAAAGTTAACTAAAAAAACAGAATAATTATTCAAGTCTTAAAAAAACACTAGGAATCTTGTCCCGATTCAATGTGGAATTCTGACCAGCAATATAATAAAGGAATGCCACATCGATCTAATAAGGCTAACTCTGATATATATCAAATTAGATATTGAATCCTATCACAATTCAAAGTAAAAAAATTGTTTAAGTCTTACAAAGAATTCATAAATATTTTCCTGATCCAATGTGAGATTCTTTCCAACGAAAATAGCAAGCTCGACAAGACAAAGTCACCATCCATATTAATATATCAAATATGATGGTTGGAAGGTCACATATTGTATGTCCTTGGTATATTCCAGATTAGCTCTAGACTATGCATCAATCCAAGTGGACAAGGACACAAGTATCACGGAGGTAGACTCTAAGTAAGCATTTTGTACGCCACTCGAAAATTTATTTACGACTTTTTTATTATTTTGTAAGCTCAAATAAAAGAATTTTTAAGAAGACTTGTATATATTAATCGAAAGATTGCTTAATTTACTTGATGGGTGTACAAGTGAATGGCCCCCCGGATTATAGTATTTTAATATAAGAGATAAAATATAAATAAAGTTTCTACATATTTACAAAGAAGTCTATCTTCTAGAATTCTACATACACATACAAACTTCTAAGTCTTTCAAGTTCCCTTTCATATTTGTCAAAGTTTCTATATAATATTAATATACTTTTACTATATTAAACGTATAAATTACACACAAAATTTAAGAGGAAATTATATATATGTGTGTGTATGTATATATATATTTGTTCTATATATTTGCTAGATATCGCATTTGTAGTAGAGAGGAGGTGCATATTACTCCATTTGATAGGTGCAACACATCAAGTCAAATGTGTGATTATGGAAGTTTTTGAAAACTAATTAGGATTAGTTAGATGCCAAAAGCTCAATTGATTCAACCAATAATGTGTGTCAAGCTTAGCTATATAATAAGTGGCATAATCAAATTTTTCACCGAAAAATTAAATATATAAGAAAATAATCGTACGAAAAAGTTATGGAGCGAAACGTTTACCGTATATATCTTTTAAAAGGATAATTTTAATTTTATATATAAAATATTACATCCATATATAGGTTAAGATAAATTTATCGTCTATTGTACTAATAAAAGAATAATATCCATTCTTTTTCTTTGTTTTCGTTTAACCATCTATTTTCGAAACTCGCTTAGCACGAAAATTCAAGTTCTTAGAGACGTAATAATCTTTGTTTTCTACTGAAATATTAAGAATGAAGAAATCTTATCCATTTAACTATAATCAAAAATAAATTTAATATTTGAAGTTTATAAATTCATACAAATGATATTAAACTAATAAGTTTTCAATGAATTTGTCCAACAAACACCGAAGAAGTAAAAAGAAAAACACTCATAGTGGGCTAGCTAGTGCCTAGTTATAAAAATTAATTTTGCCAAAATAACACATCCATTTTCTCAGTTGTCACGCTATAACTGACTAACTTTCAAAGCTAAAGTAGATTACATAATTTAATATTTTAAAATTAAATTTTAAATATTTAAAAATTATATAAAAATATTATAAATTATAAATTATACTCTCTCCAGACCCCACTTGTGAGATTTTACTGGGTATGATGATGATGATGATTATAAATTATATTTTTTATATCAATATGATAAATTTTAAAAATATATTTTAAAATATTAATAAAAAGTTATATTGTTTAATTTTTAAAAAAAATTATGACAACT